>OU452236.1:15565440-15992668 GCA_911728455.2 Marthasterias glacialis | reverse complement strand
AACCCTAACCCTAACCCTAACCTAACCCTAACCCTAACCCTAACCCTAACCCTAACCCTAACCCTAACCCTAACCTAACCCTAACCCTAACCCTAACCCTAACCCTAACCCTAACCCTAACCCTAACCCTAACCCTAACCCTAACCCTAACCCTAACCCTAACCCTAACCCTAACCCTAACCCTAACCCTAACCCTAACCTAACCCTAACCCTAACCCTAACCCTAACCCTAACCCTAACCCTAACCCTAACCCTAACCCTAACCCTAACCCTAACCCTAACCCTACCCTAACCCTAACCCTAACCCTAACCCTAACCCTAACCCTAACCCTAACCCTAACCCTAACCCTAACCCTAACCCTAACCCTAACCCTAACCCTAACCCTAACCCTAACCCTAACCCTAACCCTAACCCTAACCACCTAACCCTAACCCTAACCCTAACCCTAACCCTAACCCTAACCCTAACCCCTAACCCCTAACCCTAACCCTAACCCCTAACCCTAACCCTAACCCTAACCCTAACCCTAACCCTAACCCTAACCCTAACCCTAACCCTAACCCTAACCCTAACCCTAACCCTAACCCTAACCCTAACCCTAACCCCTAACCCTAACCCTAACCCTAACCCTAACCCTAACCCTAACCCTAACCCTAACCCTAACCCTAACCCTAACCCCTAACCCTAACCCTAACCCTAACCCTAACCCTAACCCTAACCCCTAACCCTAACCCTAACCCCTAACCCTAACCCTAACCCTAACCCTAACCCCTAACCCTAACCCTAACCCTAACCCTAACCCTAACCCTAAACCCTAAACCCTAAACCCTAACTAAATTATGACAAATGATGACAAATAATGTTAAATTTTAAGACAAATAAATTTACAATGATACCAACACAACAATTCAAAGAAAGTGCAGCCCGACCCATTCCCAAATTACCCCTTATTTTTTTGTAAAGTCTTTCCCAGAAGACCGGTAATCGAAGCCACACCTGTTTCGGGGAAGGGTGACGGATCTCAGTTTCAGTGAATATCCGCCTACTTATGTATTCGTGTCCTTGCGCTAACAGCGTGGTGGATCTCAGTTTCAATGAGTATCCGCCTATTGCTGTTGAAATTTCTAAACGTTTCCTTGCGCTAACACTGCTACAAAGCTCTCTACAACAGTATTGCTATATATATCGTTTGTAAACACACACTTTACATTCATGGTTTGTAAAATCACAAATTACGTTAAGAACGTTGACCAAACGTTACTCATCATGTACATCTGTGATTAACCAGCATGAAGTGTCTAACCAACCGACTTACGTTGACAAAACGTTACTCAACATGTCAATCTGTAATTAACCAACATGAAGTGCAACCAACCGACTTTACATTCTGCAACGAATTACAATTTGTGACAGACTAATTTGAATAAAATATTAATCTACTAAACGTCAAATGGCAAATATGTATCGCTTTTTATCGGAAAATTTCACATTTCTTTTTACGGGCTTGAAAACTTAAAATCATGGCTGCCAGTCATGTTCAGTAAATTTAGTCTTCAAATTTTGCTTTTGGGGAAAAAACGTCTAGCTGTAGCCCTATTATCAAACCAGAAAGGAGTTTTAGGCACAATTTATTGTTTTCATCTGGGCTATATTTGCACCCCAATCAGCTACGAGACAGGTTAAAATAAAAACGGACAGTCTGGAATACACTTGAAACTGTATTGTCACCAAAAAGTGGAGGCAAATGAACTGGCGGATTACTGATTGTCACTGACAGTGGGTTTTCGATTATTTATCACAAATTAAGTGGTTTGTGAACACTCATGAGCTGTCGGGTCGGTGTCATTGGCTGTCGGAAATTTTCAGAATTTAAAAAATATATATTATGTGGTTGGAAGCTCACCACCTCCCACCTCTCCACTCAGCAACACCACTGCCCTACTCAGTGTATTCTATAATTATTGGAATAGTACCGGGGAACTAATATTCAGGCACCACTCTTCCCTGGCTGTGGTTTAAGAATTTCTGACGTCTGAATCAGTTGTGTGTATGCATCCAAATAGTTTGCATTAAATTCATCGACAAGGGAGGGCGCTGTCTTGTTTTTTGGTTTTCGCAACCCCCACCCTCACCCCAACCACCAATCGTCCGGAGGATGGTGGACTTTTTAAATGTTGTAAATAAAGAAATATTTATTTACAACACTTGTTTACAGAAAATAATTTTACACTACCCGAGGTGAAACAAATCTGCATGTTCTGATTGGACACCTACGCACTCTTTTTTTCATGCGACGAATTTCTTTTTTTATAAAGTGACTTGTTTTTCACATGAGGGCGATGTGAAGTTTACAATGTATCAAATTATTGACAATGACAAATGAATACTAAAAACGTGACGTTTAAGAACACGTTTTTTTTACATTATTTTAGTTTAAACAAAAATGATTATCATAGTACATGAATTATTGGTTTTCAAAGCATAATCCTTTGAAGAGGTGCATTTGGCAATCGTAACAACGACATCATTTGCAAATCATCATGAGCTGAGTAATAATGCTGACAATAAAATAGAAACGCACGTACGCAGCGCAAACGTTTCATCGACTTTTTTTATTGTACATAGATTCATCATTCACCTAAAACACCAATTGACAAAAAAATTGAAAATTCACTGAGAAGGAAAAAAATAATGTAGAATGAATTTATAATTCTCAGCACTTGTAGTTTTTCGGAAAAGCACTTGTACTATTTCATAACTAGACAGTTACCGAGGGCACACATGACAAAAAGAACATATAAAACAATACTTATATAATATTGTATCAAGACGAACGCAGAACTTAACACTAGAACTTTCTGTGTAGACGGGTTAAAATTATACAAACAAGATTATCGGGCAGTTTTCTAATCGACCAGTTTTATGTAGATAATCGAACTCATTTTGAAAAATCAGATGTGAAATGCATGTTCTCACGATCACACATTAAAAACATTTTCTTAATTAGTTGTTTTTATAAATTCAAAAGAAGTATTCCCTCGTGTTTTACATATAGAATCTTTACACCTAAATCAAGTACAATTAAATCTTCATAAAGCCATAATGCAACATAAAGTTATTTTGTTATAAGCATCGTATAAAGTAATCAGCAAATACTGCAAAGCTGTCCGAACAAAGACTAACATATATATATATTACTCTCTTTACATTAAAAGGTCATAATAAAAAAGAATTATTAACTATCAGTAACTGACATTATTCTATAATGCATCACTCATGATTGAAAAACAGTTCATAAAACAACGAAAAACTGACCTGTGAAGGAAAAGTCAGACTGAACTACAAAAGTACGATTCGTGGAAACCGAGAAAGATTCGTGTTCAATGAGAAGCTCCAACACAAAAAAACAAAATTTGGCCGATCATTAATAATATCCACTTCTTTTGGCGAACACAAAACTAATTCTCTGGAGAAGGGATTCGTAAGTAATAGAAAACAAAAGTTACTTTGTTAATCCATTATTCACAATCACGTCAACTTTAATTTAATAAATAAAACTGCACCTTTCACACTGTGCTATCCACGAAATCGACATATAAACAACAAATTTTGAATACTAAACCATTTTTTTTAATTGTACCAGGTCTGTAAATAAAACAACATGTTTTTATTATTGCTAAAAGCAACACTGAGACCAAAATTTGTCGGCATTTTTTTTATCGTTTTGAAAACAGAACATTCGAAAAATCTCTCTGAAAGTCCGTCCCTCAAGTCATTGTACAAAACATTCAACAAAGTTCAGTCTAGATAAATAAGTAAAATGTGCATTGTATTTTGAAACATTCACATTTTATGCACATAGCGACATTATGGAGGTATTGGGGTATTTTGATTTTTGTTTATTGTTTTCCCCACAGTTCCAGTGATGGTTTTAATCTGGGTAATACACGTTACAAACAATTGTTATTGCAAATCTTTTGTTCTATTGTTCTGAAAGAAATTCGAGTGGTATCCTTATTCAAGAGTTTGGAATAATGTAAAAGGAATAATGTAAAAGGAAATTGGCAGTTAATGGGTTTCTATAAAAACGTTGTTATAATAATTTGATTAATTTTACACTACTTTTTCTAGGACATTGGAGTGCCCGGCATTTTGGGAAAATGGGTTTCTTTTATCACCGTTAGGTTACCATTCAAAGGTTTGATGTCCGCTATACTACTGTTGCAAAAAGCCATATGGCGGGTAACTCTTTTAAGAGTCAAAGGCGGGTAAAACTTGAATCATAGTTAGGTTCGCTCCAGTTTCACTTATAAAAGGGTGATGGCACAGTGAGTTTCACTCTTAACAGAGCGAAAAGGACACGATTGTGCGAGAGAGTGAATTTTTTACTCTTTTGTTTGAAGACCACTCACAGAGACCTTTGTCATTGATTGGGAGAACACCCGTGACGTTATATTTATTATTTGTCCATGTAATTACTGCCGAAACACTCCAAAACTTAATTTTCGATAGGGCCAATATGAATAATTATTGGACGCTTCGCAGCTAGCTAGATTTCCAAAATAATTGTTCCTGGCCCGTGAGTGTCCGGGCGAGGCAAGCTCTTATCTAGGACTAGAATGGTGTCTCACACGGAGTCGTCCACGTTGATTAGAAGGGGTATGTGGTAAACGAGTTTCCGTGTCTATTTTATACTTATTGTGAAAAACTTCAAATGACACGTATCTACGTGTAAGTTACAAAGAACAAATATTAAATGCATTCCGTTTGGGCAATGTCGCTGAATACAACCACTCGGTGAAGTTTAATGCATTCAGTATTTGTATATTGATCTGTTTCATCTGAAAACTTATTTTGTATACACTAATTGATACGAGTAAAAAATTGTCCTGAGAAATTTAGGGTTTTTTTTGCAATAATGTTACTACTATAGCTCGGCTCTTGTTTACATTATACCAGTATTCTGTTTTCTAAAATATAAAAAATAAAAAAATCACACTTAATTTGACGATATTTTCACAGGTTGGTTTTTGATCTGCTGTTGAAAGAGCCACATTCCTTTTAAGCTTACTTCATTCAAAACGTTACCACGGACATAATCAAGCATAGTTTTCACAACGTTACCACGACCAAACATAGTTCATCATAACGTTAGCACGTAACCAAGCATAGTTCTATCATAACTTTACCATCACGTGATCAAGCATAGTTGATTCATATCGTTGCCGCGTAACCATCTCTGTTCTGAAATATTAGCGGAAAACATCCCCAGAGAGTACAAAATCATAACAAACACAAAGGTGGGAAATTCGTTTAAATCAGTCATTCAAAATGTGTCAAATATTATTCTTGAAATTGTATAAACTATGCTTTTGGAAACATTGGTATATCATTTGAAATAAACTAAACTTGGATATGAAGAACTCCTATAGTACACTTTATAACTAAAACATCTCCTCTAAGAATACACAATATATTAACATCTTTAGTACGTGTAAATTTCAAATTAGCAAGTATAACTATATTAATAAGCTAGTAGTCTATAAATATTTGTTGAAATGTAAGACGAATAAAATTAATTTTATTAGTTCGTCCTCACGCCAGAATCTCGACTGAATATGATAGAGACTTCCCATGGTTCTTAATTGAAAAGTGGATTGTCATCTCAGGTTGTTAGAGGGCGAATCGTACAATTACACTTCAGTGTTTCTATGTGCACCCAATGCATCATCATCGTCAATGAACTTAAGTGGGTCAGCAGCTTGACCGTTGGGTGGTTGCTCAGCTTCAGTCTTATTTGCCGTCGTACTATTAACAAGTGGCGTCATTTCTATGTCGTCATCATTATCCATCCATTCGGGAGTTTGATTATCATTCCTGGCTGATCTCATATCAACCATAGCGACAGAGCATCCTGAAGACATTGATATCATACTGTCTCTTCTTTCAGGTTCTTTCATAGCGTCTTGTAGAGCCTTAAACATTCCCGTTCCCAAGCCTCCTTCCTCTTCTAGGTCCTTGTCGTTTACCTTAGCATCAACCTCTCTTATTTTCTTGTCCATCTCGGAGAGGGCTTCGAACATGTCATACTTAAACCCAGAAATATCCTGCTTGAGCTCATTCAACAGGTTCGCCTGGTCATCTTCTTCTTCTTGGTGGCGCTTCTCAAAGTGATAACGTCTCACCACCTGTTCTGATACTTCCTGTGTTGTACAACACAATGCAAATTAGATAGCCTCAACGCATTACCATCTCTCTTTCGTCGAATCAACAAAATATTCCCCTTCCCCCCCCCCCCACAAAAAAAACCTTGTTATGAAATTATTAGGATATGGAATTGAAAAAATAAGATTCTTGGAAAATTGTGGAAAAAAATAAATTAACTAAAATGCCGTATATATCAATAATTGTATTTGTTTATAACTTTGGACGATGTGCGTATATGATTTCAATTATTTTACTTCAATTTTATAGCCACTTACCCGAAACTTCATTTGTCTTTCATCAACAATACTTCGCAATCTCTCCTGTTCACAAAATGAAAACGCAATGTCATGATTGGTACAGAAATAACGCATGAATATAAGCGTCTATATCTAAAACGTGTACTGGTCAAATTACACTACCAAGGGGCTAAATTTCAAATCTGTATTTTGCAATTTAATTACTATAAGGTTTTGCATTTATTTTTGTATTGGTAATGTCAGTACTATTTTACACAAGACCCCAATCTATCCAATGTTATACCTTGTATTTCTTAGCGAGATTTTCTCTGCAGCACACATCGCAAAACAGCCATCTGACGAAGTAGTATACCGTCTTGGGTGTTGGCAGGATGTTTAGGGGAGGAGGCACAGTCCCAAGTTCATCAAAGTAACTCATCCACAACTTAGAGCGAGAAAATTTCCACTCCATATCTGCATCCATCTGTATCAAATAATTATAGGGTAACTTAGGGCATTAGTTTTAAGGTAAAGCAATTACATCGCAAGAAAGAGACATTATGACACTATACAAGAAGGTTTTTTTTAATTACAGCAAAACATGACATTCGAGTACATAACACATTTCAACAGTTGTTTATTTTACATCTTTAGAGCTAGACATAAGTTATAAAAGGTTGTTGCACATTCATGAATCCTCAAAGCAGCCCCGAAACTGCATGCAACTTATTTACAAAAGAAATGTGTACTTCTGGATACAAACCTCAACGCGAGTGTAGGTGTTACTCATCATAGCAATAAGTACATTCAGTAGAACTACTATTGCTATGATATGGTAGGTAGCATACAGCAATTGACCGACTGACTGAGTGAACAAGTGATTAACTCCTCCTAAATTGACAATGGAGATATCTGGTAGTCCAAATAACGCCCAGAATAGGGTTCCCATTGTCTCGATAAGCCTTCAATTAAAAACAACAACAATTAAAAATACTGTCAGATGGGTGGACATAGGCCCACTCATAATACATACATCTTAGTATTTGTAGGTAAGACACTTCTTTCTGGACATCCAAATTAACAATACCATACATAAAATAAAATACAACTTTAGAGCACAAACGCTGCAAGCAGATTGTCGTTGATTGAAGAAGTCTTCATTACGAAAACAACGAAAACCAAATGTGTTCCTTTATTTAAAAACGGCAGTATGCATGTGATCCACTGTATCTCTGCGCAATTGTGTTCAGCGCCGTAACTAGGGTAACATTTTAGGGGCCGGGGCACGAGGGGCACCATTTTTCCTAGGGGCACTTTTGGTAAATTAAAACTGTAGGTTCCGTTTGTTTTTTTTTCGTTTTTTTTAAGCAAGCCCCTTTTTAGCGCTATTCTGACGCGTTGAGTTAAAACAAATTACATTCTGCGTGTAAATAATACAAAATAGTTTGAAAAACATTGAGATTACTACATAAAAGCTAATAGAATGGTAACTTTTAATTTCAAATGGGGTCACCCCGGGGGGCACCCGGGGGGGGGGCACGGACATAAGTTTGGGGGAAACCCGTGCCCCCCCCCCCCTAGTTACTCCACTGATTGTGCTGTTCACTAAAAATCTTGGGTTCGACCCGGGTCAAAATTGACTTGCGTCAGATTTGACCCAGAGCTGGTTCTCATGGGATCACACTCACTTTCTGGGTCAGTGGGAGTGTGACCTTCTCTCCAGATATGCAATTACCTGTAACTTTTTCCCCACAGAGATTCAGCGTCATACTGACTCGCCAAAACAGTTCCCTTTCAGCCACTTCCCGATCAAGACTCTGAAAATGACTTCTTAGAGTCTAAGGTCGTATCCGAATTGGCAGCTACGGCTACGGCTACGGCTACGGCTACGGCTGATAAGGGTACCGGTATTGCTATAATATGGACATCCTATACTTAGTCGTAGCAACCAATTCAGACACGGCCTATAAGACAGTAATAGTGAACAAGAAACATAGTAAGTACGGTAATGACTTACGTTCCAAAGGGTTGATTAAGATGCTTTGAATAATACCAATACAACTGGTTCATCCCCAAAGAGAAGGCAAACCATACAAAACAGAAGATGAAGAGAAACTTTGCGATATCCATCATCATACCACCTAGGGAGATTTGCATCGGTCCAACATGTCGGTTCACAACGGTCAGACAGATCATTCTCATAAAGCTCATGACCTTTGCCAGGGCAAACAATGCCTCAGCCACTAGGATAGGGTTATACGGCTGCCATGTGAAACGCTCATATTCCTCTCCATTTTCACCTTCATTTGCTTCCTGGAAAGAACAAGTGATTTAATTTCACTACTTAATATTAAAGGTTATTTCGCATAGAAAAGTCTCATTTGATACTTTTCCTATTTCAAGAAGATGGATGGGGATTACTGTCAACTTACTGGCGGTGTGAATCCTCGACGGGTCTTGTTGGCCATTGCCCTTAACACCGCCACGGACATATTAGAAGTCATCATCTGCTGCCCAGATATGAGCTCATCAAGCTTGCCTGAGATAACATCTAGGGTTTCTTCGATGTCTTTTAAGCCTTCTTGGACGGGAGCATCGTTTGATTCAAGGGTGAACGGATCAAGCGTAGAGGACGGTCCGAATGTGACATTGACTTCCTGTGACCGAGCAACTAAGTGAGCAGGATCGCTTTGCTCTGCCTATGGGTTACCAAAATAAAACCAGTAATGTTGTAATGAGAGTATTAGGATCGTTTCAAAGCGTCCCGAATCCAAAATAACGTTCGTGAAATAACCCGATAAAGAAAATCGTAACCAAAAATAGACGGTAAACTTTTAGTCGTTTAAAAGCTTAGACTCAATTATAGTTACCTTCGAAACGTATAACTATTTTACCGTTTGTGGGTGTGAGTCAATAGATTTTGGTATGGCAGACTCCCATACACAAGCTCTGATGTCATTGTAAGAATTAACTTATTTGTAAAACTTAATCATCTTAATTACTAAAGCAGTATCGTTTTTTCCAAAGTAAACTTTTAAATGAATTAATTAGGTAAAAAATATAGCACATTCAAAGTCAGTACCTTAAAATACACCATGAATAGAAGCGCTATGACCGTCCAGTATAATACAAGTGTAACGAAGTCAAAATAATTCCAGAGATTATTGAAGAATCTTGAGCCATTGTACCAAAGCTCCTTGCATTTGGACCACGTCATCCCTGAATGAATTTATAGAAAAAATAGACTCTTAAACACATGACTGTCAAATGGATGGATTAGATGATTGATAATTCAAAAAAAAAGTTAAAATGATAGATTGCTTTAATTAATCAAAATTAAGGAATGAGTAGGCCTATTGGACTATTTTTCTTTTTGAAATTAAATGAGAAAGTGATGAAATGTAATTACCGGCAACCCATGCCACTATAAACAGCATGATAATACTAGGTGGGTTAGATTTGACGGTCGTAGTTGATACTGAATCACTTGAAGTGGTTTCTTCTCCTGCTTTGCTCACAGCTAATGCCGATAAAGGATGGGATGTGCTTTCAACTACATAATTCAAATAAAATACAACAAATAAATAAATATCAAGATTTGACTTATATACTTACATTCTAACGATCATACTTTTTATTCTTAACATTTTTTAGTGCAGTGTTTCGCCCAGGATGCTAAAATCAACTCTTGGTAAGGGGCTACAAAGAAGAAAATGTGAGATGAAAAACCTCAGGGAAGTTGAAGTGAATAGTTGACATTCCTCTTGAAACAGACTAAATTGTAGGATGAAGGGAAACAGTCACCAGGCAGGGAGTATGGGAAAAGCTATTGTTTCACATCTCGTCACAGCATGTTGTGAGAACAGACAGAACGCCATGGTTTACTACGCTTAACTACCCTGATAGGAGTAACCAGATTAGATAGACTAGTGGAGCATTTACCATGGAAATAACTGTCAAACAGACAAAGGCTGTCAAGAGACCTACAATGACAAAGAGTTTGAAACAATGAACTTTCATTCTTTGCATAAAATCAACATTATTTGTAATAAAACCAGCCTGTGAAAATTTAGGCGCATTTCGTTGTTTCATTTGCAAGAAAACGGTAAAATGCATTCAGCATTTTTGTACGCATTCTTAGGCAGAGTTTGGGTCTCACATGAAACGAAAATTAATTTTGGATCTTGTTCATTTATTATTCAAAAACGATAACACTTCAGGCATAAATATTTCAAGGACAGTTGTCTACCATCATTATCTTTATATCATGTAAGGTATACGTAAATCTGAGAACAAATGTCTTTTCTTCTACCAATGTTGAGCTGGGGCTTTAAAGACAGAGCTAACGGATGCCACTTTCGAAGATGAAGCAATTAGTCTGCCAAGCACATATAGCCTATTGAATAGTTTGGCAAAATGGGTGGAAGCTCTGAGGACCACATTTTCAAAACAATTACAAGGATTTAGTCAAGGCCAGTAGCCCTGGAAGCATCAACAGAAATAATTATTCGGCAATCTTCTTGGCCATGATAAGGGGGATGCTGCAATGGATGGAAAGGAAGGAAGTGGATGCAG
This sequence comes from Marthasterias glacialis, assembly GCA_911728455.2. Classification (NCBI taxonomy): domain Eukaryota; kingdom Metazoa; phylum Echinodermata; class Asteroidea; order Forcipulatida; family Asteriidae; genus Marthasterias; species Marthasterias glacialis. The sequence goes on along the minus strand of OU452236.1, from coordinate 15,981,649 downwards.
AATTGGAAACAAAATGTCAGAAAAAGGTTTTGGCTTGTCTAAAGGAAAAGCAAGACAAAAGTTTAGAAAAGTATGCAGTATGAGCCAAGTCTTGAAAACCAAGAAGTGTTGAAAAAATAATAATTTGATCAAACAACAATTCTGGAATCAACAAATCTCGCAGTCTGTCTGTCCTGAAACTAATGACAAGTTAGCTTTTTCCTCATTCAGTAGTTTTAATATGAACTGTTTAGATTTTATATTTTTTATTCACATTTTAAGCTTATGTTCTGTCTCTAAGTTTGGTTTGTCATAGCATTCCTATATACCGTCCACATTGAAACAAGCAATCAATATTCTTGAGATTGTCCAACTAATACTTATGAATGTAACAATTAGTTAATTACAATGATTGATCTTTTTCAAGAGATAAACATTGATTTTCACAGAATTGTATTCCTTTTGAATATTTTCCGCCACTTACCTATTGTTTGGTACAACAAGAGAAGAAGGAAGCATAGTTGGGAGGCGGTGTGACACACAAATTTGACATACGGGATGCGAAGGAACCTGCCAAGCTTGCCATACGGGAAAAGAATGTAAGCTAGCGAGAGAAGTGGAAAACTGAGACCCATCAACAAGACGGTCAAACCAGACTTGAATGAACTTTGGTCTCGCCAACCAGGAAGACCATGGTACCACTGTTCGATGAGACGTTGTTGGCAGTGAGGATGTGCAACAAACTGTAAGTTAAATATAAAAATGTGTAGTATTATTATTTATTTTAACTGCGTTCTTTAACCGAGATGAATTTAAGCGATTCCATATTAAAAACACTGGAACAGAGAAAAATTAAACCATTTTACATTATAGATATGTAAAATCTACAAGGCAAAGAGCGAACAAGAACACAACTAGGATAAAGCAAAAAATAATCAACAAATTATAAATAATAAAAAATAAATAAAATAAAAAAAATTAACCCATTCAAAAATTTAATAAATAATAAAAATTTAAATAATTATTGACAAAATGTAAACATCATAGTACGTGGGTACCATGGTTGAACATTCCTACTATAGGACAATGCAATTACAGCAAAGTGTATTGCCCGAGGACACAAGATACGTCACCAGCCGCTGTTCGAGCCCGTCATCTCTAACGACGGAACCTGAACACGGTTTATTATATTTCTTATCTGGTAAAATAATTCATAAAATCCTCTCCTTTGTAAGAATAGGAAATAGATGAATTGGACTCTTCATTTTTGTCTGTGTTTAAAAAAATAATTTTCATCATCCCTAAAGACGCTGTAAATAACATCCACAAGTTATCATTTCCCTATGTACCATCTGAACAATTAAAACATTCCAAGAAGTACCAGTAGCTAACTTCATTCAACAAAAATCAACATGGAAGAGCTTAATAGCAATATCATACCTTCCGCTGCTCAAAAAATATTGCAGCTTTTACTCTGTTGGGCTGACATGTTTGCAGGTCTTCGGACGGATTACTCCATCCATATGGATCATGGTTGAGAATCAGGGCCTGCTCGTTGGAATCTCGCACCTGGTCTAAAAGACCAGCTGCAAAGTCCTCACACTGATTCGCCAACTCTTGGAACTGGTCGCAGAATTCATACTTGGTCAGAGCGAGTTTACGAAGTTTGGCACAAAGTTCAAATGTTGTACTGAAGGGATCGCTGGATGTTTGTGAGATGTAGGCTTGACTTGCAAGTGCCTTAAGTTATAAAGACAAGCTATTGTAAGAGTTTTTTCAAAATGAGTATGAGGCAATTTTATCTCTTGGTAACGAATCGACAAAATAACTTCATTGCGCAAACTTTAAACGAGTGCAGTCACACAGTAGTGCATCTTAATATTTCTTTAACAATCTAACAATTGTTAAGTTTCCATCCAAGTAAGACCCTATAGATGGTGATTGACATAAAGAAAAGACGTATTGGTCTCATTAACATCAAACGGCAGGAAAGAGGACTACAGACTGCAAAAACTATTTTTGAAGCTGCTATTCCGCATTATCTTTCTGCAAACAAACAATTTACAGTTGCCACAGGATGTTTTTATCACAAACCTTATAAAGATTAATCATCCCTACGGAGTTTTCCAACGTGTGCATTGCTGCTTCATCACTGTATTCTCTTGGATCCTTAATTCTAGCTCCATACTCCAATAAGATTCGAATGATGTCAAAATGGTTGTGTTGTGCTGCTAGAACCAGAGGTGTAACATCAAAGTGAAAATCGCCATTGAGGGCACGGCAATTGAGAGCTTCCTAATAACCAAATAAATGTTTTAAAGATATTATCAAAAAATTATTAAAATTCGTTTGATTTCTGTATCCAAGATCGGGTTGTTGACTAAACACAAGTCACTGACTGTGTATGCTGCGACACTAAGTGGGATTGATAATTATCAACACCATAAACATAAAAGTTGAGAAGAAAAGTTACTATAGTGATATTTCTGAAATAAAGCTTATATAGATTACCTGAAAATATGGTTCACCATCTTACTCAAATGTTAACAATATTGCAGCAGTATCATTATAAAAGTGGAATTCAATTTACATATTCAAGATTGCTCAAGTTGGTATATGTAATACAACAATGAGTTTTCTGTTCTAATGTAACTGTATGTTATTGTACAGTAGGTTGAATTACTTCATATTATAAATAAAAGTAATAAAATGTCTTCTTTGTTGACATATTCTATTTATTACAGCAGACGTAATCATAAAAAAATCATTCATTACAATCCGGTCATAATTCATTTCTTGAAATCTGACAGTAGTGTTTTGGCCAAGCGTGAGGTGAAGGCACTTTTTTATTGCACTTGAACCTCAAAAAAAGTAAAAGGTAAACAAACAAGGAAAAAACATACGGGTAAATTCTTCTTTTTGATGTGTTCACAGATTAGCCTAACACCCTGAACGAACTGCTCGTCAACTGCACGTAATAAACAATCCCCCAACTGTACGTTGTGATCCAACAGAAGCTGAACGATATCTGAAATAAGTGTTTGCAAAAGAAAAAGTGAAGAAACAGTTTATTTCATAAAGCAGTAGAAACATTTAGTCGGTCATCAAAAGTTGCTTTGTATCGATCAAAATTGAGAGTAACTTGTGGTTAGTGTTCGACATGGTTCAATAGTTAGTTTCAAGTAATGATATGGCATTAGGTATAAAAAAAAATGCATCATTATTTACACAGCAATGGTTTCAATTGTATATGTCGTATGTGACAATCCTGTTTAAATTGTCCCTATAAAGACATTTGAGATGATTTATGTATCGTCCTACTTGAAGTTATTCATAATTATAATTGTATGGTTCACATTGAGTGAATTTGTCAGTTGTGGGGTTATTATTGAAGAGTTATTGCCAAACCTGAGTTGCCATTCTGTATGGAGATGAGAAGTGCGGGTCTGTCATCTTGATCCGTACAATTTATGTTCAGATCGGGAGCATTCTCCAAGGCAAAGATGATGGCCTTACGATCACCTCTCTCTACTGCTTGAATGAAAAGTCTCTCAACGGACGCGGGGTCAGAAAAGTTGGGTCGCTGCATTGTCGGACTTTCCGCTTTCTCTTTCCTCTGTGAAGTGGAAACAATTATAAGTCAAAGAAGTTTATAAACCCATCTGTTTAAAAAATAGGTTAGGAATTAAATTATTGTCTTCTATGAATAATAAGTTGATATGTTCTCAACACTTACCCGGAAACATTATAACAAATTGGGTTATTTCACAAGCTTGTTCATATAAAGATCAACTTTGAAATTAAATCTGCTGCAGAAATTGCACCAGCATTTGCTCCATTGCAGATGAAGGCCTAAGCTTCCAATCTACAAAAACAACACTTGATTTCCCTGAGGACGTTATTATTTTTGGTAGTGCTTTAAATGGGGAAGTGTTGAAGTCTTCTTGAACGAAATTATCATGATTTCCACAAAGATATTAATTTTACAACATATTATTATTCAAAGGCAAAACTTGAGTTACTTTAGTATTGGCATCAACTGTTTTAATAGACAATAATACCCGTTACTATTTATCTTTTTTAAAGTTTGTTTAGGTGGGGTTGTGTGTCTGTTATAATGTACTCCCCTTTCAACGATTAATTGGTAATTCCGAAGAATTCTACATAACGAAAGATCTTTAGCATTCAAACGAAGAAGACATTAAATGTGTTAATATAACATTTATTGTAGTGAGGTGATAAGAATTACATGTTCTATTAATACAACTTACAATTTTTACACAAACAAATAATAATCTAGAAACGTTGTCACCATAGCGCTAACATAAAGGTTACCATACGGCCCACTAAGGCCTAAACTGCATAGTATTGGGTTGTTATCTCACAAAATGCGAACAAGACATTATCTAATAATATACATTTTTGTTTGAGGGCATACAATTTGAAGGATTGCATAATCATGAAAAAAATTTCAATTATTGTTTTACCCATTCAGATGATGTACCGGTATTATCACCTAGTGGCTGTAAACAAGCTTTTCAAGAGGGTTATCAGTTGTCAGGAAATTCATATTTTTCTATGAAGGCTATTGCAACTGAAGAAGAATAACCGCGATCAAATATTGTCAATAAAACCATCTGGAGGATGGGTTAATATGGATACTTTTTTAAAAGAGAAAGTAAACTGAAACGACCAAAGCGATGGGTCATTACTTGTAGTTCAGCAGTATTATTATCATACATAAGTCTGGATTATGTATTGAGAACGCAGTTCCCAAACCAGACAGTCTGATGAGTTGTATAAATAGCAACAGCACACTTATTGAATTATCAATCAAAAAGAATAAATGTTACTCAATGATTAGCCACCTGCCAAATGTATGACGTCATACGCCCAGTACACTATTAAGTGATGAGTAAAATCCAAATTTCAAAAACGGTTTTATAGAATTCTTGAAAAACATTTGACCTTTATCATCTTTCGGGCAATTCAGTGTCGGTTTGCCGTCTGTGTAGCTCAATGACATCGACAGCTCAACTACTTCGTCTAAAAGGGACCCGGCTTTGCTTCCCTCTAGCCTCAATTTATACATGTTTGGTTGTATGAGAACAACCAAGATCCCGCAACATGATAAGGTGTATATCATTTTGTTTTTTCAAAATACCAATTGTACTTACATATATTATGGCTGCATGTTCTAGAAAAGGTCATACCATGGAGAAAGAAAACATGGAAATACGAAGGTGTTGGACGGTAAGGAAACCGTTTTCAATCATGTAAACGTCTTTATACAGAAACATCTAACACTGAATGTGAACCGAAATGGTAATTACATTGTGTCTTATGTATTGCTTTTCATACACAATTATTATTTTGGTTTGATTTAAGAATGGTTTGAATTTCGTTAAAGAATAGTGAAGTAAAATTACTATATTCGTTCATCTTAACAAAACTTTAAAAAATTCGTCGTAAATCAAGGCAATACGGAACAAAAGCCACATAAGTTATTTTAAAACAATGTTTTAATTCGTTGTAAGTCGACATTATGAGTCGATACAAGATAGGTTATAAAGGTTCATAGAAAAACAAATTGTAAAAAGTTTGTGTGTACAATGAATCAGCACAAATTCATTTCAATTATTACGTATTAAGAATGTCCTTGAATGTATTTGACAATTACATGAGTGATTTCATATCCCAATAATAAATACATTTCCTTACCATCAGGCGTCATAGATAGAAAGTGAACAAAAGAGAAGAATAATTGTATGAGATCATTAAAATAGGACATTTCAAAGGCTTGTTTTAAAAACAGTCATCGAAAAGTTCAGGAATGACATTTTTTTATTTGTCAGTTATTTATTTTTGCAAACCCCCTGCTCGGATCTTCATTCGAAACAATAGTTGTCAACATATTCAATAGATTGATTATAGAGCAAATCCAGCCTTTGGGGTTGCTGCCTATAACGATTTGACCATATAAATCAATGGTCAAAATATTAGCAAGAGTTATATCTTAAAAACCAGTGATAAGTTTGTATAACTGTTTTGGACAACAGTTTGTGGTTGTCAAGCTATTTTATTATAATAATATGAATGATATACTTACATTCAAAATCTTAGGGGATCGATGTTGTGAATACTAGTGATAATCAATGCTCTGACGATCAAACTTTGATATGTTTATAACCACACGCACTGTTAATAATCGTCTCTGGAAATGTTCCAGAACAATCTCCTGCACTGACCTAACACTAAATCATACAATCCATTGAATGCTTTGTCGTTAAGAACGTGATGAAGACGAGCGAATAACTCCTGGAGATTTACTCTTAAAAAGATCACGGTGCAAAATTCAATCATGTGGAGTAGATTTACATCCAAAGGCAAAATTGTGTGTTGTACAGATCTTCTTTTCGGTGTCTGGCTGAACAATTTTCATTTCATCACATCGCTTGTGGCATGGTCATCTTCTTAAGCACAGATGATACAACCGAGCTCCGAAATACACGTAGTCCAGAATGATTGTTACTCTTTGGAATTAATACTTTATTAGGTACACAAAGTTAGCCTGTAGTCCAACTCATTCGACATTGAGTGCGCAATGCAGATGATTCTATACTTCAGTATTCATGGGTTCCATTTGCAAAATACACCAATGTAATACGCATTGCTCATTCAATCGGATAAGCGTAATAATGGGCAATGTACTTGGGACAAAAGTTGAACGTGCCAACACGTATGTTTCTGTAACCTTCGAGCTATACAATCACACCTTGTCCCTGAACTGCACAGAGTGCCGACAATACAGGCTCACTCAAGGCTCGAGACGATACAAATTAAACATAAGCTTCTGTACAAAAACGACCCAAATAAACAGAAAGTGTCCTTCACATTGGGCAGAAAAAGTATCTCATGGGAGAAAAGTTGATAAATTTTAGACGGACTGATAAACGAGAAGAGCTGCAAAATACTCCCTCAACACAAGCGGGCGTTCAGTGGTTGTTATCGGTGACACAGACAGATACAGTCTGTTAGATGAATACAACGTATTGAACTTCTACGGTTTGTTTCATTAGAGAAATAGACCGGAAAGAAGTAGATTAGAAGAAGTTAGGAAGGAGGTGATGCCACGGTACTGTAAAACGAGGTTGAACATTTTGGAGTTGTAACGGGGGGAAAAATACAACGTAACGACTGACATGTATTTAAATTATTCCATTGTAGTTGTTTCCAACAAAAATGGGCACCTTTCAGCCTGTACATGCATGTACACATTTCAGTATACATGCATGTATTATACAGCTGACCTCATCAAGCAGATTCAAGGGGAACTAACTTCCAGTCAAGAGGTCGGAGGGAAGGGGTAAGAGTAGTCGTGAATATAAGTTGAAGGTTCTTTCTATATCAAAGGAGTGGGAAGTGGTCGGTGTAATGAAGATGTGTGTATAAACAAATCATCATATATTTAACAAGACACCAGTTATACGTCCAGCAGTTGTAGTTTTGAATGCCTGCATAAACATTTTGTCGATGATTGATGAACACTTACTTTAATCAAAACAACTAAATTGTGTTCTTTACTGATTTAAGTGAGACAGATTTCTCTAAAATCAACAATGAAAAATTATACAATGAACGAACCACAAGCAATTACCTTGTAGACGCTAGAGTTATCACTTTCTTTAAAAATTTCTGTCGTAAAATTGTCTTTAAGTCTTTTCACAATTTTGGGGGTCAAAGTTTATAACTAAACCAACCTTGTTTGGAAATTCATTGTCAATCACAAGGATTTGTTTTCAATGAGTTACGAATGTAGTGGGCCTATGCAGCATCGAATAAACAGATAATTGATTATATTAATGTTTTACATAGTGTCTGCATGGTTTGTTTTATGGGTGCCTAAGATGATTTTTTCGGAGAATTGTTGGAATTGTACATCCTCACAAAGGGTAAAAACATTCATTATAATAATTATCCTAAAAGTGGAACAAAGATAATTATTTAATGGGTTGAGACAAACAATGAGCGTGAATAAGGTATGGTTTGCCAACAACAATTCCTGCAAAAAAACCTAGGCAGTGATGATGGGTTCAATTTACGGTCTTCATTCTACATCAACAACAAACTGCAAATAACTCTTCTATTATGCAGTAATGGTGGGCTCCATTTACGGTCAAAACAAACCCTGCAATAACTCGGCAGAGATTGTGTGTTCAACTTACGGTCGTCATACATCTGCAACGAACCCTGCAAATAACTCTTCTAGGCTGTGATGGCTTTAAATTACGCTTTTGACACATTCTGCATCCACAACGAACCCTGCAAATAACTCTTCTAGGCTGTGATGGCTTTAAATTACGCTTTTGACACATTCTGCATCCACAACAATCCCTGCAAATAACTCTTCTAGGCTGTGATGGCTTTAAATTACGCTTTTGACACATTCTGCATCCACAACGAACCCTGCAAATAACTCTTCTAGGCTGTGATGGCTTTAAATTACGCTTTTGACACATTCTGCATCCACAACAAACCCTGCAAATAACTCTTCTAGGCTGTGATGGCTTTAAATTACGCTTTTGACACATTCTGCATCCACATCGAACCCTGCAAATAACTCTTCTAGGCTGTGATGGCTTTAAATTACGCTTTTGACACATTCTGCATCCACAACAAACCCTGCAAATAACTCTTCTAGGCTGTGATGGCTTTAAATTACGCTTTTGACACATTCTACATCCACAACGAACCCTGCAAATAACTCTTCTAGGCTGTGATGGCTTTAAATTACGCTTTTGACACATTCTGCATCCACAACGAACCCTGCAAATAACTCTTCTAGGCTGTGATGGTTTTAAATTACGCTTTTGACACATTCTACATCCACAACAATCCCTGCAAATAACTCTTCTAGGCTGTGATGGCTTTAAATTACGCTTTTGACACATTCTGCATCCACAACGAACCCTGCAAATAACTCTTCTAGGCTGTGATGGCTTTAAATTACGCTTTTGACACATTCTACATCCACAACAATCCCTGCAAATAACTCTTCTAGGCTGTGATGGCTTTAAATTACGCTTTTGACACATTCTGCATCCACAACGAACCCTGCAAATAACTCTTCTAGGCTGTGATGGCTTTAAATTACGCTTTTGACACATTCTACATCCACAACGAACCCTGCAAATATCTCTTCTAGGCTGTGATGGCTTTAAATTACGCTTTTGACACATTTTTCATCCACAACGAACCCTGCAAATAACTCTTCTAGGCTGTGATGGCTTTAAATTACGCTTTTGACACATTCTGCATCCACAACGAACCCTGCAAATAACTCTTCTAGGCTGTGATGGCTTTAAATTACGCTTTTGACACATTCTGCATTCACAACGAACCCTGCAAATAACTCTTCTAGGCTGTGATGGCTTTAAATTACGCTTTTGACACATTCTACATCCACAACGAACCCTGCAAATAACTCTTCTAGGCTGTGATGGCTTTAAATTACGCTTTTGACACATTCTGCATCCACAACAAACCCTGAAAATAACTCTTCTAGGCTGTGATGGCTTTAAATTACGCTTTTGACACATTCTACATCCACAACGAACCCTGCAAATAACTCTTCTAGGCTGTGATGGCTTTAAATTACGCTTTTGACACATTCTACATCCACAACAAACCCTGCAAATAACTTTTCTAGGCTGTGATGGCTTTAAATTACGCTTTTGACACATTCTGCATCCACAACGAACACTGCAAATAACTCTTCTAGGCTGCGATGGCTTTAAATTACGCTTTCGACATTCTACATCCACAACGAACCCTGCAAATAACTCTTCTAGGCTGTGATGGCTTTAAATTACGCTTTCGACATTATACACTAACAACGAACCCTGCAAATAACTCTTCTAGGCTGTGATGGCTTTAAATTACGCTTTTGACACATTCTACATCCACAACAAACCCTGCAAATAACTCTTCTAGGCTGTGATGGCTTTAAATTACGCTTTTGACACATTCTACATCCACAACAAACCCTGCAAATATCTCTTCTATGCTGTGATGGTGGGTTCAACTTACGGTCTTCGTTCTACATCCACAACAAATAACACTTCTAGCAGTGATGGTGGGTTCAACTTACGGTCTTCGTTCTACATCAACAACAAACCATGCTAAGGACTCTAGGCAGTGATGGTGGGTTCAACTTAAGGTCTTTATTCTACATCCACAACAAACCTTGCAAATAACTCTTTTTATAGGCAGTGTTGGTGGGTTCAATTTATTGTCTTCGTTCTACATCGACAACAAATCTTGCAAATATCGCCGGTCTCAGATCTGCAAATTATTTTTATTGACGCAAAGTGCTATACCTATATTTACAATTTTGCGGTCTATGCGAAAGGAAAAACAGTTAGACAAGTTGAACTAGTTATATATCACTCGTTTAAATTTTCTATTGGTGTCGTTGAAACGGTAAATGACCCATTCCAAACTTTCTTTAATTATTTTGTTTCAATAAGTAACACTTATTTAGAAATAATTTTTATGTAGAAGTTAATTGTGTATATAAAGCTAGAATCTGTCGAAATTATCATTTTAGCCTTTGGTAAAATAACAACAGTAGGTAAATAATCTTCTCGGTCTTGAGCTAAACCATATTTCTTGCTTTAATTAAGAAATGTCTCTCTGTAAAGAGAACTGAACAATAATTATGAGTGCAATGTACAATGTCCTGAATGCATCATGCTTGATCTACTATGGGTACGTGTGTATACGCTTTTAGATTCCTCGACCTTGTGACTTGCAGATGCATGGGCGTCAAGGCTTCCAGATAATTCGGCCTATGGGAATTCCATTTCCAACGACCTCACGTTTACTTTAGGATTCATAATTATACAGAAATTATGAATAAATAACGATAATTATCAGGTAATTGATACAACTCTAATGACAAACGTATGCAGTAAAAAGACTTGAGTAGTGTTTTGATTGAATTGTCGTCATCCAATACTTGGTGTTTAACTAAAGTTCTTATTATTTTAATGGACGTTTATGTAATTGAATTAAACCTTGAAGTTATATACCGGCGACACATTCCGTCATCATGAATGATCTTTTAACCTCAATTGAGGCCGTATTCGAACTGGCGGCTGCGGCTATACGGCTACGATAAGGGTGTTGGTATGGACGGCGGCGATCCAGCTGTAGCTGTAGCCGCCAATTCGGACGCGGCCTTACTATCAAGCAATTAATGTCCATTAATATTTAAACATGAATCAGTATCAGGGTCAAGGCTGCAATGGGCCTTTACTTGAGCCTTTGCTTAGTGTTACATAGTGAGTCATTGAGCCGAAACTCTTCCCACAGAAAACTAACCTTACATTGATTGAATTATCCAAAAGACTGATGATAAAATACTAAACAGTCAAAATAAGATTAAACAATTGGATGCGTTAAGTGTAAATTACTGCATACTGTCACTTTAAATATTTCCCTTTAATCAGAGATCATCTTTTCCAACCATGGAATTGACCTGACACTATTTGGACCTCAACCTGAACCATTCATTAAAGTGGACACGCCTCACTTCAATAAATTCTGTTACCCTCATTATAAGATCGGTACCATCAAAGAGATAACTCAATAAGAACAAAAAATTTCCTTGAATACTAATATTGAACTTTGACTAACAACAGTAACATCTTGTCAATTATTTCTAACGCAATTAATGTTCATCTCGTATGAGATGACACTGTAAACTATTTAATAGTCTTATACAAAAACCATCGCAGTCACATTATTCCTTAGATGAAAGCACAGATGTATAACGTATTAATGAGTTGTCATTGATGGTGTAATAAACATCATCAATTTTATATTAATTACACATTACAAGAAGGTCATAGCCAGATAAAAGAAACACTTTTTTAAACAGAAATTACAAGGTGCCAAGAAGTTACATTTTCTCTCTTTTTTATATTGTATAATTTCATATTAAGCATTATGGTGTTATTTCAAAAAGTGATTGCTGCTTCGTTTTGTTTGAATATAATTAAGTTCATGATCAGGTTAAAATAAACGCAGTGTGGTATAATTTAAACCAACAACAATTTCCAGTCTTATAGGTGTAATGCAATCGACCATGAGGTTTGTTCACGCTCGATTCACTCGACAAGAAATGACATGAAGTGGAAGAATGATGTGATCTCGAACGGATCCCTCACGGGGAGGAGCCAGTAATCTCAGACAATGACATTGAATCAAGCAGTCAAGGAAAAGGGAATCATAGCTCACTAACTACTCTAAGGTCAATGACCACACAGGGAACAATTTATACTTACAAATAACTGTGACGCCTGAATAAAATCGTGCTCAATCTTACAAGGATGTTGCTTGGAATTATAGACATAGCAACGCCTGCAATTAAATAACCTATAATTTCGTTACAAACGGATCAACATTAAGTGTTTCACTTCAAGTTTCTTCATTAGTACAATGAAGTGCAATAGTAGAATTTGTATATAAAAGACATTTTATCTACAAACTGGATAACGTTAAGCACTAAAAAGATGCAGTATATCATTTTTCGTATAGAAGGTCAACTCAAATTTGTTACAGAAACATTCATGAGAAATGTAACAATAACGAAATTAAACCCATTTTGAACCAGCATAGGATTAAACTAGAAGATCTTAGACCTCTTCAACAAAATATCTCAAGCTCAAATTCTTCTCCTCAAAATTTTAAACTAATTAGTGTAATTAGAAGTTTCCAGGAAAACTAAGGTTGTGTACATTTGAACATCAAATGAAGTCACCAGAAATGACCATCTTATTCTACCATGCAGATGTGGGTGCTCAATGACATAATTGTTATTACTAGTAAGCTTGCGGGTACAACCATGTAAAATAACTCTTTTGTGAGATGTGTTGGCTCTGAAAAGAGCCGGTGTGGTCTCGACGTTTCGAACAGTATACTCTGATCGTCTTCAGGAGACGATCAGAGTATGGAGACGATCAGAGTATACTGTTCGAAACGTCGAGACCACACCGGCTCTTTTCAGAGCCAACACATCTCACAAAAGAGTTATTTTACATGGTTGTACCCGCAAGCTTACTAGTAATAGTTTCTTCCTATTTCCCACACCATGCAAAGCTTCAAACATCACTGACATAATTGTTCTCAATGCTTTGGTCTCCATAAGGAGTTGCTGTAAATTGATTTTGTGTTCTTTTCAGTCAAATTAGAAATATTGTTAATGGTATGAATATGTTAAACCTTAGTTATGTCTAAGGGTCATGGATGTGTGTCATCAAGTATTCATTTCGTCAAAAGTATTTATACAGATAGCAATAAAAGTGATGCTTATGAAATGAACATTATACTTGGACAAAGTGACACTATCGGTGTAAAGTGCACTACTGACTTGTAATTGTAGACTGTTGAAAGATAAGTCTAAAATTGTTGTTCTTACTAAGTTAATTGACTCTCGGTGAGTAACAGAATTAACACAAACCGATGTCAATATGAGTTTTCATAATTGTAACACTTGTCGGAATGTAGGACTGCGTTAGTGTTGACAAAAAAGTGTTCATTTTGCTTATTCTCTTTTGAAAGATGCTTACTTTAGAAATGTTTGCATATTTGGCTGTGTTTATGTGTTTGTTTTTTGTGCTCTCTGTTAAGAAATATTAAGGACGTCAGCCCTTTTGTAAATCCGGTTCAATGCACATTTTATAAACAGCAGCGCAATGGTCGCGTATAGCGGAACGCACCCCACTATTACTTTTTCTAATGTTGGCATTACTCTAGCCAAAATACATTTCTTGGAGAGAATTCGTATTATCATTGGGTAAAAACAAAACAGGTCTAAATTTCCTTTGTTTTTCACGAGTGTCTAATTCTTTATATTACTTTAGTTTAACAATAAGTCAAATCACCACCTCTCAGCAAAATAACTAGACGTTCATTTGTACGTAAATTGACTATGTACCCCCCCCCCTAAAAAATCGTCAACAGAATTCCCGAGATTCCCATAATGCAATGAAGACAAAATAGGAGGTGGGTACACCCTACCACTTATCAAGCACAACATGTAGAGAGTATAATACAACCAACCATGCCAAAGGAAACTTATTCAGTAGCACAAGAGACATCTTACAGTGTCTTACTATATAGCCCAAAGAAAACTGACGGTAAATGGTGAGCATTCTTGGACATTGCCTGGAACTATAGTTGCTTGTGAATTGCCTCGTGTGATATGACTCTATGCGAATACTTTTGCATGACCATATACATTATATTTACAAACAAAAACCTAATTCCAGCCATCTCAATGGTCGGGATATTTACTCTGGCAAATCGACGAGAACAGTTTACCCGCATAAAAGGCACAGACTTAAAACGTTCAACATGTTGAACTTAATAAACCACATGCATGTTCATTAGGGACATGTTTACTAAAAGGGGGGATGACCAGTGGTAAAAGGGTAACAATATATATATGATTAAAACAATCACTACGAGTTTCTCTTGACAAAAACTGTTTTTTACCGGCGGCACTAATTGCAAGAACGATACACCTGGCAAACCAAATTTAATTTAAATTGTAAGCAGACATCAAAACTGACAAAATAAAAAGAAGAATTTGAGATGGTGAGATAGTTCACTGACATTGAACGTTCCCTCTAAGGCAATCCTTGAATGAATTGAGTCTTTTTGTATAACATATACGGAGGCGGTGAATGAGAAGACTTCAACGCAAAGGCCTACAAAATCGGTTAAAATAAAACAAAACTTGACTTTATGAAAACAACAAAATTTATAAATTTGATAATGGATCTAGAAAATGTATATTTGTGTTAGATTTTCTAACTGTTTTAATCTGCAACGATAAGTATTAATAACGAATTTAGCTATAGTACGGAAGTAATTTTCGATATTTAAGGTTAATGTGATATGTTACATACAATTCTCGAGTCATTTATTGAATGACAACCAATTGTTTCGTATTGCAAATTTCAAACACTCACCGTTAAACTGCAACCAAATAAAGTCCCTCCAGCGAACACGTCGAGAAAATTTCAAAACTCGTTTGTAGAAGTTACAGCTTGTTATTATCAAACATCTAGCAGAAAGGCGGTATGATAAGAAACTGATGGACAAAACTACATCACTGTGTACAACTAGTCTAAAGTTTCAATGAACCTTACATCAACTTGGTAAAATATCCTTCAGTGTTCTTATAATGACACGTCTAAATGAAGGTGAGACAACTACGTTATCAATATACTGTAGTTGAAGAATGCACATGTAGTACAGCAATACATCGGTAATGGAGCGTATTGAAATTGAACGCGTGTGTCGTATCTCTTAGAAAAAAACGCTCCCCGGGGACACGTGATCACGTCCTATGAATTTCACTTCCAAAGAAACCATTTTGAACATCAGGATATATGTCATGATACTGGTTGGTACAGGTATTATGACCAATTTATGTAACTGTACAAGATACTCATGTAACTAATACAATATATCTTAATTGAAAGTCAAGTTTATTGGGGTGTTTGTGGGGTGTGATTATTATATTTAAGACAGTTTTCAGCAGAGATTTTATAATTGATCAGTAGACATTATCTGGTATGATTGTATTCTCAATGAAGCCGGCATAAACACTTTAATCAATTCGTTAGAGAATAAAACGCTATAATTGTTCGAGTGGTGATTTATAATCTGCCACGACTCTTATTATTGAATGGATGATTGAATTCAACAAGAGAAACAGACTTGCTTAGTGTTATTTTTTGTATGATTTATTGGAAGGAATTAATATTATTTTTAGATGAGTCAGAACACAGAACACATAGTTTTGGTAAAGTGGATGCGAACGAACGTTTCAACATCTCATTTGCTCAACAGTTAGAAACCACCCAAACATTTGGATGAGGTTTTTAAGTTTCCCATATTGGTACACAAATAATTCTCAGATTAACTCTTTACTCATTTGTTTAATCCTTAGAATTATTTTGACAAAATTCTCTAAAGTAAAGCCCAAAAAGTGTGATACTCAATCGGAACATGCAATCGTAGTTATTGACAGTGTCGTGAGTTTGATTTTCATTTGCAAATTTGTATCATGAAAAATCGAAATCCTATTTATGAATTAATGAGTATGATTTTTCCCTTACTCTTGAGAGTAATAATCATATCATACAATCAAGAGTGACTCGTGAAATTGAAGATGAGGTACGAGCACCGTTTTACGATTCATATTGTTTCAAACAAGCCATCGATAAGTTTTGTGTTCTCTTTCTATTAATTAAATTATACACTTCTTTTTATGTTTCAATGATGGGTTTGACTGGTGTACTAGGAAATAATGAGTTCAAAATGATTCAGTCATCAAGTATCTTGTTCGTGGACATTAATCTTTCTAATTCGAGTCCTTGGTGTAACTTCAATTACCTCAGCATAATATTATCCACTACACATTTGCATCAAATCATTTACAAGCAGAGAAAGACAACCTAGCGTCAATTTGATAGCCAACCTAATGATGATGACTCTACACGCTAATTTTTCTATAGGGAGGGAGCTCAATGAGTTTTTTTCTCTTGCAGTCATTTTGTTTTATATGGGGTTGATGATGTATATCCAGCAAACAAAAGCCTCAACAAGCTTGTATATCAGCGAAAAAAAATATTCTCATTCAACATTATGAAGTTGGCGTAGTTTCTATACATTACGTGGTAAACGTGACATCTCTGATCTGCTCATACTGCAATATTGCACTACTGGGAATTGTGACACCCCCCCCCCCCAAACCCACACACAAAAGTTGACATGATAAAAAGAAATATGCTGTAAAATAATTCTGCCCGACATATTATAATTACATGGAAAACACTAAATGTACGTAAAACCTGATTAGAGTAAATAATCTCCAGTTTATATCACAAAATTGTTCATAAAACTTTGATTAGCCTTCTTAAATACAATCGTATAGTTATTTTTAATTTAAGGACTTCAATGCATTTCATTTTAAAAATACATCCTTACACACAGAGACCCTAGATCTGAAACTTGCTTTAGATTACATTATTCGAAGAAGCGCAAAACAACAGCATATTCAATGCAAAAACCTTGTCATGCTGAATTTGAGATTGGTGTGCTCTCTGAAAATTGCAGTGATTACGGGGAGGGGTTTGTGAGGCTCCCTGCTCAATCATCATTTTCTAGAAAGTCAAGAACGTTAATACTTGATCATGGCGAAGAAACATTTTACCAATTACATGCCCCACCAGTATTTCATGGTGGTGGGAGGTAATGTTAGTGGTGCTTAGCAATACGTTAGACATTCAATGGGGCGTTCATTATTTCACGGAAAGTTGTTTTATAAACGTTGAAAAGGCCAACAACATGTATAGTATTAAAGAAATGTATATTGATGAAAAATCAACACGTTCACAAGCTTAAATCACACATAATCAAAAATGTATTTACCTGAAAAGACTGTACGACTGTGGAATAATTATGCTGTAATGATTTATATTCACAGCCTACCCTGTTAAAGTTTCATACACTACCAGCCTACCCTCTAATAGTTTAATTTAATGTTATACTTGTCCGTTGACGGTTTAATGTCATACAATACCTGCCCTGCATGCAATAGTTTAATGTTATACCTGCCCTGTGATGTCATACACTACCTGCCTTGCATGCAATAGTTTAATGTTATACCTGCCCTGTGATGTCATACAATACCTGCCTTGCATGCAATAGTTTAATGTTATACCTGCCCTGTGATGTCATACACTACCTGCCTTGCATGCAATAGTTTAATGTTATACCTGCCCTGTGATGTCATACAATACCTGCCTTGCATGCAATAGTTTAATGTTATACCTGCCCTGTGATGTCATACAATACCTGCCCTGCATGCAATAGTTTAATGTTATACCTGCCCTGTGATGTCATATAATACCTGCCCTGCATGCAATAGTTTAATGTTATACCTGCCCTGTGATGTCATACAATACCTGCCTTGCATGCAATAGTTTAATGTTATACCTGCCCTGTGATGTCATACAATACCTGCCTTGCATGCAATAGTTTAATGTTATACCTGCCCTGTGATGTCATATAATACCTGCCCTGCATGCAATAGTTTAATGTTATACCTGCCCTGTGATGTCATACAATACCTGCCTTGCATGCAATAGTTTAATGTTATACCTGCCCTGTGATGTCATACAATACCTGCCCTGCATGCAATAGTTTAATGTTATACCTGCCCTGTGATGTCATATAATACCTGCCCTGCATGCAATAGTTTAATGTTATACCTGCCCTGTGATGTCATACAATACCTGCCTTGCATGCAATAGTTTAATGTTATACCTGCCCTGTGATGTCATATAATACCTGCCCTGCATGCAATAGTTTAATGTTATACCTGCCCTGTGATGTCATACAATACCTGCCCTGCATGCAATAGTTTAATGTTATACCTGCCCTGTGATGTCATATAATACCTGCCCTGCATGCAATAGTTTAATGTTATACCTGCCCTGTGATGTCATATAATACCTGCCCTGCATGCAATAGTTTAATGTTATACCTGCCCTGTGATGTCATACAATACCTGCCCTGCATGCAATAGTTTAATGTTATACCTGCCCTGTGATGTCATATAATACCTGCCCTGCATGCAATAGTTTAATGTTATACCTGCCCTGTGATGTCATATAATACCTGCCCTGCATGCAATAGTTTAATGTTATACCTGCCCTGTGATGTCATACACTACTGCCCTGCAATAGTTTAATTTAGGCCCTATTTTATACCTGCCTTGTGGTGGTTTGAATTCATATACCCAGTTCACTTTCATAAAAGTGAATAACAAAGGCTACTTCGTTCTTCCGAATCGGCTACTTCGTTCTTCCGAATCGGCTACTTCGTTCTTCCGAATCGGATACAAAACTTAGACGACAGGGATTCGGTGTACTTACTTTCTTCGACTTTTTGGAGGACGCACTTTTCTTAAAGACTTCATCATCTGATGACCCACTATCATCCTCATCATCCTCATCTTGATCCGAAGAATCTTTGCTCTCTTCATCTGTTTCTTCAACCTCTTCTGCAGCCAACAAACCTAACTCAATTGTAGACGACATTTTATATTAACTCACTTGAACTACAAAAACTTATGTAAGAGGTTCAAGATAAGCGTTTAAGTATCTTCCTCTTTAAAAGTCAAGAAAAGTTTGGATACTTGGAGACTAATTGGTTTACATCCAGTAGGCTGTTCGACGTAACCCCAATGGGGTCCCAAAGGAGATAAGTCAGTCCTGCAGTACCACTGTCTCTTTACCAACTGAAACCAACATCACTTCTTCCCTCATCAACACAGCTAAATCTCCACAGCTGAGCTAAAACAAAGGTGTACTACTAACACCTTTATAAAAGTTCTTATAAGAGTAATGTGTTGCCATTTAGCTTGATGCTCGTATAATGCCAACGGGATAAACTCTTTTAAAAAAAGTACCTCATAACCTTTAATGACTTTCCAAAGAATACACCAGACTCCCTCTGGAATACAAATAAACTGCACACAATTAACAGTTAACATTTTAAGCAAACCATCTTTGATGTGCTGCTGAATATATTTCCTCATCATATACTCCAAATGGTCAAGACTAGTCCAATATAATACATTTTTTAAATTACTCTCAAAGAAATCTCGACGAGGCCCCTCCGGAAAGGGAACAATTCCATCAACTAAATACATTTTGTAAGTATTTGCATTTTTTTTAAGGAATCTAAAAATAGAGTGGGCAAAATACGACGATCCTATTACAATTTGCCACTTTGGTGCGCGTCAACCCGCTAAAGTACTCTTAACTCGTTTTCTTTCTGGAAATGAAGTCACACGTTCGCCGACGTTTCAACGGACGGTACGGTGGCGCGTAAATTAAACTTGTCACCAGCGGGTGAGTCACGCCACTTTCCGAAGGACGTTATATTGAATGGGGGATCAAGTCTAATCTAATGAATCCAATCTTGTTACATGTCATTTAAAAAGCTGAATGGAATATTATGTAAATGTTTTCATAATGAGAGACTAAACTGTCTGAAATCGGAACAAGACCTTTCAAGTGGAGGAGAAAATGTAAGTACTCCTGAATTAGTGGTGTTTACACACTGTCCTTCAGGAAAATACTAAATTAAGAAAGTTAGTCTTTTCCGATTAAAGGATTAATGAAAATAAAGCTTAAGTTTTGCGTACTTGTAGTGCGTGCAAAGTCCTGCTTTTCTTAAAGTATTGAAACGTGTAAGAAAAGGTTATGTATTAGACATAAAGGTCAGAATATTGCATATTCGTCACCATTTTGTCTATTTTGTGTTGGATGCCAATTTTCCTAAAAACGAGAACTAAATGGCGGTGTTTTAGTACTCTTACTCATACTCGAGTACAGCTTGAGTACTCGAATCTTTGTAATTCGATTTTGTACAGACTGGATCATTCTGGTATCGGTACTCGGTTGTTCAAATCGATTAAATGCATTAACCGAATCACCAAATCAAGAACAAGAGAAGTTTCCCAAAACAACCTTAAAAGAGTACAATAAGTGCATTGTTTGACTGGCTCCCGCCTCCCTAATAAATTTCAGTTTCCAGTTTGAGGATCCATGATGAATCGGGAAACCAGTCCGAAACCCTGCTTCGTTACACGACTCCAGACCCTGGCACTGTGAGTTTGTGTATGTTGGTAAGACCTTAACGACTGGCACAGAAAATCCTCAGATAGTTTTTATGAATAGGACCATCATTGTACATCAAAACACAAAATGGACGTCAACATTTAGGAAAACATGGGTAAAGTGCATGGAAATGTTCATTATTTCTTGTAAACTAGTACGATTCAATTGATTTAACAAAAGTCATTATTACAGTTTTAGCTCCTAATTTTGTCAGTCCAATTTCGGGGCCATACAACCCTAATTATAGAAGACGTTTTATTATTTGTTTTATTTTTATTCTTATTATTTTTCTTAACCTTTCTCTTTTTATATCTAACCGCAATTCTTGATTTGCATACTCTTGGTTAAGGCATTACGTCAAATGTTATAACTCAGAAGCACACCGACGGGTAGAAATTGAAGTTTCGCCGTGACGTCAGTAGGCACTTAGTCTATATTTAACCTTTACAGTAGCAGTTAAGGTCTAGCCATGTTCAAGAAAATAACAGGATTTTTACAATAAATAAATGTCGGTTAAGTTTTGGTTAAGAATAGTGCCGGACCTGGACTTGGGTTTAGCTACTCGGTTCGAAATGGGCTGTACTCGTACCCGGTACTTTTAGCTACTATTTTGTTACAAATATCGTCTAAATTTGTGTTTTATCGTTGAAAACTACTTATTTTGCCTACCAACTGTGTTCTTCTCTCTCCAACAAATTAAAAGGACACTTTTATTTTTCTTAACTTTACCTAATACATTTTTTCTACAACTTCACATCGCAGATCCATGTAGTGTAGCAATCGTGTAGTTTTCATACGAAAAGTTCATGTGATCATAGAGAATGTTTTATATTGAAGTGACTTCAATGACATGTTCGTGAGATTCCTTATACGATAATTAAAAGACTGTAACTGTAAACACTAGATTTCCCATTATAAGCCCTCTAAGTCAACCATAATAATATTGGGAAAAGGATAAACTAGACACACGGAACCATGGACAGGGAGAAGATCAAGAAACTGCTGAATTAAGTCGCAGATGTCTTGGTCAGTGTTTTCATTATCCCACGTGTGAAAACCATTGGGAATTCTGCAGGGCGCGTGAGCATCATCACATATGTGTCACGCCTCAATGCCATTTTGTACCTCCGTTTGACTACGTTAAGTTCCTACTCACCATCAAAGACCAGTAAGAACAGGTTGAGGGATTAGAACGAAAAACCCGTGGGAGGAGTGTGGCCGGAAATGCTCTGCTAGATGACCGGAATATGCACTTCTCATCATCGTACGCAATTATATCAGCTTATTGTTGATTCAGGGTAATGTAAATATTCATTAGTGCGGCATGGTTTTCATGAAGTGACGAATCCGTCAAAATCGTGCATTTTGATAAATCATTTTGTAAACACATTCGTAAAATATTCATTGCTGTTAACAATTTCGCCAAATTTCACTATTACTATCATTGCTCTCTGCAGGTAGGTGTAATATTATTCCCAAGAAGTAGCACATTAGTTTGAGGATTGATAACTCAGTAAAACAGTTTGAAT
Organism: Marthasterias glacialis; assembly: GCA_911728455.2. Lineage (NCBI taxonomy): Eukaryota > Metazoa > Echinodermata > Asteroidea > Forcipulatida > Asteriidae > Marthasterias > Marthasterias glacialis. The sequence continues at coordinate 15,959,370 of OU452236.1, read as the reverse complement.
GATGAAAAAAATGAAAATTCGATTGAAGAAGTTAGATTTGTTTGACTAGTCTCCGAATCTGCATATGCGTCTCAGTTCTAAATAGTGTAAAGGCATTCAGTTTACGATACTTTATTCGGTTCTTAAATGGGTACGCATCCAGCCCTAGTCATCATTCCCATTTTGTTTTTATTTAAGTTATACAACTCCATTAATTTCGATATTTTTCAAAAGACTCAACATCAAAAACACTGACTAAAAAATACAAATAACAAAATACATGCAAGTATTCCTACACATGTACAATTAAACATCGCTTAAGCAAACCATAAGCAGGCAGACAAAACATTAATAAGTCAAGCGCAATATGTACAGGACAAAATTGTCAACTTCCTTTGAATTGTATTGTTTTAATTGTGAATTTTTAGTGAATGTAAATTTGAAAATGTTGTTCTTAGTGCTATGGTACCTGCAATGAAATGGGTTAGCTGCGTTGCTTGATGATACTGTAACATGACGTAGACCTACATCATCGGTACTTAACTCAACTTAAGCTTGTCAACAACCTGCCATAATGAAACTTCTCGACAATCAACCAGCCGTGTCTGATGATAAGTTCTGTCTTACACCGTGTCTTTTGCAAGTCAAACGGGGCTGTAATCTATATTTATTTTTAATCCAACAAGATATACGCAGGGGACCTAATGCTCATTGACCGTACAAGACGACAAGTTAGCAGGTTGTTCATTTGAGTTTCACGGTACAGTAAGCATAGTCACATGCGGCTAGTACCAGGTGTCTATATGGACAGTGTTTTCTATCCGTGGTCAAAGTCATCACCAACTCTCTTTAATTTGTTTTAAATGGTTACCTGCATATCCAGATTGATTTATCTGGCCGGAGGGTAAGCCTCATCTCCTCAGAGATGCCCTTTAGTTTGCTTCCTATTGCAGTCATTTGTACAACTGGGTCCAAAGGCATTAACATCATACAAGCTCGGGTTGTGGTTCTATGACCAAAGCGTGAAAGGAAAGCAGTATTTTGACCCCCATTACGCCGAGCTTGGGAGACGTCTGTACCACAGACGTTCCTAACTTTGGTCAGTGTTGTTTGGCCTTTAAGCATAAGAAACCAATTTATATTTGTGTGTGTGAACTGGGTTTCATTTTCAGTGTAAATTTTTGCATAGTAATGACCAGTGTTTTATATTTTATCAACTTATATCACACACGATCTTTCCTTGGAATAGTATCGTCATTGTGGGCAAAAAATGTTGAAGCGTAAATATTTTAGGTTGTGATTTTCTATGTCAAAAGTTTTAAACAGGTAACGCCACTATAGTCCGTCAAGAGAATTCTTACACATATATGTTTCCTTTAAAAAATATTATAGAAATTGGTTAAATTTACAATACTCTTTTTTCAATACGTAATCGTTGGGATAATAATACTCTGTAATAGAATTTTAATTTCGTATGTTATCCATTTATACGTAATACTCAGATTTATTGCAGTTTGTAAATTCTATTTAATGACACACAATTGCAATGTTTTCACGTTGGTTTTGAAAAAAGTGTCAAACTGAAATCAACAAATTCAATCATTACACAACTTATTTATTTCTAAAACTGTGGGCCACAGTATGCATCTTCAAATATTCAAACTGTAGTTGTACTTTTGATTTTTACTTTTGAATCATCGTCTGTTGTTTTCCCAAACGTTATTTATAAGTATTTCCCTAATCTAACGCAAGAGGGCGTACTTGCATAATAGTTGATACACCTTTATTTCAAACATTTACCAACAAAAGAGGGCGTTGTATTGTAATGTAATGGACATCCCAATTCCAAGAAGGACTGACTCATTGCCATGATGGTCAGATCCTGAATTCACAGAAAGCTTGACTCACTCATGTGTGGGTGGTCAAGACAAACTAACCATTGTTTTTTGCCAGTTGAAGATTTCCTATTAATACTGTTTTTCAAGTAGAGAATAAGTGATGTTAAGGAATTGATCCAAGGAGCACTATGGAAGTAGTCTATAGAAGGAGTTCGATGTAAGACATACAAATCTGATTGCTCCAATAAAGTACTGAGTGTACATTGTGTATCCATAAACTTTTGAGTGTTAGTTATTTCCTCTAGTCGATCCCATAACATAACAGTATCAATATGGGTCTCGGGTATTTCTTGGAAACAACAATGTAAGTTGCCTATATAAATTAAAGTATACCACAAGCAATGTTTATAAACTAAGCTAACGTTTCTAAACAGCTTATAAGCTACAATCGCGAACAATTATGAAGTTACAATGTCTCATTTTAGAGTGCCACCTTTTGTCAGGAGTAGGAAGGGCGTGTACAATTGACTGAGCACAATCATCATCGCGACACTGTGATTTAAAATTTGAAGAGATGGAGTAGTCGGCAATTTGTCCACTTAGTGCAAGATTCTACACATATTCAAGTTGATCTCTTCGAAACATCAAGTCATTACAAGACAACTCCATTAACGTACGATCCCCACGCTTTACCAATAACCTTGAAAAAACCCGTATGTAGCCAACATGTGTTTAATCGTATAGCCAAACGATTGCTTGCGGGCAACTTGTTCACCGGGGGGGAATTAGTAATACGGGATTTTTTGTCTGCCATGTCCTGTGCTTGCGAATAAAAGTACTCTAAAATGAATGGTAACAATACAAGGACATACACAAAAAAACGAGTATCATTGCAAGTACAGCAAAAATGCATGCACAATTAATTAACGTTTACTCGGTGTGTTAGCATCTCGAATGTGAAATGTCAGAAAAACAAACAGAGAATCTTTCAACAATCAGCTTTAAAAAATATAGGTTTATAGACATTCATATATAATTGTAGGCCTTCGTGGATATAACTGAGTAATGTAAAGATGTTAAGTTCACCAAAATGAGTGATTTAACCACTTTGTTTCTGTAAGGATCGATGACCCGCAGATTTATCAAAAATCTCAGAATACTTCGATTTCAAAAAAGCGAAAGTTGAACTAATTTATTATTGAAGAGGCTTTCAGAATGATCCACACAAAACGTATACTCAAACGAGTCATTGTTGGTCAAAACAATCGTAGATCTATAGAAGCTTAGAAATTCAAATACATCCAAAACTAACAAATCAATGATCTATAAATTAAAATACTTCCAAAATCAACATGAAACATATCATTGATCAGACTATATAAATTGAAATACTTCCAAAATCAACATGAAACATATCATTGATCAGACTAAAGATTCAAATAGTTCTCTAAATCAACACATCATTGATAAGACCTGAAATGGATTCAAATACTTACACACTAAAATCATTCATACACCATAGATTCAAATGACAGTCAAAGTGGATTAAGTCCAACAAGTCTTCGAACAAACAAGTCATTGATGACAATTGTGTTGTATTGCATGTATTTATTTCATACTTAGTTTACACCAATACTTCATCAAATCTGTAACAAAACTCACCAATGATAACCTGGGGTTAAAAGCATCCTGTAGCAATGGCTGAAGTAGTGGGTCTTTCGCACCAAATGAAGCCATGTTCAATCCTGACTCGTTTATTCAACAAGAATTCGCAATTATAAATCAATTCGATAACAGCATCAGTTATCTGGATAAAACTGCTCCGATCAAAATGGTGGTTCCTTAAAAGAGAAATCCCAATAACAGAACAAGAGCTCGTATTCCAATCAACTTTGCGGAAATTTGTGCAGGTGGTTACGTTTGCGAGGGGCGTTCTTCGAGTTAGTTTATATTGTGGCCAATCCTGGTGGAATGTCAACAGCTATTACTTCAAAACCCAATCAAATTACGCATATTCTTTTCCAATTACAATTCCTCTGTGAGGACTGCATTTATTATAGTACATTCAAGGACTGGATAAACGTCACATTGTACGTTATCTTTTTCTTATATTATTCAATTAACATTAAAATAGCTTTATTAATTTTACTTTGGTTGGTAATAATTAAACTCACCTGGTCTGCTATCGCTTTGTTTTTTGGGGTGTTTTTTTTTAGTCGATATCAACACAATCAATATTATTTTACTTGGGCTGGTAACGATAAAATTCACTTACTACGCTTTCGTTTTCCCTATTATTTTCAAAGTAAATTTATTTTACTTGGACTGGTAACAAGCACCTTTCATGTCCACAGAATCTATATCATTTTGCGGTTTACAACGACGACCGTATGAAAATCTGTAAAGAGTTCTTTCTCATTTAAAATGGTCAGGACTATTAAATGACATTCGGATGGGCCCACATAAATACACCAGCAAAAGTTGTCGTCTGAAATGTTAAAATATAGCCCTACTCATGTATAACAACCCATTTGAAAAATTGTGTGCGTGTTTTTTAAAGTAGGCCAAGTGTAACAATATTCGGTTTTAGATAAAGGTTGGGGAAATCACTCAAGTGTTAGGGAGGTCCACAATAATTTATTTGGTATTTTGCGATATAATAAAGAGAATAACACATACAATACTACAACAAATACGTCAATTAATTAATTGAATCATCATTTTCTTTGAACGTTTTGAATAACTAGGATGAAAGATTCGTTTACGATAATTAGATAATGTTTTGTAGTTCAAATTGACCAGATAACCTGCCGTGAATACGCGAGACTGTGATATTGAAATATTAACCTCATTCTACGAAATATAGGTGACATTATAAACCCAACAATCCTAACCGTCTACTACACCTAGCAATCCCATCTATTTTAATACGAAATAAATGAATCACTCCGACAGTAAGGAACGTCAGAATTCAATTTAAAAAAGGCAGTAAACTACCAGAGTGTAGGTGCAATTTAGTTTTCAGGATCCACTTTTTACAGGAGGAGCAGGAAGTGTTTTTAACCCCTGAAGCAAAAACTTAATCTACGCTTGACCAACGGGAGGCATCATGAAGTCAAATTAAAATGGTTAAAGGTTTTGACACATTTATTTAAAAAAAAAACGCACATCGAAATCTGTAAAAATCATTTGCATTACGGTTTTCTTTCCCTTAACGAAAATTAATGTTTCAAACTATTTACTCGGTGACTATTCAGCACCTGTTTTGTGTGTTCCTGGAGCGGTTGGATTACACACCTATTGCCGAACCCAATTATTCACAGTGAAGTGGTTAAGTATTAACTAATAAAGGAATTCTGTTTGTTTGCTTAATAGACTGTTGAGCACGTTGTAGAGATCAGCAATCAATGGATCTCGGTGAAAACAAGTTTGAAGGTAATACGTGACACTTGGAAACTGCAAATTTGTCATCAGCGCTAGACAAGAACAAATACGAGTAAATACCAGCAACCATGGTTACTATAGATTGGACTCGATTTACAGTAGTTTGTATTATTTAGGGTTTGCTTTTTTTCATGCTTTACGTAAGCTGATATTTACTTCTTCATGTCTTTCTGGAATTATTGTTGATTAATATACAGACTAGGGGCATAGCCGGACAGGGGGAAAATATCCTCGCTCCAAGAAAACGAGATAAATCATTAAGCTCAACATTTATTATAATGGTTTTGAAATGTTTGTCTTGATTTCAAATGATTACATACAGAAACAATGGTATTAGCAACGTTATCAACTGTATAGATGATTCAATTGTTTGATAAAGCTGAGTTCCGAGATGAGGTAGACTTACTGTCATTCTTTCCTTAAGTTTCTTTCAAATAAAGTCCATTAATATCCAAAGATGTTATGAATACCCGAAGAACCGAAGTATAAATCAAAAGGAATTATAAATAATATAAAACATGTTAAACTCTTTGACATGGAATGAACGTACAAATACAAATTATATAATAGACCGATTGCGTGACCAACGTTTACATGTTATCACGAGCTGCAGTGGGTTATACGTCATCTAGGCTGATGGCAAACTACGTGCAAATACATGCTGTGACCGACAGAGTCACACAAACAGTCGGTTTTTGGTATTACATGTAATAACAGTTACTAAGCCCTTTTATTAAAGTTGTATGTTGTGACATTGATTTTAATCACATTACTGATTCATAAACTACCAGTTTTCTACAGAATAGAGGTTTTTTTTTAGTTATGCACTACCGGCGTCGGACAAAGATGTAGCAACCCGCCTGCGATTTTGTTTGTAATGTAAATCACTGTAACAAAATAATAATAACAACAAAAATAAAGTAAAGGACGTTGGAAAAGACTGTGGAATTCTTGTGTTTAAAAGTGTGTGATTGCGGGTCGTCTGGCCCAAACGTTCTGTCGTGCAAGTAGTACTACTATTTCGTCAACATATACCGTGTTTCTTTTAGAATTTCCAAGACTTGCTGGAACTGTCCTTACTGGCTTTATTCAGTCACTCGAAGGTCTCTGGGACAAACTCTGAAATATTTTCCACAGACTTCGAGAAAAAAAGCCTCTATCGAATAAACAAATGCAACAATCATCATGTACCATACCGCACTTTCCTATGGAGGACGTCGTGTTTGTTTACGTTTAATACCCACTACAGGCCACGTGACTTAGGTCGCGCAATCGGTTTATAGCAGTGGTGCGCGTTTAAGGTGGCGGAAATGGAGGCTTGACACGGATTGTCAATGCGTTGTTAGTGTCGTGAGCTTAGTCTAAGAACTTTTACCGGTACTCTAAGTGGACTATTTTGTAATACCCCCAGTAAACAAGCTGACCGTGCGGAACATCTGTTGTTACATGATGCGGCTATTTTATTGTTACTACCCAGGTATGCATGTAATGTTAGTAAGTTTCAAATCATTCATATGGAAATCGTTTCAGACATTCAAATATAATTTTCGTGAGAATTCTCTCGACAGTAGGTTCCCGCCACGAAGTTCACTTATTGGTTACAATCACCGTCTTTTCACTGTCGTTTATAGTCGAAGGAGACTGTTAATAGGTTTCATTTTGTAAATGAATTCGAAATTGTGTGTCAAACTGCGAAACCACAACTATAACATGTTGGTATTATCCATTAAAAAAAAAACCCTCGGAGCAACCACATTAATCAACAACTTCGCTGGATCCATGAGGTTAAAATTTCGTCCACCCTGTCTCTAAGGTCAATAATATGGTGGCCCTGAAGGGACATCGCACATCGCAAACGTGTGCGCATACGTATGCGATGTCGTGAAACAAATCGCGAATATGTGCGCACACGTATGCAATGTCGTAGAATAAATTGCGAATATGTGCGCACACGTATGCAATGTCGTAGAATAAATCGCGAATATGTGCGCACACGTATGCAATGTCGTGAACCAAATCGCAAATGTGTGCGCACACGGTATGCAATGTCGTGAACCAAATCGCGAATATGTGCGCACTCGTCTGCGAATATATTCGCGATGTCGTGAATTTTATTGCATACCATTGTCGCATACCTTTGAATAAAATGTCTATTGATTTGGGGGTTGAAGCACCAAGTCTGGAATCAAGACGTACAGGCATATATAAATAGGGTCAGACTAATTTATCTTCGCGCGTGACTGTCATAATTTGGTATACAAATGGGACCAGGGCCACTTGCATACTCCCTAGTTCACTAACACATTGTCCGCAACTATGACATCACCCCAAAGGTATGCGACAATGGTATGCAATAACATTCACGACATCGCGAATATATTCGCAGACGAGTGCGCACATATTCGCGAATTGGTTCACGACATTGCATACCGTGTGCGCACATATTCGCGATTTGGTTCACGACATTGCATACGTGTGCGCACACATTCGCGATTTGGTTTACGACATTGCATACGTGTGCGCATATATTCGCGATTTGGTTCACGACATTGCATACGTGTGCGCATATATTCGCGATTTGGTTCACGACATTGCATACGTGTGCGCACACATTCGCGATTTGTTTCGCGACATTGCATACGTGTGCGCATATATACGCGATTTGGTTCACGACATTGCATACGTGTGCGCACACGTATGCGATGTGCGATGTCCCTTCAGGGCCACCATACAATAACCCACCCTGCAAGCCCAAAACCATTATAAATCACTGTGGGGTGAATTGGAGTGCCAGTCAAGACCTAGACTTGTGTTATTTACGACCAGTGTGTGCGGCGCAAGTTGTTTTCACAAAGTGCATACCGCCCTGTGCCAAGGGAATACTTGGCACAGGGTCAATCAATTACTACACTGAGACAGGTGGCTGCTGTCTTTCAACACTCCTTACTTCGCAGTGGTTAGGGTCTGTCCAATGGGAGTCTACAGGCTTGTGGGGTATACCAGGGGTGAGGTTCATATGGAATCTTGGCCTTATTGGCCCATTAAAAAAAATTATGACCATATTTGGTAACAATTGGATTATTTTTTAACCTCCCGGCTGACACCACAGTTAAACTTTTCGGGCCACTTTAAAAGGGGTACCGAATATCATTCGATCTGAGACACTTGTTCGTTAATGAGTTAAAGATAAATTATTTCAGCATTGATGAAACTCACCAGCCAGGAAATTTTTTGATATCTGGGCACAGTTAGTTAAGCCTTGGCTTGGGATAGTAATGAATATGTCATAAAATATCCAGACTAAAGGTCAGCCTTCAAATGATCTATTCATTGGATCAAAAAGTTTTGTGCAGTTTAGGAAAGGCTTTCATAAAAAAACTAACACAATGAGATGTTAAAAGCCGTATACGGATGCCTTAAATTATGTGCAAAGCTATTGTAATTTTACTATGGATGGGATGATTTATGTATGTTGACTTGTTTTTCACTTTATCCTATACGTTAAACAAGAAAAGTTGTGTTTGGTAAACACTAAAGCCCCGCAAGTCAGTCCGTGCGTATGACTAGACTTTACCATTTAAACAAAGTCCATTGCACCATCTGGTTCTGTGGGAACATTAACTTTGACCCTTGACTTACTATATATCCCAAGTTCAATAGGCAATGTAACAAGACCAATTTACACCCTAATTTGCCTTTGATGGTGCAAATACCACTTCTAATGTTGGCCACATTGACCTCGACCTTTGACCTAGGAGAGTCCAAACCCAATAGACCAATTGCGCGACCCGCGTCACGTGACCTCTTGTTGGTATCAAATGTAAACACACACGGCGTCCTCCATAGGAAAGTGCGGTACGGTGGTAAACGATGATTGTTGCATTTAGTTTATTCGATCGAGGCTTTTCTTGCTCAAAATATGTAAAAATATTCCAGAGTTTGTACCAGAGACCTTCGAGTGGCTGAATAAAGCCAATAAGGACAGTTCCAGCAAGCCTTGAAAATTGTACAAGTAACGACTATAAATGTGCACGATGTGTACTAGTGCACGAAGGAACGTTTGGGCCAGACGACCGCGATCACACACTTTTCAACACAAGAATTTCAAAGTTTTGAAGCTGAAATCATCCAATAAAATTGCTTTCCAAAACTGTGTGATTTCTTTGCCTATTTGAAATTTCGCAAGGCTAGTTATAAATGCTCACTTTTCCAACGTTCTTTACCCCTTTGTTACAGTGATTTAGGCCTACATTACAAACAAAATAACAGGCGGGTGGCTACATAGTCGTCAGACGCCGGTCTTGCAAAACTCAAATTAAACCTCTTTTGTAGTAAAATGGCCTAGTAACTGTTATTATTACCAAAAGCCGTTTTTTTTGGTGTGACTCTGTCGGTCACGGCATGTATTTGCAAGTAGTTTACCATCAGCTCAGATTACTATAACCTACAATAGGTCACGTGATGACATGTAAACATTGGTCGCGTAATCGGTTTATAGACTTCTGAGGGATTCCAAAACCAATCCACACAGCAAGTTAGGAGTTGATATGGCCAGTCATTCTCCTAGTTATAGTTCGGACAACAATAGTTTTGTTTTAGCTATAATGACCTCAAAATTGGACTATAAGTACCAAAAGTTCCCTCGCAAGACCAATCCGCACACCAAGTTTACAGTTGGTATGCCAAGTCCTTCCTTAGTTATCACCCCGTCAATGATTGCAAACACCCCCCCCCCCCACACACACACACACCTTCTCATTTTTGCATCCTTGTGGAGACCTCTATTGTTCTTTCCTTTGTCCCTATACTTAATATTTTTTCATAGACTTTGTACACAAATTTCCTTGTGGAGCATCCCTCTCTTTAGAATTCCCCAGTGGAGACCAATTGTTCTTGAGCTTCCCTTTTGTTATAGGACTCCACAAGGGAGCGAATTCGAGCACACACACACCCACGCACACAAGTGTGTTTTACCTCCAATCGGGGACCTCCTATTGTCCCTCTTTTGTTTGTACTTTAACTTTTTAGCAACAGCTCCCATTGGTTTTGAACACGATTTCCAACTGGGGACCTTTTCCATCCGGGGACCCTATTGTCCTCTTTTGTTAGAAGTCCCCGGTTTGAATGCCTAAACAAACTCACACACACAAGTGTGTATTTACCTCCAATCGGGGACCTCCTATTGTCCCTCTTTTGTTTGTACTTTAACTTTTTAGCAACAGCTCCCATTGGTTTTGAACACGATTTCCAACTGGGGACCTTTTCCAATCGGGGACCCTATTGACCTCTTTTGTTAAAAGTCCCCGGTTTGAATGCCTAAACAAACTCACACACACAGTGGAAGGGCATGTCGTAAACAGTTAAGGCCTATACCCCTTCTGTGGCTTCGCCAATTACCGCGGGGCATACAAAGAAGGTAGAATTGAAACTAGCAGAAAATTAGACCCCTTACATGTAAATATATTTGGGAAAATGAACAACTAAATCAACTAGCGGTTGGTCTAAATCCTAAGCAACCACCACTTCCCCTCCAGCCCCCAGCCCCGCCCCTACCCTGCTTTCCATGATGTTGCTGCTTTGAGCACTTTTAGTGCCTACCTTTGTTTCCTCCTTCCCAGTAACTTCTTCTTTAATTCTCGTCTTCATGAGTCTCAAAGGATTCGATGCAGTTAAAGACATATCCTGTTTCGGTAACTCCTGACGGATTGAACTCTTCCGTCTGCCCAGGATTACTGTAGGAAGTTGCAATGTTCCTTCTTCTTCATCTGTCTGAGACAGTCTCTTATTCCTAGCTGGTACACTGCGCCTCATATCGATTCCACGACACTAACTTCACGATTAACTTCCAAATGATCTACAAAAGCTCTCTTAACAGGTTTTGTTGATTACAAGTTCGATCTACTCATAGCCCAATTAACCGATAACCAAGTTGGTTAGGCTAATTTGAGCTATGGAGTGTTGATTGAGTTTACTGCAAAGTTCAACGAAACTGTAAATGCCTGCAACAAAACCCTAATACTAGGAGCCCAATAAGGGACCGTCTGATCTTTATAGTTGAATGCACTCTATAAAAACCGACAGTCTAACTACAGATGGATCTTTTGTCCTCATGCAATGAAATCAAGGTTGCAGTAGTTCAACGATCACTTTGATTATTATATCATGGAGCAAGGAAAGCGTTATTTAAAGCGTTGCTTTATTCTGTATTGTGACGACGGCAGACGAAATTATTGTTAATATTGAGTGTATGTAAATATTTGTTACGGTGGCGCACAAATCATGCGAACTGAATTGACCTCTGAAAATCCATCAATCGATTAAGCCGAAAAATCTAACGGTTGCAGCTAGTCTCAACCTACATACCAACACTCGAACCTTCACCACCAAATCGACATTTCAGAGAGAAAGCGTGATAATCATATAATTTTTACTATTATAATAAAGAAATTGGACGGAAATACTGTTGTCATTACTCAAAGTTTGTCTGGGTTTTGGGGGGATCATTTTGGACGAAATATTTTCCGTCCAACAATTTTGCTGTTTAACCTTTTTAACCTTGGAGGTCTTAATATTGAACAGAATACCACAGAACTGACCTGTATGAAGAAGAGTCAACATTCATAGAAAAATGAAGCCAAACAGTATTACAGTTTTCTTTATCTAGCCTACTGTTGCGTGAATCGGATGCATAACTTCAGGCTCAAGGAAAATGCCACTGAGTGAAATGCAAACAGAAGTCAAAGTCAGGTCACAAAAAAAAATACAATGCGTGAGATTAACAAAACAACACAAAAAGTTACAGGGTATCTAAAATATTTCCTTCCATTTTAACTTATGGACTATTGAAAACAAAAAAACCCTCTGGTAACAAAATAACAGCAAACAAAAATTAAACTAATAAACGAATAAATATATCATGACTTTAAACATTAAGTGGCTAAAAGGTCATGCCGGACTGCTGATTTTTATTCTTCTCTTTAATTGATGTAGTCCAATGCTCACCTTCAGCTTTTGGTTCCGGAAAAAGTACGGGATAATTATATTATGGCCGATGTGTTTGAACTATATAACTAGAAATTTACTGTTTGTACAATGGACCTTTGCTTGTGATGTTATCACTGCCACAGAGCGACTCGCAACAGCGCCCTCACTGAAGTCAAGGCGGGCGTAAGTTGACTGTGGGAAAAGGGCGATGCATATTAAAGGTATATTTCTGACACCAGGTGTTCGGGTTGTGTGAATAGCAGGTAAATATTAAGAATTAAATAAATCAAACTTAAATCAGATAAAATATATGAATATGAACAGAAACACCATATTTGAACATCCGGTTTGCCAAAGAAGCCTGGTCAAATCAGGTCATGACACGCAAAAAGAACTTTCATACCTCATACTTTCACAGAAAATGCAAAGATTCAAATCATAACAGCTGTGGTTCTCAAGATATGAATTTTTGAAATAATAAACTTTGTTTTGGAGTCATTTGAAAACTGATGAGGTATTTACTAATTTCTCATGTTGGCATTGAGATTAAAGTATGTGTTAAGTTTTAAACTATTTGAAGCTGCAGCAGGTTTTCAGCAAAATAGTACACTTTTAAACTAGTCGCGAGAGGCCGCTGTTAAGGATTATGACGTCAATACTGTTTTAACTGGAAGGCCTCGGGGTCAAACGTTATTTCATACACAAAGACCATGTCCAACTTCCAGTTCAAATTTTCAGACCTAAACGAGACCCAAATATTTTTTCACTTCAACTTCCGGTTTCGACCGGAAGACAAATTGGGGTTATGTCAGTGCAAATTTTAATAAGTAGGTCAAGCCCTAATTTCATATTACATATAGATTATGGAAATAGCTTACGTAGTTCAGGAAATATATAAACTCTTGGAATATGAAACTTTGAACTGATATAAATCAACACCTGATGACGTCATCATGACATCACTCCAGCGGTGTCATGTACTAGGGCAGATCTAACTATGTGTGAAGTTTGAAGGTTATGTACTTTTGACTGTTAACGAGGTTTAGCGTGGACGGCTGTATTAAAGACTAACCAAGCGCACCTTGAACGAAGACTATACACACCGCTTGGTCAATGTTGGCAAAATGAGGGAACATCATGCTTTTTGTATGAGACTGATGGTGGCGTGACGCACATGCATTTTGTGCGTTTGCCAACTAATATTTTCTGTACGTACGCATGCGTGAACGTAATTAGCATATTTCATGGAGAGTGCTATTTATAATTTTTTGATTATGAATAAATTAACACCGGAATCAAACAAATACAGTTGCTGGTTAAGAATCATTACATTCTGGGCACCAATACCAGCATATCTACTAGGCATACTCGCCTAGGCATTATTTTGATCAGACTCTAAATCTGGAAGATATAAAATAAATATAATCCTTGTTTCAAATACTTTTTCAAAGTTAAAAATCTACAGTTTATCGCATTATTCAGGATGATAACAACATAAATAAATCAACCAATACAAGTGCAACTTACCGCGTAAGGAACGACGTTTAAATCGGATGAGAGGAATCAGATAGTTGAAGAAAGTTAGTTAGAAATGAAGGCTTACTCAAAGAGAAAACAATAATGTGTCACCAAAGACTTTACTGCCGTTGACCTTATTTGCAGTCACTGAAGGTCCTGAATCACATTACTAGCTCCACAAGAGTACTTGGAAAGTTCAAATCCTAACGTTGAAACAGTAATTTCACAAGAAAAAATCCAAGTATAGACGAAACATCAATTGGCATGCATGCACCGTACGCAGATATGAAGATTCTGAACGGCAGTTCATAAAACAAAGCGACAATAAGGCTAGACCTTAACGATATAAGGCTAAGTATAAAGGACCTCAACAACATCCTCATAAGTATTAATAACCAAGTTCCGGTTGGCGTTGGCATCATTTTGTACTGAGCATCTCCACCAAGCCTTTTTGACAGTTCCCCAGGTATTCCAACCATTTATAATATCCAATAGTCAGTTGTTGGTCCACTCAATTAAAAATAAATAGCAAAGTTAATAGCAACATACTGTCATTTCCCAAGGCCTCGTCTTTAACCGTCTTTAACTGTGTTCAGATGTTCATAACTAGTACAATACAGTACAGATAGACCAGCAGCCTTTCTTTATAGCATCGAGAGACCGTGATTGATGCCGGTATACGCCCCTACCCTTGGGCCCGCCACTATCAGGATTCAATCCTTTGGAATCTTGCTGAAGAATTTTACAGCGCTGTAAAAGATGATGTGCAACCGGACCCAAAAACATGATGGTAGATCTGGCAAACCGATTGTCTACTCCAAGGTATATGATGGTTGTCTGTTTATTATCTTTGTTCAGCGAAGGTACTTCATTTTGTAATTGAATTTATAAGTCACGATGAAGTGTACATGAAAATAAACTGATACTGTGTAATTCTCAGCCACCTGATGCCTGGGCATACACCACCAGTTTTAATCTTAATTATTATTTACAAGAGAAAATATGTGATTAAATTGTTCAAATTAAGTAAGAGTTAGTGTCGGTAGATTTTAACTTTCAAGCTAAAGATATAAATAATTGATACAGCTGATACGGAGATATCAAACGATATACATATTGCCATGATCTTGAAAAGAATGTGCTTCAGAATAAAGGCAATGGGTTTTGCGCCCTCTATTGATCTTTAAACAATTTCGTGTGTCTGTTTCAAGAATGAAACTTGCACAATTTGGAAGCACTTTATTTAGAAGAACATTCCATATAAAAATATGTCTTCAGATTTGTCGTAGGTAAAGAAGTCACAAAGTAAATTATCTTAGTAATGTTAAACATCAAAGTGCACCAACGGTAGTTCCGTCAGTTAGCAAAAGGGTATTTTTCGGATTTGCACGATTTAAAACTACAAACGGCAGACATGCCTAATTGTTCCTTGACCGAATCATTTTGGGTTCAAAGGTATACACAATTCAAGTAGAATGCATGTCAATACTCATACTGGGTGTTGATAATTTGATTCATTTTTTAAATCTTTAAATATAAACGTTATCGTTTATCAACATTTTATAATTATTATATAATACAGAATATCTGTGCATTTCCACGTTGGGCAATTGAATGTACTGTGGTTTCGGAGCTGTAACTCAGTCCAGTCTGACTAGTTGCGATATGTCCAATGTTTGATGTAGGGTATCTGCGGAATCTTGGTATATATACACTAGGGAATCCCAAACCTCCCTGTAGATATCTACTAATGTTTCATAGGAACGCCATATCATTTTTGTAGTAGGGTCCTCAAAAGTGGCTTCCTTGAAAACAATGTTAAAAGAGACAAGCAACAGTCTATTTTAAGATTCTACATAAATTCCATGTCTGAGTTAAAGGTAGGGTTAAAACTTCCTTTTTAACTTTCCGTATTTCATGGAATTTGATTTGGTAAGTGGGCAATTTTCAAATTATAATCACACCTCAATCGGATGCATATTTCACTTCAAACTAATCTGAGTATTGTTTGTTTGTATGTTGTTTTGTGTTGTTTTGTGATTTTTGTTTAGAAAGGTACGTTAAGGTTGAATCCGCTAGCCATGGTTCATTGGCGATTAAGTAAGTTCGTCTCACTGATTTTCAGATGTTATGATCAGAGTTTCCTGTAATAGATAGAAATGAATACATGAAACGTTTTAAGTTCATTACCAAAGCACGTTCATTGTATGAATTGGGCTGCATAGTCATTTAAAGAAAGTTCATTTAAGGAGTGGGCTGCATAGTCACGTGTTAATTCAAAGCAAGTTATTCAAGGATTGGGCAGCAAAGTCACGTGTTAATTTAAAGCAAGTTCATTTAAGGATCGGGCTGCATAGTCACGTGTTAATTCATGCTCTAATAACTTTTGATCTTTTGATTGAGCACAATCATGGTATGGTACACGGCACGGAACTTAACCTGTGGTCTGCTGTCAATATACATTGCATAGAGTTTCACGACTGATTTAAAACCATTTTAAGAACGCAATATTATTTTATTCATATCTGGTATCAAGCTATGCCTGTTAAATAGACCATGTCTGCATTTGTTATGGTTTTCAAGCAGGCAGCAGAGTCTATAATATTAACACACAAAAAACTTTAACCTATCATCAGCAAGGTTCTTGGTCTATGAACTAATTAAACCCATTAGGTTTACGTCATATTGCTCTGCAAACAGGGAATGCCAAATAATTTTTAATGCGGAATAACAGTCCATGTAAAAGAACAATGTGTATTTACATATGTATAAGCCATCCCTTTATCTGTAATCTATTTATTTTGATTGGCTATCATTTTCCCGCTTATTTCTTGATCCCATCCCATAATTCCCAACTCCTTTTTTCTATAAACGGATATAATTTTATGTTTGTGTTTGTTTATGCCTCGGACGAAAGTTGGCTTGGATCGAAAGCTGAAGCCATCAACCCTACTAGTTTTATAAATTATATTCTATAATGTATAAATAAATATGCTCTGTGAGTTATGAAGAACAAATCTGTTCAAAACCTACAGAACAAATTCGATTTTTTAAGACGTGAACAAATGATAAAATAAATGTAATAACATTGTCCCTCTCAAGACAAGTCGAATTGAGTACATTTTTTTTTAAACATCCCAGATAATAATTCACTAAACCAAACTGTGCTACGGCGCGTTCCGTGCGCGCGTTTAAATCTAGTGCAACCAGATGAAACTACATGTATACTACACAAAAGGAATGCCCGGGTCGCGTGCTGGCCCCGCGGGCGGCCACGAGCCGTGCATGGTTCAAACGCTGCCAAATACTAATCTAAATGCGGTAGATGTCATACTGAGAGTTAATCATCTGCTAGGAAAACATGATGAGAGTGTGGAGGGGATGTGTAAAGAAGAAATAATTGATCAAATGTGTGTGTTAACAAAAGTGGAGCAAATAGTGAAGACGGCTGGTCATTTCAACATACCGATGAAAACAAAGTTAAAGTTGAAAAATGGCAACAGTAGTGATGAACTGATGAACGTATTCTGGTACGAAGATTGGCAATTAGTCTTTTCCAATTAGCATCGCTTCAACTATTTTGCATTTGGTTATGTGTTTAAAAAACTAAATAGTAAAGTAGTAATTTGCAATTGCGGAATGGTTCGGATGATTTCCATATTTTGATAATGTTGTGTGATTTTGAACACTAATCAAAGTTTCCCAGTAGGACCTATTGAAAGGCAGACCTGCTATTTGAAGCCGTGCGTGGCTATATTAAGGGGGTCAAAGGAAGTTTTTCAAGTCTCATAGCATACTAGTTTTAATCGAATCGTCCATCGCTTAGAAAGTCTCAACAGATTCCAAGTTTAACCAAGTAACTTTTGACACAACTCCTAATTCGTAGATAGTTAAAGCAGAACATTATTTCCTTTATAAATGTGTTTTATTTATTTGTTCGGGGTTACTTTAGTGTAGCATTTTACAGTAGTCTGGGTTCTCTTTATACAGGAGGGTTTCACCTCCCCCATTGTACTGCATTTATTTAAACATCTGTATTTATTTACGTAAATATTTATGTATTTCTTTGTTGCACAAATGGAAACAAAACAAACAAGGATCTTATTGAATAAAGTGTCTTGTCTTTATAGATTAGTGTATAGTAAAATAGCTCGTTTCGGAATTGAGAACATTGGCTAAGTTTGTCTCTACAGAGAAACAAATAATCAAATAAAAATGAAATCAGCTCATAGGCCTGTTTACTCACCAAACCCAGAAGCTTCGTCGTCATTTCTTCCCACAACAGTTGCAATGATGTTTTAAACTAAACTTACAGGAAATTAACCCCAAAGATGCTTCGAAATTATGGTTCAGATTAAATAAATCATTAATCTTGTGTAACTATGATTCAATCGTCAATATGACAATGCCATCTGGCATTATTGACTGTGCACAGCCAAAACAGTTTTTATAAAATTACAATATTGTCCTCTAAGTGTAACAGAAGGTAAAAACATGTAGCGATAAAGTTCGGAAATGATAAGCTGTATGATTTTCACATCTGTCATCAACCGAAAACAGTTGCTGAAATAATTCTTTTAACACTGAAACAGCACGTTGTAATAACTCGAGCATCAAACCATGGTCAAATGATAAGCAATCATAATCTCGACATAAAGGTTCAGATGTTTTATTAGATTGTTCAACAACACATCAAAGTCTTGAAAACTCACGAGATTTGGCCAGAATGCGTTCAATATGCTGTGTACGAGTATCAACAATGACGTCATATTTCGCTTTCAGATATCTATGAGTGCAGTAAACCACGGTGAATAATATATTACCTTATATGATTATAATTATAATTTTATAATATAATAATTACCTTATTGGTTTTCATAAACTGTTGAAATCTGTGTTCATTTATTTATTTATTTATTTATATTATTCCTTTTCCCCTTAGAGGTGGAAAGCCAAAATGAAAAGAGTTGTTGACATAATTGTTTCACAAACCAACTGCAGGAAATAGTTCAAATCCTTTTCCAAAAGAAACTGTCACTGTTCTCATAGGCTTTGTATGATCAGATGCAGCAGATATTATTTTGCAATCATAACGAAATGTTACAGAAATTCAGGTTCAGACTCAATTCAAGTTTTCTAAGTGGTTATAAAATCAATGGGTGTAACTAACTTTATTTCTCATATTCGTCTCCCCGTTTTATAACGATGAGTTGTTGCGTGCGACTGAATTGCGCAAATTTATGTCCTAGGTTTTAGTAATGTGGTTCAATGTGTTACCGCTGGTGTGTCTTTTCCCTCAGTCTGTAGTGTAGCCTCCCCTATTCAAAATTCGATAAGGCCATGAGCTTCTTCACTTGTTATTTTTTATTATGTGTAGTTGCCACTGAATTGAAGCCTCTTTATTCTGGTTCAGAGCTAAATGTTGACACATCTTTTAAAATTGTAGACAAACAAAAAAATGTAAAATCAGTCAAATTAGTTCAAGTTTGACCGTCCTTATTTTCGCATTGTTCTAAAGTTATTATACAAATATTCACTGTCAATCAAGAGTCCAATCTTGTCCTATTTCCTATCCTGTTTTCAAATGTTGTTTCATTTCCTATCTTATTGTGACATCTGAAATTAGATCATGAATTGTTATAGTGTAACATCGTTAAGATCACATGAAGACGTTTCAGTTTCCATTAAAACACGCTGGCCGCACTAAACGGTCCAATCATCTCATTTGAAAGATGACGTTCAATTAAATGGTCTTGCTTGCCATGGAGAAGGGCAAGGTCAGATAACTCACAAGCCCATAATTCCTAACAGGTTTTAATAAATCAATCGTCTTTGAGACATTCTAGTTTTAATTTCTAGTCATTAACTAGGTAACCTATACTGTTCTTTCTTGTCATTAACCAGGTAACACCTATGCTCATGGTGGATTACATTGTTATAAGTGATTTATAAAGCAACATTTTTGATCATTTATTGACATGAGGTGTTAGAGATCATCAGCCACTATTAATTTACTTCCTCCATCGTAGTGAGGTTATTATTGTTCTGCAATTACAGCTTATTGGTACAATATTTAGTGTTCGCTACCTTTAAAATGCTGATGTTCTCCTGTGTGATTTATCTAGTGACATTGCATGAAACTGCTTTGTAGACGACAGCTGTGCACATCATTCAATAAACGTATAATAGGTTACATTACTATATGAAAATATTCGGTTCAACTCTGATACGCCAGAAGGCATATTGGGCAAGTAGCTTAAAGAGTGAAGCAAATGGTACTGTGTTTAAAAACTTCTGCTCTGTGGGCAATATGTTCATTATCATGTATTGCGTATTTGCGGTTAAAGTTCTCAAAGATAAATAAAACTTATTGTCATAGTAATACGCAGTTCTTATATAGAGCTTTATCATACCCGATGGGCGTCTCAAAGTGCTCAGTGTTTTTTTTCTGCAAGGTATGATGAGCTACGTTTTTGCAGTTTGAGACCTGGGCTGGATTTCCCAAAGAGCTGAGATTGATCTTAACTGTGAATCACTCTTAATTGCTAAGCAAAGTGTGATGTCACAATATAAATCACTATGGTAATACTGACAACTCAACTTAAGATGAATCTTAGTGCTCTGTGAAATCGACCCTGTTCCTTTACATAGCACCATGTAACGGTTTACAAGGTGCTGTGGGGCAATCTGCAGCCGATCAAACCAGGAACACCGGGGCGAACTCCTTCTCTTTCCGATAAGTGCACTGGGTTCTTTTACGTGCATTACACAACACACGGGACCAACGGCTTTACGTCCCATCCGAAGGACGCAGCAATAATGGTTGAGTGTCTTGCTTAAGGACACAAGTGTCATGACCGGGACTCGATTCTACACTCTGCTGATCAGAAACACCAGAGCTTGAGTCCGGTGTTCTTATCCGCTTGGCCACGACACTCCAACGAGTCCAACGAGTCATGGACTCGTTGGTCAAAAGGACAATTAACGGTTCATAATAAAGAACCATTCAAATACATCACACTTTATGTAAAATGAGAAATTAGTGTAATTGGCACTGCAAACCGAAACACATCTTCAAAAAGTTCAACACAATTTTGAATTTCTGTAGACGTGTTTTGGTGTTATAGCACTAGAAGCTCGTCAGTACTAATCGCGCCTTCGGCGCTCTATAATCTTTGGTTACCAGTACTATAACAGCATTAGCTAAAACTATTCTATGAACAAATAATATCTTAAATTAAAATAAAAAGATTATTAATTTGGTACCATTTTGCACAATGATTTAAAACGGGGTAGGGTTATTTCACGCGCAATCAGTGTCTTCATTTACTCACACTGCATGGTTCTGTTTATTGACAGTAAATGTACATGGTGTAAAGGCTCAATGTCAAAAACACTGACATCAACAAATCAATTTGATACTAAGTGACAGGTAACTATTCAAAAGATTTCCTATCACAGGAAACCCCACTGGCACTAAGTTCCAAGCAAATCTTAACCCTTGGCTAGAAGGATGTTATTATAGCAATGTAGGAATGAATAGCAGATACGAGAAACGTCTCCCTCAAGTTTTCTAATTCTTATAATAAATATGACTGTAAGGATCCATGAACAGGAGGCAGTTAATTGTGATCGTCAAGCTCATATCCAAAGTACAACCATTATGAGAGCTACGACTAGACTTTGATTAACTAGTTCTAATCATCCAAACTAAACAGCAATCAAATTGATCTACATAAACCTGAAAATGTTTTGTCGAGAATGAAAAAAAAAATAGTATAATATTATAACATTACAGCATCTTAAACAAAACAAATTTAAGAGTCCATAAAGTTCGGACCGATGATAGCTGTTACAGTGAGTAAGTTTGACATTCAATTTGACCAATTGGTTATTATAAATAACCAATCCATCCCTATCTTTTAAATTCATTCGTGCCATCCAAGCAGACAAATAATGTAATAAGTAAAAGACATTATAACGGCTACCGACATTGATGTAAGTTGCCTATGAGCACGCACGGCAGGCATTAAACCCATCAAGAATAAGTTGTGAATGTTCGGCTGTCGTCCAGCTTACATATTAAAGTCCACGTCTTCTTTATTACAATGGCAGAAATATGAGAAGCCATTGATGTCTACCGAGTTGCTGCCATAATGTGGTAAGCAGACACAGCTAAAGGACGACGGTATGATCAGGGAGCTGTGTTTTGCAGAGTAGAAATCACTCAGTCAGTGGAGTCTGTTTACACGGAATGAATGTGAAACGAAATATTCTCGGTTTCTAAATTTATATACCCAAGGTCACAGATGAGGTTTTTTGTATTCAAACAGACTATATAAAACCCAATCAGTTATGATAGAAACAGCCTTGTCGTTTGTGACAAATTGTTGAGGAAATATATCAAATCAAAGGTGTTTTTGAATTGATAAATATGTATTTTCTATTTTCTTTTCTTTTTTGAGGGGGGTTCTGTATAACACTCAGATATGAAAACAATTGAATGTTCTTTATACACAATAATCATAAACGACTCCGTTTAGTATGTTAGTTTTACAGCTCTGATCCTGAAATTAAAAAACTCTACAAACAAATGCAAAGTGCAGTTGTCACCGCAAACATCTTCTGATAATGATTCTGACCGATAATACACATCTTACAAATCTCTCACCAGGTACAAATCTCTTCTTATGGTAGAACAGATGTCAAAAATGATGGTGACAAAAGTCAGTGAACTTTTAAGACATCGTCATGTATTGCCCAACAGCCAGTTCAAATACATTTCCTAATTCAGCGGTATTAGTGTTACTTTTCGCAAGAAAATTGAGATATAAATCAATCATTTTATTTTGCACTAAGCGTTTTAGCAGCTGTTAATAGCAAATCTTTATGATATCAGTTGCAGCAGTTTTTTTTTTTAATTTCATTCTTCCGTCAAACAGAACGTTTCGTTTCGTTCTGGTTATAAATGCGTTTCATATTAGTAAGAAACTATAATTGATTTAATATGGGAAACTTATCTTTGTGATAACACCGTGAAATTTATCTGGTACAAGAGTTATTGAATGAAAAGAACCATTTACTGTTCTTATCAAATGGTAAGTTCCCAGTCTATGTTATTTGATGTTAAGATTTTATTAGCAAAAGGCAAGGGAAAAAAAGAGTTGTCAAAATGTATAAATTGTAATGACTTGTATGAACAAACATGAGCTTACTTGCTCACCGAACTAAGAATGGTTGATTAACGAGGAGATAAGAAGCATTTCTAAGCACCTGTCTCTTTTTCAGGTGAGGAAAGTACAGATGCAACTAGGTCAAGGAGAAAGGTAGTTTAATGATAAAACACGGGAATGATGTGATCGCTATAATCTCCCTAAGGAAGTGGGGCGTATTAGTCGTCAAAGCCTAACTTGTGGGGTCAACAACAAATTGTATTTAGAATCTGAAAGGGCTCATCATACAGTTAAAGGAACATATTAATTCCATGAGTGAGGTTTTACTCCGGGTGTTTTAGTTCATGTAATGTACAGATAGAGATAAGACTTCTCTCATTTCATTCAAAGATGCTAGCTGTAAATGAGCATACTGTTTTTGTTATTCTGACAGATACAATATTAAACAGCCTTTCATTCAATTTTAACATCTTGTTTTATATAAAACTGCAAGCTTATCTCGTTGGTTAATTGAATTAATTGACAAACATTGACAGATATCTTACTAGTATTAGCCGAGTGTCATTCATCATCTTGAAGTGCCTATACAACATTCTCGTGAAATATTCTGAAATGTTGATTGGCAATCTGAAAACAAGACTTGCTCTTACTTTACAATACATCTGATTAAAATCAAGTGCGGATCCAGAGTATTTACAAAATGACTAAAAAGACCAAAGGTTAACTATAACTTTTTTAAAAATAGGTCCATACTTTGATACAATGATTTGTTATTCAGCGTTTGATCCGGTTAACATTAGGTCTAGTTCAAACATGCGCTAGCACTGCATGAGATTTGCCCCCAGTTTCAACCCCACCCTTAAAATGACTCCCGTTGAGATTCAAGTAACGTCACAGTTTCAACCCAGCATCAACCAGCATGATTCCGTGTGTTGAAGGGACAGAGAGCAAAGTTTTAACATCATGATTTATTGACAGATGGCATTTAAAGATATCGCAAAAATATTACTAATGCATAATCTCTGTTTTCATTTAAAATATTTGTACTCTAGGCTTCATTCGAATTAGCAGAACGATATAATACAATTTTCAACAGCTGTTTGACAAAAGGAACAATTATTTTTCTTCAATAATTGACTTGTTTATAAACGTTGATTTCAATTCAATTTTGTAAATGGTTTTTCTTGAGTAAACCAAAGTAATTTACATATTATTCACGGCAACAATGGGTAAAATGTCATGTCAAACTATTTACTATATTATTTTAAGATGTTAAATTGGTTACTCATTCAATGATTACTCCATCGTAATATTGCAATCGTTTAGAGCAGCAAACATATCAATTCTAAATTGACCAATCACTCAGGTCGACCAAGAAATGTTTTCATTAAATAAATAAATGTAGAGTACTTCGCAGTATGAATTTGCCTTACACCTCAGGGAAATCTTTCCCTCTTTGACAGGAAGAAATTGTTCTCAGTTTTGTAAGATTAATGTGTAAACGAGTTTTACACTGATTTGTTACACTAATTTTAGAATCCCGAATGCTAAACTAAACAAAACTTCTACTTTACAAACAAGTGCGTTCACACATAAATAAATACAAATGAAATACTATTTCCGCATACATCCAATCAAGAGATTGTACACAAAAAGACCTTAAAATTTCAGATTAAATTACCATCTTTTGAAGTAAGCCTCTTTACATTTACATAAGATCAATGCTACCAAGCCATAAAATAAACAATACGTAGATAAATCCAACTAGTATTTTTCAAAGATAAAGTTTCAGTAGTCGTCAGTGAGACATTAATGATTTGATGCATGTATTGGTATACCACGATTTATTTATGAGATAGTAAGCATCACATTCATGTGATATTAAAGATTCAAAAAAAACATTAAAGTTATGAATTATAGACAATATCCAGTTTGATCTACCATGGGTTGTATCTGTTTTATGTTGACAAAACCTTTTCTAAAGCACAGTTATATGGTCGTTCGTAAATTTGTATAACTTTAAAATATCTTCATTTTCTTTGCAGCACTAATTTTTTGTCTATATGAACAAAGGCGGTACAATGCCTTGCTTCTACTCTACTGCCTTATCTATCATCAGTCGTCAGGGCAGAGACGGAATAACTTCACATCCTTATGAGATAGCTCAAGGGACAAGCGATCCGTTTAGGCACTTTGTGGGCTACTAATCGAATTCTTCAACGGATGTTTCATTTCTCACAGTCATCGTATTTATTTATTTTTATTAAATATTTTTATCTATTACAATGTATGCTTCACTGATAAATTTACAACTGTCACATTCTGATTATGACGAAGCACGTTAGCCCCTTGGTTCTTATATACAACCTGATTTAAACAAATAGTACACCAACACAAACTTTCAGAGTATGACCAATTTTAAGTGCTGTTCTTTTTTACTTTCGTGAATTATGAGTAACTGCTAACAGAAGAAACTTGAAACAAAATATATACGATCTGTTTCAATCATACATGTTAACTGGTGAGAATATTGAAACAGTAAGACCTGTTTATACATGTTAACTGGTGAGAATATTGAAACAGTAAGACCTGTTTCAATTATACATGTTAACTGGTGAGAGTATTGAAATATGACAGGGTCAAAATAAAACCACAGCTACTTGACAACAAACAGCCGCTGACTATGTAGGGGCCTTGGGCGCGATGGATTTGATGTCAAGTTGCCTTGAACTTGTCCGCGAGAGACGTAAATACATTGTGCACATATCCCATAAAAGGCATTAACAATTATCCCAACCAAATAAACCAGTTATGCCATGAAATTGGGCAATCTTGTCCATTACTTGGACGGCTATCCTCAGGTAAAATTATTAATCAGACACTAGCTAACATTCCGTGATTAAAAAGCTTGTATATGGCAAAATTCATTCTCTTCGGTATAAGATGATTAGCCTAAGAGTGGCTGGTGATCTCAAGCTTGAACTAGCTGACATCTTAATGATGCGTGGGGCGGAAGTTTGTGTCCTAAGGCGGACCAAGTCTTTGACAATAGGCGCATCGGATTCCAATGAATAAGGGTTGTTATCCATTGCTCAGGTCATTCATCTAACGAACACAGTTTAATAAGCATCTATCACTTCATCGGATAAGACAACGGGCATCCTTAACTTCTCTATACCAGGCAGAATTAACACCTGTTGTGTGGTTGCTAGTTTAACTTACTGCCAATATTCGTCTGGATAACTTGTCACTTGTGATATTTCAGTAACATGACAAGTATAATTACTTGTTTATTGCTATCAAAATTGAGGTAGCATGTACTATATCAACTGCGATCTAACCCTCAATCATTTTTATTAGTTACAAAGTGGTTCACTTGAAGTGTCAACATATGTTAATAGAATACAACAGGGAGAAGTAAACCTTAAAAACAAACAGTTTTTAAAATAATTCTTTATCAGCCGGCTCAGTTTCCTTTGAACAGTGTTAAATTAAGTTTGGTTTGGGAATAAACACACTTTGATACCTTTTATGTCCGGGGATGAGTTCAAGTTGACGAAAATATAAAGCAAGATGCGGAGTACAACTTATTTCTACAAGTAGACTATCCTATACAGTCACTCTTAATAGAGTAGATACATGATCATCCCGGGCTGACGTGGTTTATTATACAAGAAACCCATATAAATCTCATGGATTTAGTTGTGAAGAAAGATGTGTTTAGTCCTGTAGTACCTGAGAGCTTTCGTATAATACGGCATACAAGGACACTGCACCTTGCAAGGTGCAGCATAATGGCTCCATCAGATGAATCTGGGTTTCTCCATCATCTCATCTTATGGACACAAAACTTGAAGAGCATCAGAAAGGATATAGATGTTTGTTAGTCTTGTAAGTGTTAAAGGGGGGTGTGTAAGATTGGTATGCTAACAGTAGAGTTGTTAAGTCACAAGATGAACATGATGATATCTTACTATAACGTGAAATCATAATTGTTTTTGTTTTTAGAAATACAGTTTCCTTGGACGATCAGCACCCAAACATAGTAAATCCATCCAAAGTCAAATCTTAATACTAAGTGAAATCGAGTCCCGTCCATAAATGTTGGTATTATTAACATTATCATATACCTCGATAATTGTACTCCGTAACAAGCTAAGTACTGTTCGTGGTGTTTAAAAACGGTTTTTTTCCTTATATCTTGTGTGTGTGGGTGTGGGTGCCCTTACACTCACCAACTTACGGGGCACTTTACACAATGGAACAATGCTACCCCACAAGGTTTTCTTTGTTCTAGTGCTACCCCACAAGGGAATTCTTTAGAAAAGGGACAATAAGTTGAACAATGAAGTACCCCGCAACTGGCCATGTGTAACGGTGTGTGTGTGTGTGTGTGTGTGTGTGTGTGTGTGTGTGTGTGTGTGTGTGTGTGTGTGTGTGTGGGTAGGCACACACACCGTTGTGGGGACATTTATACAATGGAACAAAGGTCCCCACAACGTTTTTCTTTGTCAAACTCTGTCCCCACAGAGGGATTCTTTAGAAAAGGGAATAATAGAACAACAATAGGGAGTCCCCACAACTCGGTGTTAAAAAGACTGTGTGTGTGTGTGTGTGTGTGTGTGTGTGTGTGTGTGTGTGTGTGTGTGTGTGTTAAGAACATGTCGACCCTGATCCCATCAGCCAACACCCTCAATAATTGCGTTTCTGCATCGTAAATAATCACTTCAAAAATAAACAAAATGTTCAGCGAATTTAATGATAATTATGGCGACACCGAGCAAGGTCCTTGATAACACGCCGTAAAACTGTATCGATGGTAGAGACACGTGACATTATTGACCGCCATGGAGTAACATTCCATAGAATCCACACGTTCCTTTGCAATAACTCAAGAAGATTGTTGCTTAAACACCATTGCAGTGTACATCTTCAGGGACGTTATTCTTATTTTAGTTCAACTTGAAGGAACACCCGTCTTTTGGGGAATCAAAACACACTGAATTACTCGGTTTCATTTCAGTCATGCCTGATCACTACATTCAGTTACTGTTTACTGTCAGCTTTGTCTATATGACACTTTGATTACAGGTGTTAAGCCTTGTCGTTGTTGTCTTTGATTTCAAACTTGTTGGGGTTTTCAAATCAAGTTTTAACCAATGGCAGCATTTTATTCCTGCAGTCACACTTGTTAAGGAGCAATAGACAAACAGCAATTTGCGGACATTTATAGCTAACCTCAAACATCCCTACATGCAAAAAAAACAGTACAAATATTGTTCTCCATTGAAAATGTTCATTCATGCAACAGATCTCGGGTAATTATACACACATTCACTACTCCGCCCGAGTTGCTCCTCATTTCTTTCCACTGTAAATCGTTATTAAACCAATCTGTGAGTTAATATTGGTAAATGATGTTTCTTAATGTGAAAACCAACACTTTTTAATGTCATACAATCACATCAGATCTAGCCACGCAAACATAAAGGCAACCGCATAATGAAAATTCATTCAACAGCAATTTATTAAGAGTTCCGCTGGCTCCTTTCATTCAAGGTTTTCACAATGTCGTCGATGTTGTTTTTGTCGTATTGTATCCAGCCCGTTAAATATCATTAGGTGATTGCATTACTCTAACAGTAAATCAAACTGAACTCTTTACGTTATCATAAATGGACATGGATGAACGATAAAAACGTCCATTCTAATTTGAGTTAATGTCATTAATTATCCAAGATTATAAAATTATTCAAAGTAATAAGAAACTGACTAATTTTCTAGAAATCTGAAACGAAACTGAGGGTGCTGTTAAGCCCCTGAGTGCTCTTCAAGATCTCATTGCCACTTCCTGAAGTTTTCTTTGGATTCTAAGCCAAATAAAATATCCTAGTTTAAATTTCAAAGATCAGCACTTCCTTTATTTCGACTAAACGTTTCCTTGGACAATCCGATGGACAAGGTCAGTGAACGAATTATGGAGTTCATCTGATATTCAGTTGAAGAAGATGAAAAGATAATGACTTCCGGACTAAATACTTAGTAATAAAAAAGACGCCTAGAAAGTGTCCCTCTAACTCATTCCATAAGATGTGCTAAACAGTGACTGTCTGCAAAATGTTAAATATCATCCTTCAAATTTGTCTTCCGTAAATGAGTCATTTTGTTGATGTAAATACGTGACGTACTTGTAATTTAATGAGCGTCATTAATAATGAATGATTAGTTAAAGTAGCAAAATGACTTCTGTCTCAGTCCTGTGAGTACATTAAAGTAATTCCCATTGAAAGGCATTATTTGATGTCTCAGAATACAATCAAGTCAATATCTCCAAAGTTTTGAGTCCACGTACGGAAGGTAAGATTTCATGTTGTATTCTTAGTTCTGCAGGCAATGAGTTCCACAATCGAGGTGCGCCGCTAGAGAATGATCTTTTCCCATAGCTGGCAAGGCGGGGTATGGGGACGTGGAGGGTGAAGGCTGATGATCTTAAACCTGGCCACAAAGTACGCAGATGAACCAGGTCCTGGACGTATGGTGGCGCGAGTTGGTGGAGAGCTTTGTAAGTGAGGATAATGATCTTGCATTTGATTCTGTAGTGAACAGGGAGCCAGTGTAATTGATAAAGGATAGGCGTGATGTGCTGAATGTTCACAAAATATTTCGAGGTGTCACTTTGGGGTATATTGTACTTTAACAAGATCTTACACCTTAAAACCCAAAGTGTTAAATCAAGAATTAAATAGTTCCGTCAGTGACAACACTTTGAAAAGTTGATATAACTCAATTGAAGAGTTGAATTTATATAATTAAAAGTTAAATCTCAGCTTCTGAAACGCTAGTTTGACACTTGTATTAAATGAATCTAACTTTATAAAATGTTATCACTGACCGAACCCTTCATCACGTGTTGATTTAACATTTTAATTTTTTATCGACTATAAACTATTTCAATTCAACGACGAGTTTCCAAGTAAAGTACGGGTTTCAATTTACCGGACTAATGATGCAACAAAATAACATCAATCATAAAACTATTTCATTTCAATATATTAATTGCCGTCTTTTTATTGCGAGTTTGATGTATTGAAGGCCTTGGTCAGAGGAAAAAGAATGATAAAAGTTAATTTTACATATTTGAATTATTCATACATAAAGGTTGGATATGCATGAGCACCCTGTACGGTTAATTTATTGACCATATGATGACAACGTTTATCACACAAGTTCGTTTGTAATCTGAGGAATTGTTGAACCAAACGGAATTTGGACGAAGCAAGACAACCGTGTTTATATCAATGGTCAAGAAAATAAACCGCCTGGACGTAATGACAGATAACAAAGTCACTGGATCGCCAATTACCAGTTCAAATATGTCAACTGACCGTCACATGGTATTAGACTCGATTGGATTTCATAAAACACACTCGTGATCTATTGCTCTATGGAGATACAAGACGCGACAAGATGGGTATTTTAGTCTGTCTCACTGTGTAAAGAATGGATTGACATACTGTTAAGAACATTGTACTCAAAGTAATCATGTTCAAGACTAGTGTCAAAGAGACCCCTTTACAAATCAGCTTGATAAGAGGAGTGTCCGATATCAATAATCAAAGATAGATTACTTCGAAACCAATGGCTCACATTATTCCCATGTAGTTCATCTAATGGTTTGCTATATTCCAATATTCCACTGTGTACCCAATAAACTCGTCAAGCATACCTCCCTATTCTCTTGATATAGAATGCTGCACAGTTATACTGTCAATGAGTTGGCCAAATAAATTAAAACAATACGTGCAAATTGGTGTGCAACATTATTTTGTTTCTCAAAGCAATAATCAATGCCATACGTGGGTAATTAATTAAACTGCAACTTTTATGTTGGCTTGTACTGTGGATATTCATACCAGTCAGTTATCTGTAATTAAGAAGCGTAACATTATGTCAGTTGGCAACTTTAATCGATTTGTTGGCAACTACAAGACAGTTGGGCCATTATTAGTTCAAGGACATTCACAACATTACATTGGGTGAATACCATCAGTGTTGGAAAAAACCTTCGTTACGGTATTGTTTATAATTATTTCATAACGTTGGTTAAGCGAACGAATAGATTAGGCCTCAATCGATGATACTAGGACGGTCGGCATCATAGCCGTGTAAAAACAAATTAGAAAGCTGACACACAACGTCAATTGATTCTTCTTCAAAAGCCCGGGTTTCGTTGTTTGGAACAAAAGTATTGATCTGACTTAACATGATAAAATCAAATAGAATATGAAAACAGTGTGAATCATACTTATGTATAGTCGAGTATAGTTGATAACTGAAGATTGGTGATCAGTGTACATCTTATAACCAACACAAACGTAACCTATACAAATATGTAGCGTAAATTTACTTCGATTAGATTAAACTTACCAATGTTGTCTCCATTTGTTTTATAGTCTCCGTGTGATTTAGGTCTTATGTATGCTCCAGAATTTAGATTGCCGAATATATGCTGGTAGGCCTTCTGATAAGATGGTACAACATTGCTCAACACGGCAAAGTTTCATCTCAAATGAAGATTAATGCCAATAATATTGATGTGGGGGGTCTATTGTGGAAAAACATGCGTCATGCTTGGCAAAAACACAACTTGTTTGAATGTTTTCAACTAAAAAAATACTTTCGTGATCTTGATTATAAATAAAAATGCATAAAACAATCCTTCGTTTCAGCAAGCGAAAATGAAATAATCATTATAGTTTCTTTGCGTATAGGTTCGGTTTGAATAATACTTCGTCCAGAACTCCCTTGACCAATATGCATGAGTGCATCAAGCGCAAACCTTATTATTTGGATAATGAATTGCCTATAAAGTCAGATTGTAGTCTTAGGATGGGCAAACGTGATTAGAATCTTCATTGTATTTTCTTTCTTTTTCCGCTTAAACAATACACATTTTTAATGAAAGCTTAAATGTCCCTTCATGACAAACATAATGAACAATATGGTAGGTCGATGTCAACTGAAGTATATCAAAACAGACAATTGACATGTTAATAGGGTCTACTTAATAGGCTATATCATGGATACAGATGGATAATGGTTGGTCATGCTCACAATTTATTCCATTTGATGCGATAAGTCGTTTTATTATTTATATTTTCTGTTGCGTTGAAGTTATACAGCTTTATTCAAAATTCAAGATACTGATACAACAAAATAAAGTACAAGACTTACAATAAGCTAATCAAAGAGAAATTAATCGAAAATTTAATGAATGAAAACAAACAAAACAATAAATATTACACACTAGAAATATCGATGATTATTAGTTTGAACTTTAATGGCTTTACATTATTTTGATTTTAACATATTCCTATCAAGACATTTTCTAATTAATATTCTTTGATCAAAAGTTACGCCTTTTCTTGTCTAGTTATTTCAAAAAACAAAACTAAGTTCATCATTGGAATGTAGATGAATATAACCTTTACAACTGGTCGGTTATGGATGCTGGTATTTAGTTGATATTATGTTGTAATACAGAAACCCATAATGATTTATTTGATATAGATCTGCTGAGTCTTGTACGGAGGCACAAACTGTTTGACTTACTCGGACACACCTCATTAACTTTTGCAAATAGAAATAGTTTTAATTTGAGCAAATTAATTTTATGGTCCATGTAGCCTACAGATGTTGTTGCTCAAACTACAGATTCAGTTTGCCGACTATAATTAAGGGATAAAGGGTCCCCAGTTATTGTGTCTGAAATATAAAGTACATCGATAATTCGTTTTGCTTAACTCTGTACACTCAATGTCATTTCTAGTAACAAGGACATCAACCTTGTTTTTAAATTCAGAATAAAAACTTGAGCGAAGAAAACGCGCCAATTTCTATGCATTCTTCTACAAAACGTCCAAACAATGTCTGAATATTTTTGTTTTAATAGAAAATTCCGTTAACGTCATAGCCTAAACTTCTTTTCTGGATAAAGAAACAAAACAAGTTATTTCAAAACAGGGGCAAAGGTAATAAAGTGACATATCGCATCGTTTCGGAAACTTAATGAGATTTGATACGTCAATACAACATTGGCGCTCAATTAATTTGACGGTAATAATTGATGATTGATGATTGATATTAAGGATTGATTTAACCAGTTTATCACGGTTTTGGGGGAGGGCAAGAATAGGATTATCATGCCCATGTAACATGATTGTTCTAGTTTTGAACCTAATGATGTCTGACTGTGATTATGTGGCTGTATGCAAACAGTTGCTGTTAAAGTCACTGTGCAGACATTCGTGACCATTCCAATTCATGCAAGGTCCTTCTAACCAATGCATTCTCTGGTTCGTTTAATAGGTAGATATCTTGAGTTAAGTTATGCATGGTCGACAAGAAACCATCTTAATCATATCCAGTAATCCGTTCAAAGTACAAGAACCCTTCCGAGTTCTGACTGCAAAGATTCAAAGGTCATAACTAACCAATATAAAGAAGGTAAGAATGTTGAAATGAAATTATATCCTGTGATCTGATTAGACGTGATATGTATTTATAGTTGATGGGGCAGCCTCGCCAATGCGGTTTTCTCTTACCCTTTCGGACATCTTGGGTCATTGGAATGATACAAGTTATTTAACGCAGGGTCAGATGATGTCACAATAGTCTTGTTGTATTGAGTTGATGATTTATTTAGTTTTATTACAGTTATTCTTAAACTATTATTTATTACTGGGGTTATTTTTGGAGTAGAACTACGATGTCATGACAGGCATGTTTTCTGTACGGCGTACGGGTGTAGTCTAGTATCAATTTATCTACTGACAGTTGAAAAGTTTACAAACACTGAAAAAGTATACGGTACCTAACCGTTTTTTGTACGTTAAAATAAACAACCCCAAAAAACTCAGAACTTATCAGATTATTAAGTTTTAGTTCTAAGATTGAAAAAAACTTGCAGTCCGATAAAAATAGCTTTCTATTACTATTCTATACAAGTCAGATAGCTAGGATTGTTTCACTGATTTGGCTCTATCCATATTTGGATGTTCTCGATCTTCCCTTTATGATATCTCGAAAATTCACGTGGTATTATAGACAAAAACAAGACTCTGATTTCCGACTAGAGTCTACTGGTTCACAACTTCCACCTTGTGGTTGGCTGAGAATGTAGGCAGTAATCTCTACCATATAAGTGAAATCAAGTACCATTGACTTAAAGATAACTGTATTGGGGTTTTAACTTAAAACTAAACTCACGTTACGATGGATCTCTACATTAGTAACGTCAACGATGAAGTCAATCTCGTCTAGAAAAGTCCCTTTTTTAGGTAGTTGGTTGCTTACAGGGTTGAAACATTTTTATAAAATACTGTAGCAACATTGAATTTCGCTAATGTCCATTGATGTTGATCGATGGTAAGATATAAGCTTCTGGGTTACAACCATGTGTGTAAATATTTCTTTTGTGAGAAGTGATGGTTCTGAGAAAACCCGAAAATGGGAATCCTCTGATTATAAATTGCAGTATATACATGATATCAGATCAAAAATAGAAATTACATTTAATTTAATACACAAACAAAATATATCGTGTTGGTTAAAAATAAGTCGAAGCATCCTAGCAAAATAGCAGCAGTTTGACTACCCAAGTGAACCTTTAATATACAAAAGTACATAATGCCATCATCTATAAGGTATTTGACGTCTCAAGGGAAAGGAGGATCGTGGCCCAAGAGACCGATTGATCTGCGAATGATGCATGATGCGTCTCAGTCCTCCAGGCTGAACGAGACCGCTTGGTATATGACCCTCAGGGTCTATGCTTTTGAAAAGGGGTTGGATTAGAATTATTTAATAGAGAGATGGTATCTGAGTCTTGCTTAAAGATAATAAAACATAATCAATGTGATAATAACGAATAAGGTCGTTTCGTAACATTATTATTGTATACTTTGTCAAATCTTTTGTGGGGTGTAGTCGCCCTTCGATCTGAAATTCGTCCTTTTTCAACAAAAAAGATGGAACGCCACTTTGAGTTTATATTGAGACCTTTAACTGAGCAGTTTGGAAGCAACATTGTACTAAATCTGTAATATCATACACAAAACGTAGATTTTAAGATCAGTATAGTGTTTGGTGGTAGAATAAGTGATGGGTTATTTATTTATTCAGTAATACTCGGCAATTATATTTTCTTATTGAACTGGAAAAACTGGGGCGTGAAAGCCACACTTTCCAATTCAAAGAGACATTCATGAGTATAACTGAATAATGTAACTTAATCACAAGGGTTGAATATTACATAGGCAATGAAACCAGTGATATCAAAACCTAGAACAGAAAAATGGGGTCACAAATTAACTACGGTACGAACAAAGATATTGACTTTGACTAATTTCAATCCTAGAAACCAGCTTTGCATTTTTTTGTTGAGTTTGGTTGGTAAATTCCCTTTAAGTTTGATTTGGTCTAATGAGATGAGACTAGGTTTTGATGTCTTATTAGGATTCATCAGTAACACCTGTCTCATCTGTACCGCCATAAAGTGCAAGTCCCAATAGACGGACATACAATTCTCTTACAACCCGCTGATTCAATTCAAAGTTTTCTCGCAATAGGTCCCCTAAAAATCAAAGTCCGGTCAAACATAAGTCGGCAACTGACAATGACATCACAGAATAAAGATATCAAAAAGGCAAGCCGACGACACGAAAGAGAACTCTGGGCAATTATTAAAAGTGAAGCCAATTTTTACATAATTCATTCTATCCAATCACATCGTGCAGTATGTTATCGAGTTCGGAAGTAAAATTCAACAAGATAATTATAATATTGAGTTGCAAAAAATAGAGAAATACATGATGGGAAAAGGTCGATTACTGTCAACAATTTGCAAAATTTGATTGATTTATTTATTAATTTTTTAAGACCATTGGGTCCCCACATTTTTGTCGCCTCCGTGTTTTGTTAAGAGGAAATCATTTTCAGAAAGTTTGATATTCTGAAGATTTGTTTAAATGAATATTCAAGCAGAACCTTTAAAAGTATAAGGCAATTATGAGATGAAAGTTTGTTGGTATTTGACATGAATTGGAAACTTAAATTGCCAGCCCACGTCATGCTGAAATAGAAATAAGATATATAGCTTTTCATTTTCTTTGGGATGATATTACTTTCCACAATACATGCGTGTATGTCTATAAATTTGTTTTAATGTCTCTGTTCGTTGGAATATAACCTTTATGGTGCAATTAATCAAAAATACTTTTAAATCGTAAAATTTGTTATATTCAATTTCTAGCGTTTACGATCTTTCTCCCACACTAGTTTTTAGTTCGCCAATAGATTCAAAGAGAACATGCGACAATGTCTGCGGGGATAATGTATTGGATTTCATCTTGATTTAAAGGTACAAACCATAAACATGGAATGATTTCATCTTGATTTAAAGATACAAACCATAAACATGGAATGATTTCATCTTGAACTAAAGATATCAAACATAAACATGAAACGATTAAATCTTAAATTAATTATATAAACCATAAAATAATACGAAATGAGAACTTTTCAGTACACGGTAACAATCTCTGGACTCAAATTTTGATATGAATCAGTTTGCCAAAAACGTTTTGAGTTCGGTAAACTCTCAACATAAACAATTGATTTATATATGAATTTAAGGGTAAAAAAAGTCAAACAAACGTTGAACTGATTAAGATTCTGAATTTGAAATCAGTTTCAAAATACTGTTATAAATAATAATGATCTCCTTTTGTAATAAGCTGTGCAAACTACACATCCATCAGGAAATGATGTCATTATTATGAAAGAAATGCTCATCTTTAAAGAATAAATCATTCCATTATGGAAATGACCCTTTAGCGTCAACTTCTCTCCTCACTGGGGTTCCTAGTTATAGGATATTATGACGTCGTCGTAACAAGACCCTCAAGTCACACAAATGTTCTCCACTACACATGACGTCACTTTTCACAACTGGCGGTCTCCAAGAATTTGCAGTCCACAAATATTGAGATAGGAAACAGTTTTACCGACACTTTCTCCTTAAAATGGTTTACTCTACCAATATGTGGCTTGTTCATTTATTTTTCGGATTTACTTTTGTAATAGTGGGTACATAAATTTAAACACAGGAAAATTTACACCAGAATTTTGAATATCCATAATAAAAAATAACTACTAATTTATAAATGTTCAATGAAATAAAGTATAACAAATTGTTTCTATTTTAACAACTTTGTTAATTGTTTCAATAGACAAGAGAAGAAACAAAATATGGTCTTGTGCGTTTTTACTTATCTGTATCATTTCAGGCAAAGGGTATTGTGAAATGAAGAGATGGACAAAGAACTTACTTATTTGATCATTGAACTACAAGGGTTAATGACAGATGGAGCGAGCTCCTATTGCTAAATGATGAATTAACACTAATTCATCTACCGTGCAACAAGAGGTCATGTCTAACTCCTAATTAATATAGAAACAGTAACTCAACGTTAAGTTATTGAATTGTAATTGCAATTTCAATTATTAGAGGAATTTAATGGATACAGTGGGAGCAGTTGCAATAGTTTAATGTCTGTATCTACCCGCTTACTCAAGAAGAACTTTGTTTTAGAGGCACGCTGAGAGTGTTAAAACACACAGCTGTCTCTCTGAGCAGCTGGCTGAAGAGAAATGAGATCTGCATGGCACCCTGTATGGTTTAGGTAGGGGGTACACACGTACTGAAGGAATCTTCATTAGACGTCACTTCAATTTGTTTCAATAGGTCTTCCGAATCTTTTTTTCTGAAAAACTGGGAAGGACTCAGACTTCTTTCAAATATCATCGTCTCGAATTGTAACAAGGGTAAACAGTATCAAGCGTGCTATTCTAGGTTTTTTATATAAAAAAATGTCGGGTTGA
This sequence comes from Marthasterias glacialis, assembly GCA_911728455.2. NCBI lineage: Eukaryota > Metazoa > Echinodermata > Asteroidea > Forcipulatida > Asteriidae > Marthasterias > Marthasterias glacialis. Next base: position 15,921,491 of record OU452236.1, on the reverse strand, counting down.
ACATCAGGTAATAATTCGTGGAAATTAATGTCAAATAATTACGAACGAACATTTTATTATTTTTTATTTTTTATTTTTTTATTGCCTAGAAACCAATCTGGATGCAAAAATGCATTGTTTAAATTTAGGTGATTTAATTTCAAGTGCATGCTCATGGAGCTCGGGCATTATAAACAATGCAATGCACTAGAGGACGGCCATGTAAGGCGTACGTTTAAATAGATCATGTAACTCAGTACGGCTGTTTATTATTTATACAAAATAAAATGGGATAGTATTTTAGCCATGACATGAAGCGATCCGTTTACTAGTGTTTATACACTGGGGTAGTATTTTACAAGCAATGACGTGATGTAATCTGTAAAGTGTGTATACTGGGATACTCAACAATGACATGATGTGATCCAAGTACAACTTCATTAATAGAAAACTATATAGAACTGAAACATGTATGGTTACTAAGGAGATATAAAATAACCATGGCGATAATGAAAGCAATGAGTTAATATACACGATCTTAAGATAATGACCAAGCATCAAGTTATGATAGCACTTATTGCAAAGCGAAAAGGAAGAGGATGGTGATAATATTGACAACAATGAAAATTGTGCATGACATTTCTGCTAAAAATATAACCATAATGGCCCCAGATCCATTTTAAGCTATCCCTGAATTAAAGGAATTAAATTGTCTCAATTGAAACAATGTCTTGTAGCATGTTGTGGCCAAGAGGTCTACGCACAGAACTAAATTCTGGTGGTTGAGGTATCGGAGTGTGGGTTCGAGTCCCGGTCATGACAATTGTGCCCTTGAGCAAAAAACTGAACTTCAATTGCTTCTCATCCCAATAAATACCGGTTATTGGTATAGCGGAGTGTTCATTCGTCGAACCGTTACATTACAGAGTTAAATCAGCCAAAAGTTATTCAAGTGGATTTCAGAATTGTCTATGAACATTATTGCTATATCAATGAGTTGATTCTTAATTACCAGTAAGGTATACCTGGAATTGGGGTTCTATAATACTGAATGGCAACCATTAATGTCCAACACTATCATGCGGACAATCTGACAGATCAATGAGCGAAGTACCATATCAGAATAAACCGGGTAAAATTGACATACACAGCGTCTGTTGGCATAACTGGTGATGGTACCCTTAAAGACTTAATGCTTGGAGATTTACAAAGGAATTTATATTGCGCATGCCCGAAGCACATCGGCATCGTCCGCGTACCTTGGTCTGTGGGCTATATTTGAACCTATGACATTCACACATAAAGCATGAATGCCAATTCAAAAAGTGCTTCAAATTGAATATGCCCCACTTTATCGTCTTAGGTGTCTTTTTTCATAAATAATGTGAGTCTAATCCCTCGAGAAATGTAAAATCACATCACTTCTAGTATAGTATTAATAAATAATTGTGCGATGTTGATTAAGAAATGAGTCCAGCCCTGCGGTATTAAACAACCAAGTGTAATCTGTGAATTCCGCTTAAAAACCAAGACTTCAAGAAGTCATTCCCAACCGATACCAACACGAACTCTAACTATTATGAATTATATTTTTGTTTTTTAATACACATTAAAGTCTATCTGTATTTCAGTGCAATGTTTTAGTGTAGAAATTCTTTTTGAAAAATGAAGTGCTTTAATTTTGCAATCTCGGTTTTGCATATACATAGACTTATATCTAATTATGAGTTATTTAATACTTCACTCAATCAGGATTGCTTCAATTAAAGCCATTCAATGTAGTAACTTTTAGCTGTTTATATCAAATCTTTGGTATAATAATAGAGCCGGTAGTCAATGCCACAGCGGTATTGCATTAAAATTGCGTGAATGCATAATAATTGACGCCTGCCCTACTTTTGATGTAATTTTCACCTAACGAACACACATAACCTGCGGCATCAGGCGTAGAACATATGCATGGTGATGGGATAGGGAAAGAATTCATAAAGGTGAGGGCTAAACAAGCAACTCATCATTCATTATGGTAATTAGTCATATGTTATACATCATCAGTGGTATAGCCCCATTGTGACCTTGCTCCCTGGAAAACAAACCACGCATATCTGATACTGATATTATTCAAATATCAATATAGCATGATATTATAACACACATGGCCGTCAGAACATTTGGCGCCAAATACCGCCATTAGTCGGACATTCTTCAAACTAATATTATTACTTTGTTTTATTATTATCATATTTTTTTTATTAAGACAATTACGTGTGGTTTACGAGTACATAGGAATGTTACCCGTTGATGATCAGTCAGTAGTTTACTTTGGACACGTAAACCTCGACTCCACCAAAGTGACTCTTCATTCATCCATTTTGTTCCCAGAAATACATAGTTTTTGTTTTGGTTTTACAGTCTTTAAACGTAGCCTATCGAGAATTGTTTTTTTCAAAGCAAACCCCCAAAATAACAACAGTTTGAATGTTTGAAAAAATGTTTTTTTATGTAGCTTAATTTGATTAGAGATAGGTAAACTTTACAACGTCATACTCCAAAAACAGCTAAGAGTCGGCATGCATCATCGTCACCTAATATTGTAGCAATGCTAAATAATGTTAAAAGCTCATACGAACATCATAATAAAAGGTACCTCTGAGAGCAAAAAGCAAAAGAAAGGCAGACCCTTGACGACAACTAGTGCCTTTCGAACTTGATTTCCGTCAATCAACTTGAGACAACTATCATGATGATGAAAATATTTTGTATAAACAAATGTAGCCTACTCAAATGCACCCTGTTAAATTCTTCATAAAATGTTGGGCAAGTAATGAAACAGCTGGTGAAGGCATGGTCGACCAAGCACGCGGCGAGGACAACTGCTACCCAAAAGACACTCAAGACATCTCGACCTAACAACTGCTGTCATGTGGCATTGAGCGAAAGGAGGGGGGAATTTAACATCGGAACGGCATTGAACCAACCGTGTGATGGCAGGGGTGCGTCATGTACGTGACAAGTCACAGGAGATACGCTCTGTGCTCGTCTATTTGGTCTTCTCTGTTTAATCACGGCCCTACACTCCATACTTTTATCTGCTATATGCACTTCCTGAGAGTGACTTTGAGGTATTCTAATATCCGACTTGAACCATTTTCATTCTCAATATTATGTCAATAGAGATAAACCTCTTATTCTGGTGTACTATTTATCCGAGGATTTACATGAAAAACACATTGATTCCTCCCTTGTAGATAAACTGCAGGTTGGATCTGAAAGTACAACTTTACACTTCTATCAAACCTCATCATCCTTTACCATCATCTCAAATCGTAACTCAAACCCTTAACCGAAATAGGTATGAAACACCTTGGAATATTGGCATCCTTACACACTCAGACCAATCTAAGTTCAGCCAAAGGTGGACACCTTACTACAGAGCTTCTCTTAACACAATCTTAATTGCATCCTGACCATATGACAATGTTGAAATCACTCTTTAATGTATACAAACCATACATAAAATTAGTTTGCATACTGTGACCCTGTGATGGCAAAAAAATGTGCGCCGTCACATGCAGCACCGTCCCGTTTTAAATTCTCCGTTCGCGTTCCCAAAGATCGACTCATTACGAACAAGGCGACAATTATACCCCTTTACAAAGATGGAAATCTACACGCATTGAAAACACTGTTTTCTTCTAAAAGATCAATCAAATAACAATAAATACATTTAGCATTTAACTGTGTGGGTAACTGATTGGTAACTAGAAAAACGGTAATACTTATTGAACAATGTACATTGTTCTGTATTTAGTAAATCGACAATCAAAACTAGCCCTAAAGTAATCCGTTATGACCAACTAAAATAAACAATTGTTATTGTTCCAATTGAAACTTTTAATTTAACAAAACGAGGAGAGTCGTGTTGGCAGTAAACCTACTTTAAACGTGTTCTTCTTCAATGTTTGACAAACAGATGTTATTTATATATTGTAGTCTTGATTATAGATTTTGTTTACAGACGTTTTGCTTTATAGCGTAAAGTATGGTTTCTTTCCCAATACTTGCGATTACTTCAGTTCTCTGCATTTCAATCAATCGATTATCAAAACAGTTTGATAACTTAAGCAAACAGCATTTCACAGCTTAGTGTTTCCTTCTTAATCTAGTTTTTACCAGAAGACAAAACGTCTCTGATAATTCCTGGAAGTATAATTGGAAATTGAAGGACAGAGCCACTGCATTGCGTTGTGTGTTATATCTGTTTTGATGGGACATATATAAAATTATGAGTAGGCCTATGTGTTTGTCCTTGTTTATCAAAACGAGAAGCTCTTTGGTAATAAAAATGAAGCAATATAGTTTTACTCACAGTCGGAGTAGGCACTTCAAAAACATAATACTGTCATACTGTTTTATGTAGGTTCGGCAAAACAATAACAAAACAAGAAATTTCACACAAAACTCATTTGACTCTTCATTATGTTATGATAGGATTGTACTTCCATACATTATAAACTTCATATCCAATTAAGGCGCCACGTGGCCGTTAAGAACCACTCTTATGGTGAAACTATACAAACAAATTGGCTTAACTTGCCCGCCTTAAGTCTCTAATATGCATACCGGTTCTTTTACCATTTTCGAATTAAAGAAAACCAAGTAAGAAAAAGGATCATGGCTGGCTGGTAAGACAAAGTAATATCCTTAAAAGGAACTTCCCACATCGCCTGAAAAGAAACGTCTTGAGTGAATGCATCATCCTTGTCATCTCTTGAGAAGCTTAAACCTCGACACTTACATCAACAGTGGAAATGAAACTCACAGCATGTGAAACATCACATACAAAGACATGAAGACAAAATTAGGATAAGGAACCAAACTAGAGTTCAAGACATTGGCAACAGTTACAAGTAGAAAATGGAACTGGGCTGGACACATATGCCGTAAAACGGACGCGAGGTGGAGTACAAACATATTTTAGTGGACATGGGGGGAAAGGAACGCTATCTGATATAAGAGATGAAAAGACGAACTGCAACATCACTAATTGTAAATTGGTACTATCTAGCTAAAAATAGAAACAATTGGCGATTTTGATGAGCCGTTCAGCGTGATGCGTTACAAGAAAACATCCAGACGGTTGAAACTTGAGAATGATATACGAAAAGACTGCAGTATGATTAAAATAATCTTACATAACAAACTATGACTTAACTTGTGTAAGGTTGCGGGTTTTTGTTTTAACTTTGACTGTATTAAAGATGCTAGGTCCGATTTTTGGCCAGTTTTGACCTGAAAATTTATATTTAAATTCTAAATAGCTTTTTCGAAAGATTCGAGAAAGTTATAAGCTTTCAGTGGTAGTTAAAAAATATAAAACTGAATTACTGTCAGAATCCCGATTTTTACTTCACTTTATCAGTCACGTACAAACAAATTTTGCATGATACGTGTATGTTGTGTACTGTCCGTGGCATTTTTGAGACAGTTTTGGAATGTTTTTCGTTTTGTAACAGCATCATCATTCAGAGAAATGGCGAAAATCGGACCATAGGGGCCTACAACTTTAGGTTAGATTTGTTATGGCATTTATCCAACAAGCCCATGTACAATGCATTCAATAAACATCGCGAGCCTTGTCAGACATTAACGTTAATGTTAAGACGTCAATTATCTTTATTGAATTACTATTTGATTAAATGCACTTTTATTTTACTATATTTATTTATTTATTTATGTTCATGTGTTTGCCAATGTCTATGTTGATAATTTCAATTTAATGCTACAGTTCAGACGAGGTGAAAAAATTGCAAACACCTGGTAATATAATGTTGACTTTTGAAAAAATACATTTCTTTAAAACGAAACAATTTATATATAAATATTTCTAGACATGATAGATATACCTCCAGTACCAACTTTCAATCACGTTGGTTTTGGTAATGATTGGAGTGATACGGAAAAATCTTTTAACCATGTGTTATTGGAAAAGGTTTATCCGTAAAAGCAAACTGAGCAACACAGCGCAAATTTGACATACTTTAATGTTCATAAGATATTTTGTGATACTTCATTTTGTGAGAAATAATTAGTACGAGATGATACTTCCACGGCTTAATTAATCAGTGCAACTAGAGTGAGTTTGAACTGTGCATCGGTTATTAATATCAATAGTAGATATAGGGTAACCATAAAGTAGGGAGTGATCATGGGAAATCATCCCATCCTCCTTCTCCTCCTATAAGGCTGCACACACTAGCACTAGCTGGTTAAATGGTTTAATACTCATGTAGGTTCCTGATACTTGACGTCTTTGTAACAAATGTTATTGTCTACAAACCAATGGAATACATCATCTGTATGTTTATATGACTTCATCAACAAATTGATCAAATAGAGAATTCGGCACTGTGGTGTGCTTCAAGCTATGGTGTGCTTCTATACTTATATTGTTTTGTAAAAAGTTGGTACTAAGTGACTTTAATCACACCTGTAATTGTATAACTATGGTTTCGCACAGTAGTTATTGCAAATGAACCAGACACGTTTTACTCACCCGCCTTGTAGATGACCTTCTCAGGATGAATTCTTCATCTACGGGCGCCTCAGCTCCATAACCAGCCCCATCTTTGTCCTTATCTTTAATCGAATCCAGCCGGTTCCTCGCTGCCTGCCGATCCCTCTGCTCTTTGATGGACTTTAATCGAAACATGATGCTTCAAGCGTTTTGCCTATAATTATATACAATTAATTTGTAAGTTATTGTTAAGGTGTATTTTTGCTTCGCATATAATTTTTCAATTATTGTTTTTTCAGTCCAAGGCGCGATGAGATCTTGTGTCAGAAATGTCACAACTCAGGGTCAATTTTGTTGCTCGGTGCTGGGTTTTTTCTCAACTCAATCGATACAACACCAACAACGTACCACACTGATGTCAAATGTCACGATCTCACTTCAGCCTAGGCAGTTTCCATAGTAATAACTGTTTTTACAAATGAGTTCATCCACTGTGAATTAACGATGGATGGGACATACACACACACACACACGACGCCCCTTTGTCACTTCAACACATATCGTTATTATAAGAGACACCACGACGTTTCTTGCTAACATGACACAAAGCACACTTGATCATAACAGACGTAAACTTGAAGCTGATAAAAACGTATAGACCATTCGACGCATGCGTCACTATAACAGACTGCAATAGGGTGTATGTTAGCTTGTTCAGTACCAGCATGAAGAGATACCACTCTGCTCCGCATACCTCTGCAAGGTTAATTCATGCCATATGTAGCATTTGACAGCTAGGAATCCCTGCATCCACAAAAAATACTTGCAGTTACAACACTTTGTACATCTGCGATGTTTTTGCTGGTGATAATCGGGAGATTTTAGATAATAAAAAGACGATTAACGCATTAACGGGAACATGTTGTTAGAATGGTTTTAACCATTTCAACAGTTAAATATTGTTGATCGTAACAATCTATGGCGGTGTCCGTCGCAATGCCTGTGAGTTTTTCATGATTTGGGGCATGCATTAAGATCTTAAAAACTATTGATCACAAAGTGTACATCTTTACTCGGGAGAATTCTTACACTGTATTTCTCCTTTAAAAAACACAACACTTGTCTAATGACAAAAGTGTGTATTTATGTCAAAACTAAATCTGAAGGTTTTTTAATCAATCCAATGCAATGCAATTATCTTCACCATGCAGATCTACAATATTCACATTGACCAATTATTGTAAAGAAGGTTGTTTTCTCAGGAAATCAATATCCTTGCATAATTTGACGATGTCCAGACGACAAATTGACTGTCCTTCAAAATTTCATGTTGTAGCAGGAATATAATATGCGCATAGAGTTATAAATTAACATTTGAATACGGGCTTATTATTAAAAAAAAAAAATCTATGTGTAGCACAAAACAATCGTGATTGAATGTGATTTGAAGTGGGCATAAACGCATCCCACAACACCAATCAAACTTCTGCTACCCGTTTGTGATTGGCTAAAGAAACGTACACACTCCAACATACCCTCACAAAAACAAAATCAGGTTTCCCGTTCACAACTTTCAAGAAGCCCCTGCATACCGTCCTCCTTTGACTTTGACACTCTTTAACGTTAAACGTTCGTTCATTTATAAATTGATTTAATTCTTTCAAAAACATCTCTTTTATAGTTTCCTTCATAACAAGGTTAACGTTTCACTAGGATAAGCAACCACTACCAATGATGTGGGTGGCTGGTGACCGACTATTTCGATTTATTGTCATTGTTTTGGTAGGTCTATAGGCCAGTGTCGGTTCATCCACAAAGATGATGAAACAACAATCGATGTTATTTCTCTGTTTAATTTCGTTTGTGGATCGCATTAATTGATTTTACCTTGTCTAACGATGAACGCAAGGAGGGCCTTTTGAAAATGCTTGGATAACAAGAATTGTTGCTGGTAGAGGCGGTTATCTCTGCATACATGACTTGGCGAAAGCAACAACTTACTGTTTTTAGTGTGTACGCAGTCACATTATAAAAAGCCACACCCCTCATTAGTGACAAATAATATCAATACCAAAATAATACTAAAACATTATCCAACCTGATATGTCGGCGTCTCGAAGGTTTCAGTAATAAAAGTAAATTCACTGTCGTCTTAGACTATGACTGGAAAAGCTGCAGTCACGTTGTTTCAGACCGCCGCCTTCTCCGTCTTTCCTGGGACGAACAGCTTCGAGCGTCAGGTCTAGATTAGACAGCCAGACCATTGCTAGCTGCGTTTGTGGCTGAATTGTCTGAGGTCATTATTGCATCCCACCGTAGTTCCAACTGCTATTGTGCTCAGAATCAAGCCTTATGACCGACCTCACTAACTTACTGATCAGCTTTAATTAATGCAAAACGTTTTTCGAGTACATTTCAATGAGCAGTTCTTTCCTGTAATTCTAAGAGTTAAGTGACGCGACCTAAAAAGCACATCCAGGAATTCCTGGGATGCGCGCCAGATTGGTCACAATCAACCATTGAAACTATAAACGGAATCAAGCATTCATATACATATGCAGGAATTTTGTTCAAAGCTGTAGACTTACTAAACCAGTTGAGTGCCAATCTTTAAATCTTTGTGTAATTGTCTTCACACTCATATTATGATGTATTGACTTAATAGGTAATTTACTGTTTGTCTATCACTATTGGGAATAGATGAACAAATCGTTTATATGAAGAACACTCTTTGTTACATTTCAGGGATTTAGTGGCAGGAATGAATGGTTTCAGAAATTAATTCCTTATTTTGGACAATTTACATGAGACGTTTAGTCACAGAGTATCTTAATCAATTCCAGAATAAATCGTGCACGACACTTTGCAATTGAAAGCAAGGTACGATTTGTATTAACAAATTAGGTTGGCGTCAGCTATCTGATTACAATATACTTCATGGCAGAGACGGCTAAGTCATTGTTCAAGGCCAGTAGGAAAATCGTTTTCCATTGCTGTTAATTTTGGTTTTTGTCACATTGTGTTTGCTGTAGTTCCTATCACTTTACCCTCTTCTATGTCATCTTTTAATTCCACTGATGGAAGCTTTACACAAAAATTGATTTAGCAATGTCAACGTATCAAGTCAATAAGCATTTTATTGACTCAAAATCGGGACCTATATTTTAGCAATGAAAAATGTAGGTTTTACATAGATATAATAAAAACGGATGACATATTTGCACGTTCTCCGTGCACATAACGAGCAATACCATTACCCCGGAAATTCAATTTCTAGAATGAAAGTGCCATGATGAAGTGAAGTTACTAACTCTTGTGCACCCAAAAGGTCATTACAAGATTATATAAGCAACCTGAGGGTTTTTATTTAATTAAATTACGAACCATTCTCTACATTTTAATTCCACTAAGTAAAATCTATTTAAATAGTTCATAAAATGCTAAGAGATTGATGTTCTTAGCTCGGTTGAATGAAAATGTGTTTCTTCACGTCAAAGGGTTGTGCACTTCAAGGATTTACTTTCCAAAACAAACTGTTTAACAACGAGGTATTGGTTTTTAGCCAAGTTGAATTTACCTTTTATTACGAGTTTCAAGGAGACAACCTTCTTCAGATCTCTCCTGAGAGCTATGGGGCTGGTTACAGTTTTCACTCCAAGTTGATTTATTTATTGTTTCATTTTGTAGTCTTTATACAAATGAACCAAGAATCTAAACATGAATTCATATCCTGACCCTTGACCCCCCTGGGATGTAGCAAAACCTTGCTTATCATGGATGGTTCGGATTATACGCGTGTAAACGCACCATTATGTCCGACATGGACCATCGTGTCGACAAAAAACTTCACCTAAGGACTTTCATAATTTGAATTCAATTTTTTTGACAAATATGTTATACAATCAATGACATCATGAACAAATCTTTCAGTGACAATGTACATGGTTGTTAATCTGATTCTAAGCGAGTTGGGTGAACAGCGTTTAGTCATACAACCTACATTGTATACCGAAGCTGTCTTTTTTTATGGCATGACATTTGCTCAGATAAATGATCAACTAAAACTATTGAACTAATAAATCAATATTTAGAGAAAGAGTGTCAATCATGTATTGAAATTGTCCTGGTAGGTGACCTGAAGATATTACTTATAAATAAATGTTTTTTTCTTTTTTGTTTTTTGTTTATCTAGGCCATAAAGACAGATAACACGTAGTCTCACTAGCGACCACTAAGGTACTGGTACCCTTCTTTTCAATAGTTGTTCAATGGTGCCCAACCAGTTATATATTCAATTTAAAAACATAAATTCAAAAGTTATTATTTTCTGTCCTCAATTGAAACTGGGTTATTTTTATAGCCATGTCGTTATAAATATATTGAACCAAACCCAGATGTAAAGGAATTTATTATTACAATATAAAATTACCAAACGTTTATTTTTATGATCACTGTCTTTGTATCTTGTTCCAAAAACCTGTAAATGCCTACCTCGTTTAAACACAAGGCATACGAGTCGTTGATTGGCATCAATACCGATATGCATAACACGGTAAATTGTACTTTCCATATGTCAAGAACTATTTCTAAGCATTCTACAAATATTAATAATTAGTTACTAGACCATGTTTGTCATAGCATATATTTATTTACTAAACAGTCATTGTACTTTTGTCTCGTTTAGATAATCATTTACAAGGTTTAATTAGTGATCTGTTTGCATTGTTGCATTATTCATGATTTTCTAGACTAGTCTTGGAGAGAAAATAGAGATGACCAAACACGATCTGAGACATCTCTTAACAATCGATTCATTAATCATCCACCTCATCAATTTCTCAACAAACTTGGCAACATCACAATTGCACACAGTCAGTTTCCTTGACTCTTCATGGAAGTAACTGATGCTGTCTTAAGTATTTATCATAAACCAATAATTATAGTCTAAAATTATATCAAAACAAGCCACCTTGACAGCCAAACTCAATGTTATGGTGGAAGCAGTAGGCGTGGATAATGAATGGTTAAATTAGAAAAAGCAGTCAAGTGGAACAGAAGCTTATCAAATTATCACCATTCATAATATGTTACATATTTCATTCATTATCACAGCTCTAATAAGCAATGTACATGTATGTACAGAAACTGTAACATTTAACAAATGACGAATTATAATATAGCTGACGAAAAAATCATTCGGTGAAACATTTAATGAAATAACCAAACAAACCTGTACAAAAAACTCAGGTAAAACTGAACTGAAATAAACACTGTGAACAGAAAGAATGATATACTCAAATATACCTAAAACAAGTATTATGTAACAAGTACTGAGTAAGAATTATTAGGCAACAAGTATTATGTAACAAGTATTGAGTAAGAACTATTAGGCAACAAGTATTATGTAACAAGTATTGAGTAACAGGTAATGAAAACAAGTATGGGTTTTCAAAACTATTTGTTATTGCACATTGAAAGAACATAATTTTGAAATGAGCTAGAAGACACACTAAGCATAATTACTGAAGCAGGAAATTGAGACACCAAAGCTATGTGAAGTAATGTACCCATAACATTTCCTGATTGTCAATTAAAGTTACATTCTTCAAGAGGTTTCATACTGAAGCTTAAATAACTCACGTTCTATCAGAGTACAGCAACAAACCAACAGAAGGATTATCTTATTTATTTTTCATATTTCATTGAAATCAGAGAAACTTCATCAAGTTTTCAGTTAACTTTCTGCTACCTGATGATGAATTTGGATCTTTAATAAGCGACTTATTTCACACTCTAAGCAGATATCCAAGTGGGTGGATTCATGACAAATGGTTCCAAATACTTCAACTAATTATGAATAATGAGCATGTTACACGCAGTTATGTTTTGAAATTATAAGTTAGTAACTGGTAGCAAAGATAGATATCTCTGACAGGAACAAAGAACTTCAAGAAGCAAAACTCTACCAAATTATACATCAAACTTAACTCTTGATATGATAATGATTTCAATTATGTAATAGAGACATATCTTCAAGATTATAATCTATGGTCTCTTGTATGTCTCGACTGACTACTACCTTGTCTTAGATTTCCTCCCATCTCACGTTGTCTTGGGTTACTTCCTTTCCCATATTCTTTAGTCTCTTCATTGTATTTTCTTTCAACCACCATCCGCTGATGATGTAACTGGGGGAAGTTGTCTGCAGAGAAAAATGAAACAACAACTAGACTTACTTTTTTATCTTGAAAAAAAATATTATTTTAACAAACTATTTGACAGATTTTATGGGACAAACAGACTTTATAAGATGAGTATTGGGTATTTAGTCATATTATTATTATTATTATTATTATATATTTCTGGTAATGAAACCAAGGATGCCTCATAAGTGAACTTAATCACTATAGCTCTCAAGCCTGAGGAAACCTTTAGATAAGGGTGCTTGCTATGTGAACCAGAAACACCAGGGTAAACCCCTACTCTTCAACGATAAGTGTTCTGAGTTCTTTTACGTGCACTACCAATCCTAGTACACGGGACCTACGGCTTAATGTCCCATCCGAAGGACAAAGCAATTATGGTAAAGTATCTTGCTCAAGGACACAAGTGCCGCAACCGGGATTCGAAACCCACACTCTGCTGCCAACAACACCAGAACTTGAGTCCGGTGATCTTAACCGCTCGGCCACGACACTCCACTTCACATATAGACCATGTGACCTTTGTTTACAAAAAGAGTGACTTTGTACATTCTGAGAACCTTTGTTGCCTCTTTGAAAAATAATTACTCCGGAAGCTCCAAAAAAATCTGAAAATAATACCGCACAGAGGCAAGGAATTTTTTTTTCATAGCGACTTGAATTGATTAATGTTTTCTTCCATTGAGCTTTGTACAAATTCTGCCTGCAGGAAGTCCAGGCTCTGTGGCTCTTTTGTAAACATGTGATGTCACAGGTTACATGGTCTATAAGCCTGATTACCCAATAGGCAAAGTTAGCAGGTTGCCTGGGGACTTTAAAACACTGGTCCCTTGGGCCTATGGAACACTGGTGCCTAGGGCCTACGGAACACTGGTGCCTGGGGCCTATGAACACTGGTGCCTGGGGCCTTTAGAACACTGGTGCCAAGTGTCTATGGAACACTGGTGCCTAGGGCCTACGGAATACTGGTGCCTGGGGCCTATGAACACTAGTGCCTGGGGCCTTTAGAACACTGGTGCCTAGTGTCTATGGAACACTGGTGCCTAGGGCCTATGGAACACTGGTGCCTAGGGCCTACGAACACTAGTGCCTGGGGCCTTTAGAACACTGGTGCCAAGTGTCTAAGGAACACTGGTGCCTAGGGCCTACAGAATACTGGTGCCTGGGGCCTATGAACACTAGTGCCTGGGGCCTTTAGAACACTGGTGCCTAGTGTCTATGGAACACTGGTGCCTAGGGCCTATGAACACTAGTGCCTGGGGACTTTAGAACACTGGTGCCAAGTGTCTATGGAACACTGGTGCCTAGGGCCTACAGAATACTGGTGCCTTGGGCCTATGAACACTAGTGCCTGGGGCCTTTAGAACACTGGTGCCTAGTATCTATGGAACACTGGTGCCTGGGGCCTATGGAACACTGGTGCCTAGGGCCTATGGAACACTGGTGCCTAGGGCCTATGAACACTGGTGCCTGGGGCCTTTAGAACACTGGTGCCTAGTGTCTATGGAACACTGGTGCCTAGTGTCTATGGAACACTGGTGCCTAGGGCCTATGAACACTTGTGCCAAGTGTCTATGGAACACTGGTGCCTAGGGCCTACGGAACACTGGTGTCTGGGGCCTATGAACACTGGTGCCTAGTGTCTATGGAACACTGGTGCCTAGGGCCTATGAACACTGGTGCATGGGGCCCATACAAAAGTAGTTCCTAGTATATATGGAACACAAGCACCTTATGTTTATGGAACACTGGTGCCTAGGGCCTATGAATACTGGTGCCTAGGGCCTATGGAACACTAGTGCCTAGGGCCTATGGAACACTAGTGCCTGGGGCCCATACAAAAGTAGTTCCTAGTGTATATGGAACACAAGCACCTTATGTTTATGGAACACTGGTGCCTAGGGCCTATGAATACTGGTGCCTAGGGCCTATGGAACACTAGTGCCTAGGGCCAATGAACACTAGTGCCTGGGGCCCATACAAAAGTAGTTCCTAGTGTATATGGAACACAAGCACCTTATGTTTATGGAACACTGGTGCCTAGGGCCTATGAACACTGGTGCCTAGGGCCTATGGAACACTAGTGCCTAGGGCCAATGAACACTAGTGCCTGGGGCCCATACAAAAGTAGTTCCTAGTGTATATGGAACACAAGCACCTTATGTTTATGGAACACTGGTGCCTAGGGCGTATGAATACTGGTGCCTAGGGCCTATGGAACACTACTGCCTAGGGCCAATGAACACTAGTGCCTGGGGCCCATACAAAAGTAGTTCCTAGTGTATATGGAACACAAGCACCTTATGTTTATGGAACACTGGTGCCTAGGGCCTATGAATACTGGTGCCTAGGGCCTATGGAACACTAGTGCCTAGGGCCAATGAACACTAGTGCCTGGGGCCCATACAAAAGTAGTTCCTAGTGTATATGGAACACAAGCACCTTATGTTTATGGAACACTGGTGCCTAGGGCCTATGAATACTGGTGCCTAGGGCCTATGGAACACTAGTGCCTAGGGCCAATGAACACTAGTGCCTGGGGCCCATACAAAAGTAGTTCCTAGTATATATGGAACACAAGCACCTTATGTTTATGGAAAACTGGTGCCTAGGGCCTATGAATACTGGTGCCTAGGGCCTATGGAACACTAGTGCCTAGGGCCTATGAACACTAGTGCCTGTGGCCCATACAAAAGTAGTTCCTAGTGTATATGGAACACAAGCACCATATGTTTATGGAAAACTGGTGCCTAGGGCCTATGAATACTGGTGCCTAGGGCCTATGGAACACTAGTGCCTAGGGCCTATGAACACTAGTGCCTGGGGCCCATACAAAAGTAGTTCCTAGTGTATATGGAACACAAGCACCTTATGTTTATGGAACACTGGTGCCTAGGGCCTATGAACACTGGTGCCTAGGGCCTATGGAACACTAGTGCCTAGGGCCTATGAACACTAGTGCCTGGGGCCCATACAAAAGTAGTTCCTAGTGTATATGGAACACAAGCACCTTATGTTTATGGAACACTGTTGCCAAGGGCTTACAGAATACCTAGAGCCTACCACCAGTGGTGCCTAGTGCCTCCGAAACACTTAATCCGACACTGGTCATACACTAAATATGGATGCATATCAATTTCTTAGGTTTTGTTTGTGATTGTTATTTGTTTGAAGCATTTAAGAATTTTACTTTATTATACTTACAGTTTTGCAATGCATCCTTTGCTGCTTGCATCTGGGCATCTTGAGTACTACATACAAATAAATCACAACAATTAACACGATTAAGGTATAAATTCCTGAACATTGTCTTGTTCCATTGTACACTCTCATGCCTTATTTCTTTGTTAAGATTAGCAACTGACTTGCTCAACTGGCCACAAGAAACGTACGGGACAAATATCTGCAAATAAAATCCCAGTTGCTGAATAATCGTGTACACTCTATAAAATATCCAACAGCTTCCCATCATGACTGCATACACACAAACTATTCTTCAAGGTTACTTTATGCTTTGGAATATGATAAAGGAAATATCTTACTTGGATGCACACCCCGTTCCTAATCTTTTATTCCTGAAGTAAACTGCAACGTTGTAGACACGATTGTTAGTTGGTCCATGTTGGCTAATAACCCTTAATAAAGAAAGTACAACATACAAATAAGTTAGACTCATCAACCTAAAGAAAGTCAAGCTATTATGTACCCCAATCAGTGTCAAGGCATGGAAGATTTCAAAATGTTAACAAGTTTGTCTTAAACACTTCTTTAAACAATAATTGCTAAAATAACAGAGCTGAGCACATGGTTGTTTACGAATAATTATTGTTATCATTATTTATTCTACAATTTACGCATGTCTTCTTCTAAGGTTGACTACCAATAAACATTTCATATATTTGTAAATGTTCCATATGTTGCTTTTCTTTTAATTGAGGCGTTTCATTGGAGATTAAAAGACTCACTTGTACTGAGGAACATCTGGTTCCTTGCCTTCTGTTCTTAATGTAAGGCAACATTGCTGTAGTTGTGATTTGGCATCATTCCAATGCTGACTGTAAATAAAATCCTGTATCATGAAGGATTAGACATAAAATAGTCAATAATGTATGCATCAACTAAAATGCTGTATCATGAACAATTAGACATAGAATAGTCAAAGACGAATGCTAAAACTAAAATCCTGTATCATGAACAATTACACATAGAACAGTCAATGATGTATACATCAACTAAAATCCTGTATCATGAACAATTAGACATAGAACAGTCAATGATGTATACATCAACTAAAATCCTGTATCATGAAGAATTAGACAGAGAATAATCAAAGACGAATGCTAAAACTAAAATCCTTTTAACATGAAGAATTACACATAGAACAGTCAATGATGTATGCATCAACTAAAATCCTGTATCATGAACAATTAGACATAGAAAAGTCAATGATGTATACATCAACTAAAATCCTGTATCATGAACAATTAGACATAGAACAGTCAATGATGTATACATCAACTAAAATCCTGTATCATGAAGAATTAGACAGAGAATAATCAAAGACGAATGCTAAAACTAAAATCCACTAACATGAAGAATTACACATAGAACAGTCAATGATGAATACATCAACTAAAATCCTGTATCATGAACAATTAGACAGAAAATAATCAAAGACGAATCCTAAAACTAAAATCCTGTATCATGAAGAATTAGACAGAGAATAGTCAATGATGTATGCATCAACTAAAATCCTGTATTAGAAAGAATTAGTCATAAAATAGTCAATAATTTCTGCATAAACTAAAATCCTGTCTAAACCTGTCAACACAATCTACTATTTCATGTACAGTACTTGCAAGTATCATACATGACAGGTGCATCATTTAATTAAGCTCCTTTACCCTTGTTGTATGTTATTCTATTTATACTGCATGTACTGTCTGTCTAGTACTCTGTCTCCCCGAGGCAATTCAGTTGAATTAAACAACAGCATCCTGAATTTTTGGACCATGCAAGTAAAGAGTACAGTGTGTTATAATATGAGGTTCATTTTGTCAATTAGAAACAATCAGTCAAGAAACAAGAAAACAATGAATAAACAAACCTTCAACCTTGGGAAGAAACACACTCCACAGAAGACTGTAACTGACTCTAAACCCTGATCAACAAACATTGCTCCAACAAAAGCTAAATAAAACAAACAAATGTGTCAGTCAGTATCATTGTATCAGTATTTTTTTTTTAATTCTAAGAATTTCAATCATGTTTTAATTTTTGAATTTTCGCCTTTCCTGATATTCACTCATACTAACTTAGTCTTGAAAATGAATCTGTTTTAATAGAATGATTTACTTGACATTGTATCCAACATGAAAACCTACCTTCCAGTAGATCAGCAAGTAGTTTGGTAGGGAGAGGTCCTCCATCTTCAAGTGTTCGATTCTTAGCATCAATGATGTATTCTGACATGCCAAGATCTGAGGCAACCATGGCTTGGGTCTTATTGTTTACTAAGGAACTACGTAGAAGCTGTGAAAAGTTTTTATAGATATCAATTATTTTGTTTCTATAAATAATACCAATCTTTTATTTTACTCTAATCAAAATTACTGACAGTAGTTTTATATACTATGCAATTCCTGTGAGTATGGGTCCCATCAGTTTGTTTCTTTTGACAATAGAAGCAATGTACCTAAGAGGGTTCAAATACCCACAAGACTTGCACGATCTGATGAACGCCTTCATTTGATGGAGGGTTCGAATGCCCACAAGACTTGCACAGTCTGATGAATGCCCTCATTTGATGGAGGGTTCGAATGCCCACAAGACTTGCACGATCTGATGAATGCCTTCATTTGATGGAGGGTTCGAATGCTCACAAGACTTGCACAGTCTGCTGAATGCCCTCATTTGATGGAGGGTTCAAATACACACAAGACTTGCACGATCTGATGAACGCCTTCATTTGATGGAGGGTTCAAATACCCACAAGACTTGCACGGTCTGATGAATGCCCTCATTTGATGGAGGGTTCAAATGCCCACAAGACTTGCACGGTCTGATGAATGCCCTCATTTGATGGAGGGTTCAAATGCCCACAAGACTTGCAAAGTCTGATAAATGCCTTCATTTGATGGAGGGTTCAAATGCCCACAAGACTTGCAAAGTCTGATGAATGCCTTCATTTGATGGAGGGTTCAAATACCCACAAGACTTGCAAAGTCTGATGAATGCCTTCATTTGATGGAGGGTTCAAATGCCCACAAGACTTGCAAAGTCTGATGAATGCCTTCATTTGATGGAGGGTTCAAATACCCACAAGACTTGCACGATCTGATGAATGCCTTCATCTGATGAACACCCTCATTTGATGGAGGGTTTGAATGCCCACCAGACTTTCATGGTCTGATGAACACCCTCATTTGATGGAGGGTTTGAATGCCCACCAGACTTTCTTGGTCTGATGAACACCCTCATTTGATGGAGGGTTTGAATGCCCACCAGACTAGCATAGTCTTATGAACAACCTCATTTGATGGAGGGTTTGAATGCCCACCAGACTTTCTTTGTCTGATGAATACCCTCATTTGATGGAGGGTTCGAATGCCCACCAGACTTTCTTGGTCTGATGAACACCCTCATTTGATGGAGGGTTTGAATGCCCACCAGACTAGCATAGTCTTATGAACAACCTCATTTGATGGAGGGTTTGAATGCCCACCAGACTTTCTTTGTCTGATGAATACCCTCATTTGATGGAGGGTTCGAATGCCCACCAGACTTTCATGATCTGATGAACACCCTCATTTGACAGAGGGTTCAAATACCCACAAGACTTGCCTGGTCTGACGAACACTCAGCAATCCACTGCCAGAAACACCAGGGCTAACCCCTTCTCTTAGCCAGAAGTGTAACTTGGTTCTTTTCTGTGCATTACACAGCACACAAGACCTACTGCTTTATGTCCCATCCGAAGGATGATATCATGTTTAATGAAATCATGATTATGGACGAAATCAAGTTTATCATGGAAGAAATCATGGACAAAATCATGGACAAAATCATGTTTATCATGTTAAACATGCTAAACGTTGACACATTCATACTTACAGATAAATGTCCTTCATGATGATTTGGGAAATGTTTATACAAGTAGTTAGATGTGATGAGTTGAAGAACTGTGTCCCCAAGAAACTCCATTCTCTGATTGTGACCTCTAAAATAACAAATTAAAAACAAAATATACAATCCTCCATTGACGGTTAAAGAAGTAACTATCATGAGTGACCTTTGACCTCACTTGGAAACAATTCTCTGAATATATTACAGATTGGATAAAGAGTCCAATCTAACAGTTATGATGTAAATTTTTACAGTAACTTCTATAACACAATCCTGACAAGAGTTACCTGGTGAGATTCGTATAGCTCATTGTCCTCTGTGTAATAGTTATAATGTAAATTCCTACAGTAACTTCTATAACACAATCCTGACAAGAGTTACCTGGTGAGATTCGTATAGCTCATTGTCCTCTGTGTAATAGTTATAATGTAAATTCCTACAGTAACTTCTATAACACAATCCTGACAAGAGTTACCTGGTGAGATTCGTATAGCTCATTGTCCTCTGTGTAATAGTTATAATGTAAATTCCTACAGTAACTTCTATAACCCAATCCTGACAAGAGTTACCTGGTGAGATTCGTATAGCTCATTGTCCTCTGTGTAATAGTTATAATGTAAATTCCTACAGTAACTTCTATAACCCAATCCTGACAAGAGTTACCTGGTGAGATTCGTATAGCTCATTGTCCTCTGTGTAATAGTTATAATGTAAATTCCTACAGTAACTTCTATAACCCAATCCTGACAAGAGTTACCTGGTGAGATTCGTATAGCTCATTGTCCTCTGTGTAATAGTTATAATGTAAATTCTTACAGTAACTTCTATAACACAATCCTGACAAGAGTTACCTGGTGAGATTCGTATAGCTCATTGTCCTCTGTGTAATAGTTATAATGTAAATTCCTACAGTAACTTCTATAACCCAATCCTGACAAGAGTTACCTGGTGAGATTTGTATAGCTCATTGTCCTCTGTGTAATAGTTATAATGTAAATTCCTACAGTAACTTCTATAACCCAATCCTGACAAGAGTTACCTGGTGAGATTCGTATAGCTCATTGTCCTCTGTGTAATAGTTATAATGTAAATTCCTACAGTAACTTCTATAACACAATCCTGACAAGAGTTACCTGGTGAGATTCGTATAGCTCATTGTCCTCTGTGTAATAGTTATAATGTAAATTCCTACAGTAACTTCTATAACCCAATCCTGACAAGAGTTACCTGGTGAGATTCGTATAGCTCATTGTCCTCTGTGTGATAGTTATAATGTAAATTCCTACAGTAACTTCTATAACCCAATCCTGACAAGAGTTACCTGGTGAGATTCGTATAGCTCATTGTCCTCTGTGTAATAGTTATAATGTAAATTCCTACAGTAACTTCTATAACCCAATCCTGACAAGAGTTACCTGGTGAGATTCGTATCCAGCTCATTGTCCTCTGTGTAATAGTTATAATGTAAATTCCTACAGTAACTTCTATAACCCAATCCTGACAAGAGTTACCTGGTGAGATTCGTATAGCTCATTGTCCTCTGTGTAATAGTTATAATGTAAATTCCTACAGTAACTTCTATAACCCAATCCTGACAAGAGTTACCTGGTGAGATTCGTATAGCTCATTGTCCTCTGTGTAATAGTTATAATGTAAATTCCTACAGTAACTTCTATAACACAATCCTGACAAGAGTTACCTGGTGAGATTCGTATAGCTCATTGTCCTCTGTGTAATAGTTATAATGTAAATTCCTACAGTAACTTCTATAACCCAATCCTGACAAGAGTTACCTGGTGAGATTCGTATAGCTCATTGTCCTCTGTGTAATAGTTATAATGTAAATTCCTACAGTAACTTCTATAACCCAATCCTGACAAGAGTTACCTGGTGAGATTCGTATAGCTCATTGTCCTCTGTGTAATAGTTATAATGTAAATTCCTACAGTAACTTCTATAACCCAATCCTGACAAGAGTTACCTGGTGAGATTCGTATAGCTCATTGTCCTCTGTGTAATAGTTATAATGTAAATTCCTACAGTAACTTCTATAACACAATCCTGACAAGAGTTACCTGGTGAGATTCGTATAGCTCATTGTCCTCTGTGTAATAGTTATAATGTAAATTCCTACAGTAACTTCTATAACCCAATCCTGACAAGAGTTACCTGGTGAGATTCGTATAGCTCATTGTCCTCTGTGTAATAGTTATAATGTAAATTCTTATAGTAACTTCTATAACACAATCCTGACAAGAGTTACCTGGTGAGATTCGTATAGCTCACTGTCCTCTGTGTAATAGTTATAATGTAAATTCCTACAGTAACTTCTATAACCCAATCCTGACAAGAGTTACCTGGTGAGATTCGTATAGCTCATTGTCCTCTGTGTAATAGTTATAATGTAAATTCCTACAGTAACTTCTATAACACAATCCTGACAAGAGTTACCTGGTGAGATTCGTATAGCTCATTGTCCTCTGTGTAATAGTTATAATGTAAATTCTTACAGTAACTTCTATAACACAATCCTGACAAGAGTTACCTGGTGAGATTCGTATAGCTCATTGTCCTCTGTGTAATAGTTATAATGTAAATTCTTATAGTAACTTCTATAACACAATCCTGACAAGAGTTACCTGGTGAGATTCGTATAGCTCATTGTCCTCTGTGTAAATGCTCGTGCAAGTAATCGAATGTGTTTGAAGCGAATTCCCGTAGACTCTTCAAACTTACTCAGCATCTAAAAATTAACATTCATCAACATTTAAGTCAGTCTCAAACCATAAAATCAATCTAGGAAGATTCATCTTTACCTTCACGCACAGTATTTCAACATAGCTACTGATACTTGATATCAAATGAGCTTTTGGATATTCAAAATCAAATTATTCTATAATTTGTAGGATAAATTCATATAAAGACAGGAAGATCAAATAATACAAACCTGCAATATACTAGAATATTGAATCATATGTCTGTCACCTTGTGGAAACTCAAGCTATAAGAAAACAACATAACAGAGCATCAAATATTGCAGAAAAGACAATCTTCTTAACCAGTAGGCACCGGACGACGTGTGAATACGCAAATGTTTCCACTGCCTGGAAAAAGAAGCCATGTAAAGATGTAATTTCAGACCATCGGTTACCCCGTCATTCAACTCCGGAGCGTGCACACCCCACATATGTATTACCATTTTGTGACTATTCAGAGGCATTTATTGTGTAATCCCTGAATACAGACCTTTGTCCTTTTGTTCCAAGAGGAGGATTATGAGACAACGAGAGGCTTCCAACATTGTTCATTCATTGTATTTTGGCTGGATGGAGACAAGTCAGAGTGAGCTGGCAATCGAGCCATGGTTCTGTGTTTAGTACCACTCCTATGCTGTAGGTAACAGCCGATGTTTTGCGATACACCGTGCGTGGATTTGACATTTTCTCAGTCAAGAAACAAAATGGACAATCAAATTAAGAGAATCTTTGTACTCTTGGCATTGTTAAGTCAGGGTTTCTTTGTGCCAGCAGTACCCTCAAAGAAAAAAGATTCCAGCAGTTCTGCCAAAAGAATCCCGCCAGGGAGACGGGACAATGACAAACAATTCCGATGGCAACTGGTTCAACCTACCTGTACAGTATCCCAAAGTCATACCTTGCTCATCTCATACACACCTACCTTAAATGGATCCCAAAAAAACACCCACCTGTAAAGGATGCTTAGGATGATCCATCCATATTCTCCTCAGTTTCTCTGTATCAAATAAAAGATTACAGAAGATTCGTCTGACTACTGGTAGACCTCCTTCCAGAAACAGTGCTCCCATCAAGGCCTCTAAGCAGTTAGCTAAAGCATGCTTCAGATCAGAACTCCTACAAAGGTCTGGACCATGAGCATACAGAAGAAAACGCTCAAGCTCTAACTTCTGGAGTAAACAGAGCAAAAAGAATAAATCAGTAATTCAATTCACAATGTAAAACTGGTAAATCACAGACTTACAATCTGAGTTGTACATATACCTACCCTTGCCAGAACTGCTAGATGTTGATTCTGTACAATTGCTTGTCTGTATGTTGCAAGCCCGCCTTCTTCAAGTGGTGGAAACAAGTAATATAAATGGGTACTGTAGAAAAGAAGAAACACACTCGACATCAATAAAGTATCTATCAACAATTCTGAAAGCTATGACAAATGTTTCAAAACATCAAGAGGATCACTTCCTTAAGCTTTGCTACACTTGACTTCATTTATTTGACTCTTTTTGATAGGTATATTCATTCTCAGTACATGTAAATATCTGGGGAAGCAAATCATTGATAAAAGCTTACTTGATAAACATAAAAATGCTAAGATGTATAAAGTTCTACCTTGTTACAAATTCAACCACTGCATCACCAAGAAACTCTAATCTCTCATAATGATGAATATGGGAGGATAATTCATCAGGAGCTGCCATCTCAGACATGATCTTAATCAACGTATTGATACCTTCAAGACAGAACAAATTAAACTATCATTTAATAATTCTACACCATTAGTATCAAGTCAGCATCTGTCAATCAAGTTCACAGTATGTACATGGTAATTCCATTCTACATTAACAAAAATTTGAGTGTAAAAACAACTTAAAAAGTTCTTTCTCATGAAAGAATGTTGTACCTGATCAAAATCATTGAAGACTCTGCATCTGACACACATAATGTCTTAAAAGCCAGCAGATTTAACTCTGTCTTACCTTTCTTTCTGGATCGCTCCACCTGTTTTTTCTTGTCACCATAATCAGGTTGACGTATACCACAATTGTACAGTGAGTTACGTACATGATCTGGATTCATTCCATAGGTCAGACGATATGAGGGATGGGTCATCGCATGCTGGTCAAACAAAATAAAGATCAAATATTCCTTAAATTGATCTTTATAATCTACACAGGTCAAACGGTATGCGGGATGGGTTATCACATTCTGTTTTTTCATAAATGACAGATTCTTCCTTGGAAGTAATTCAGACCTGATTAGGTTTACTTGTCTTTTTATCTGGGAGTACAATCACGTAAAAGCTTCTTTTGCCAAGCATCTTAGCAATGTAGATGGACACAACAAACCAAGAGCAACATTTGTTTACCTTTAGTAAGACTCTGTCTTTGAACTTGTAACCGATGATGTCATCAATGTTGTAAAGGCAGTTAAAATATCGAATGTGGTTGACAAGAACCGGCAACATCATAGCATGCTTGGGAGGGAAAAAGGAGGAAACAAAGTTTAAATTTAATCTTTGATTAACATTTACTTTTTGGTTTTCACACTGAATCTCTTGATCTATCTACAAAAATCACATATTCTTTTTTAATTTCAAGGAGACAAATGCAAATATTTTTGGAGTTTGAGCTTTGTAAATACATTTTGGTGAACCATTACAACGGGCTTTATCTGCAAGGTTATGCAATAAATTGTAGTCCAAATCCTTTATCCAACCTACTTGACAGACATCAGATCCAATACCGGTCATCAACATATCTTTGCTACTGATCTCGGCAGTGACCTCACGGGTCATGTGACCCTGAAGGCGGATTCTCTGAAGTTTTTTCTCTTTCTCAGCAAGTTTTTGGCGATCCTGAAGGCTAACCTTGGGTTTATTAGCAAGAAGGTGGTTCATCTTCAAATAAGATTTGAAGAGATTTTGATAACTGTGAATAAAACGAAGGGCAAACCATTTTACTGTAAATAAAGCGTTTTCAACAACAACTTAAAATAAACACTACACCATTAAGTTTACCAGCTAGTATCATTTTATAAAGTCATTTATAGATAAGTATAACAAATGTTGAACAAAACTATGTGATGCAAACATAAAGTTTACCGCATTTGTTAATCATAACCATTTGTTTTGAGATATAAGTCTTATACAAATCTTCAAGATATAAAAACAAAACTCACTCTCTGTTGCCTGCGTAGCTAAGTTGTGCAGGTCTCAAACCAAAGTGAACAATGGTTGGATATTTAGTTGTGGATTCCTCTGTCAAACTAGTGTCATCTTCCCTGTCCACTTGATCAACGCGTACTGAGCTTGGTTTCTAGGGTTTTCATAAATGTACAGCAAAACATTTTGTCAATTCAATTAGTCTGTCTTGTTGCTAGTCTGACAGTGTAATTCCTCCACAGGAGCACTTAAATCCAAAGACTTCTAAGAATTCCAAGATCCTGACTGTATTGTTTGAACAACAACAAAAACAACAACAAAACATACACCAATCTTACCTTTCCAGGACATGTAACAATCATTCCTTTGTGCTCTTCAGCATAGCGTTCCCATGTTATCTGATCACATTCCAACCATTTCTTCAAGTCTTTTTCCTCAATGATAGGATGACTCATCTTCAGTAGATTTTGAATCACATGATGCATGGACAGGATCTCTTTGCCATTGCTTGGAAGGTGACGTGCAAATCGGGGCATAAAATGGAATAACCTACACCCACCAACTTTGCCAACAAGCTCAAAATCATACAGCTCCAAGATTTCAAAAAAGAGGAAATCAACAAACAGGTCCAGTCCTTTAACTGAAAAGTTCTGATGAATAAAAAAAAAACACCTCAATACATACCTTAAAAGGAATTTATTTCTGGTTTTAGAAATTGGTCATAATATTATCTTTTTAATCTGAATTGTTCATGTTTTCATGATGTTGCCCATATGTGAAATCCTGCTAAATAAGAATGTTGAAAGTTAACTTTTGATGCAAACACATTTTAAAGTCTTCATGTATAATAAACCCCCTTACCTCTGGCATTGGTTCTTCAATAAATAAGATGGAGTACTCGATGTTAAAGCGTACCACTTTACATGGAGGAATATCATCCAGTTTATAATGAGAGAACAGAGAAAATCCTTCAAAGATGTATTCTCGATCATCATATTCAATGACTGTGGGTTGATGAGTCTATGGACAACACAACAAGAAGCACTTAAAGCTGTGTATTTAGACTATAAAAAAAAAACAGACAATTACTGAACATATATCAGTGTAGCTGTGTTTACAAACGCTAAAAGTTGGCATTTGATTCATCAGCTTAAAACCCTTACAGACTAGGCAGTTTGGCTAGCAAGTGGCCCACTTCATCCAATATCCTCTTCTCCTATGTCACACCACACCAAGTTGTTTTTACTTCGACATTCTTGGAATCCCTGATCCTAGGATAAGCACTGGTTGTTTAGGCACGAGGGCCCAATGTCTTCAAATTCCTTCACTTTGGCAAAAGGATTTAGAAGGATTTGGGACTGTAAGGGTAATCATAGGTAAAGATGTCGCATCCAAAACTACTCAAGATTCAAGCTTACAGAAGAAAATAAGTCACTCTCAATAATTAAGCTGATAATTAGACGATGACTTAGTGAAATTGAGAAGACACTTTGTTATAGAAAAAAAAGTTACCAAGAAGTCATGTTACAGAAAAAGAAGTTACCAAGAAGTCATGTTACAGAGAAAGAAGTTACAAAGAACTCATGTTACAGAGAAAGAAGTTACCAAGAAGTCATGTTACAGAGAAAGAAGTTAACAAGTCATTAAGATCTTACCAGGAAATTGATGCTTGGTGCCATGGTAATGCGGTAATGATATAACCTGCCAGCATTATTAGTGTAAGGATCACACATTGGTATTGGCTTTTCTCCTGGATATATATTATGTCTAATACCAACTTGTTTGGCTTTGTTACTACACCGGCATAATGGACCATCATTTACCTTCAATGAAACAAAGGCAAATACATCTATGAGAAAGAAAGGTTAAACACGTTACACTTAGATTAATCTTCACCCATCACATACCTCTGTGAAGAAATTTGACATTTTGAAAAGTATGGCAAGTTTTCATGTGGAGCCTGCTAATTCACAAGCAACTATTTCTCGAAGTTGTCTTTCCTATGTGTGAACTCCTTTTTCTTTTCGTTCCTTTTTCCTCACTTTTAATCTTACTTTTTAAGCCCTCACTCAAAGTGATCATTTTTTAGAACCTTGTGAGAAGTCATTTTTATGAAGAAACATTTTTTTTTTTAAGTATTGGAAATAGCACTATCACAAAATTGTTTGTTTGTTTGTTTTTTTCATTTGTATGAAGGTGCAACGCTACAATTCTTTTAGAAGTGGATACATTAATGGTCTGTATTTTTGTTTATCTGCAATATCTGAATGGAGTTGTTATCATTCTTGTGAATCAAAGTAAAGCTAGTCCTTCATCAGACTAAGTTTGACTTACCTCTCCAGGGTCATTGAACCAAAGGTTTTCTGCAAGTCTAGCAGGATGCTTCTCTTTCACTTTAAGGAATGCCAGAGGATCATCTTGCTCCTTCTTGTCCTCCTCTTCATCAGATGATGATGATGAATCACTATCTTCCTCTGATGTCTCACCATCACTACCTGAGATGAACAATCATGTAGGTGTAACTATTATCGTGACATAGTGACAAAACAAGAGACAAAGTAATGTTCTACATGGAGTTGGCAGATTTCCACCCACCTTTATGTACATGCCAATGTACTTTAGGTTGAGGTATTTCCAACTTGGGTTGTGTTTTTCTGGCTAGGACTCCTCGGTTTACAATGTCATCTTGGAATATACTTAGGAGATCTTTCAGTTTATCAGTAGCAGCAACAGTTGATTCACCCTACCAAAGGAATTTGTTGACAAGAATGAGATGCAAGTCATCCAGCTATAAAGCAAAGGTTCATGTAATGCTTACAATTATCTCTTTGTAAAATGAGAAGCAGTTGTTTTAAGAATGTTCAAACACTTTCGAAAAGTTAATCTTGTCAATTACGTTTTTTTATATCAAAACCATTTTAAGTACATGTTAAAGGTCAAATGTAAGATTGGTAAAGCTGATAGTGTAGTGTTCTCACTTTGTATGATTTAATAGATTAAAAAACAAACCTGTGAAAATTTGGGCTCGATCCATCGTCCAAGTCGGGAGAAATTAGTGAAAAACCGTGCACACTTTTCAGCATGTAAACACATTGTCCTTAATTTTTATTGTGACAACTGAAATTAAAATCGGGGTCTTCAAGTTCTGTTTTCTCGACTATGACAGTATTTCAGACCGAAATATTTCTATGGAAGCTTGGTACTGGTATGAACTTCATAATCAGTAAGCTTTCAGACTGATAACTAATAACAAAACATTGGATGACACTCAATCCTGTATTCTTCCATCAACCTTTTCCTGATACATTACAGCATTCTGGATAACGATAAATCTTACTGGGTATTTGTACTGTAACAGTTTTATCGTTGTTCTTACACACACCAATCCTATGAATATTTCAAACTTCATATTTACATACAATAATCCTTTGAATGTTTTCCTCATGAAGTTTCATTCTGGAGTAATTAATTGACTTTTACACCAAGTAATAGCTCATTTTCATTGTACCTTTTGCATTTTGGGATCAGTTGAGTAGAAATTTCCTTTAGGAGAACACTGTATCCAAGATGGTTCATCGTCCACTATATTACTGCCATCTTTATTATCCTCTTTATCAGCAGACAGATTGATGGGATTTTGTGGTTCTACAAAAGCAGCTGTCTTTGCTTCTAACTCATTCCAACGAGTTGTTTGACTGATCGGTGACCTATCAAGAGATAAAATAAGAAAGAAATTAATACGTCATGTAAATTGTATTAACAAATTTAAAAATCTGGTGAGCAACTAGTCATTAATTGATCTGCAACACCATCATCCATATTGTCTGGGAGACTTCAAGCTGCTGAAAGTAGTAAGATATGATAGTCTGTTGCCATCATTCCTGTCCAAGTATTTCAAAGAGGACTATCTCACCTTTTCCTTGGTTGTCTCCCCTCAGCCTCTTTCCAATTATCCTCTTTCTTTTCTCTACCTGGTGATGTCAATGATCTCAATTTTCTTAGAGATTGACTCCGCCTTGAAGACTCTTTCCTTGATCTATCATGATACGGTGACCTGGATCTTATTTGATAACAATTCAGCAAAGCATGAAAAGATTTTAAAATGTAATATTGTACAGCAGAAATGCTGACTATTCCTTCTATGAACTTCAATAATACAATGTCAAAGAAACAACAAATTAAAAAATCATTTGGAATTAAAAGAAAATACCTTGTTCTTCTAGGTTTCTCTTTGCTAGACTGTCTCTGATGTGGAGAGCTACTTGTTGGTGACCTACTCCTCAAGATTGATCTACTTTGTCTTGGTGGACTTCTTCTTGATGACCTGCTCTGTTGTGGTGACCTCCTTCTTGGTGACCTTTGTCTGGGTGACCTACTTCTTCTTAGTGACCTTTGTTGAGGTGACCTACTTCTCCTTGGAGACCTTTTTCTGGGTGACCGACTTCTTGGAGAACTTTTTCTGGGTGACCTACATCTTCTCAGTGACCTTCGTTCAGGTGACCTACTTCTTCTTGGAGATCTTTTTCTGGGTGAGCTACTTCTGGTTGGAGAGAACCTTCTTGAAGTCTTGCCAGGGTTACGTGGTGTAAATGCACTGTGCTGATGTATCTGTTTTTTACTACTACTAAAGCGACATGTACAAATAGGATTATGCAAATGGAATCTACATAAAAGATACTTAAAAAGGATAATTTTACATCAAATAATTTTACATTAAAAATTGAAAACGTTTAAACTGAAATGATTTTGAGTAGTTACCTTTCCTTATCAGATCCTTTGGAGTGGTCGTTTTGTGAGTATCTTCTCTCCTGGTTGAAGTGTTGACTAATGTCTCTGTATCGCCCTTCTGAACTTCCTCTTTTCTCTTTAACTTTCTCAGGAGACACACTTCTCACTTGCTCATCAAGGTTTGCAACATTATCTACTTGAGGATCATGGTATCGTTTACCTGGCTGATGAGGAGGCATGTAATATTGTTCGTACTGATTACTGAATTGGCTCTTTGATCCTTCATTTTGGATCAAGGCAGGCGGAGCAGGAGAAACTTCAAATCCCAGAGGACGGGGTCCAATTGGTCTTGGAGGAAGGTATCTCTGGTTAGGCAGTGGGGGAGGGGAGAAGTTCGGATAATTGGCAGGTGGCAGTCCATGGAAGCCTGGAGGAGGAGGAAGATGAAAGTTTGAAGGAGGATGAAAAGTTTGTCTATGTGTATCACCCTGTGGATGCAGAAATGGGAAGGGTCCACTGTTTTGACCAGCTGGAGAACCTGAATGTCCAGTAGCTGGATGGAAGAATTGCGGTTCTTGTGGATTTGATACTCCTTGACTTTGGTGTGGACCTGGAGGTTGATTTTGCTGATGCATATGATAGGGTTGAGTTCCTCTTCCTAAAGATGACTTGTCATTTCTTACATCCGATGGAAACTCTTGGTTGTAGGCAGAAGACATTATTAGTTGGAAATCATTGTCTACTCAGGAGAATCAAGTAAATAAACTGTGAGAAAGAAAACAAAAGCAAACAAACAACAGTTTCAATAGTTACACTACAGTGATCTTGAATTTGATACACTACAAAATACAACTAAATTTCATTAAATATCTCCACATAATAAGGCACGAGTAAGAAAACTGTTTATCACATGAAATGATTTAGAGGAGTCACTCGCAGGGAGGGGGGATACAGTTTCTTAATAAATTAAGAAAATGAGAATACAATTTCAATACACACCATCGGTCAATGATCTATCATTCAATCATCTAGCCCCATAATAAATAGTGCCAATACGCTGCATTCCATCCTATTATTAGCCCTAAACCCACATAACATCTAGGACGGACATGAACTATCGAATGAAGACTTGCAGTATTTTTTGCAGAAATTTTCACTCAATGTTTACTTACCCATAACACGACTGGTTGCATTCAACGTGTACATTGAATTGCACTGATTACTGAATTGGTTCTTTGATCCTTCATTTTGTAAATTTTTTGGATCAAGCCAGGTGGAACAAGACTCGGAGAGAATTCAAATCCCGGAGGACGGGGTGCAATTGGTCTTGAGGGAAGGTATCTCTGGTTTATAGGCAGTATCTCTGGTTAGACATTTTTCAAATGTTTGAAAAATTACTATACCCATGCCCATGCCTAACAAAATTGGACATGTCTCTCTAGTCTTTTTTTAATACACACATGTTGAGCGCGATCTTTGAAGGCACGCAATTTTAAAAAAATGCTCGCTTGCGCAATTTTTAACTGCGCAAATTCAAAATTGTGCAAGAGAGCTAGAAGGCAATTTTTTAAAATCCGCGCAATCTTTAAAACTCAAACATAATTTTTACCACCACTGTGAAAAACCTGCCTTCGAAATCGATGCACGCAAACTTTATCTTCAAAAATTGCGCACGCGCATTTTTAAAAATTCTGTAATAATGTCTGTAATAATTTTAAAAGTTACCTAATTTTCAACAAAAACGTCATACAACAATGTCTTACTTTGATTACTGCAAAGCTCAAATATCGGCTTGCTACGAAGAAGCATCCTGGTCCTGTGGTGGTTATCGACGGTGGCCAAGTGCTGGTGGTGAAGCCATCTTTCCATAAACACGAAATAAACAGTCAATGACTGAATGAGTCTTCTTTCGTTTATTGGCATTTTATTGTCTCTTGGTGGCGCTATACCAAATCGCCGACAAGACGGAAAGGAAAACAGATTCGAGAAGCTTGAACTACCTGATCAACCACCTTTTTCAGTATTTTATGAACTCGATCATTGTATAAATATGCCTAAAGTAATTTCTCGAAGTATAGTTGTGTCTGATAACAGAGAGAAAGAGGAATATGAAAAAGACAGACCGCTACAGACTTACTTTTGCTTGTGTGGTCAAATGGTTCTTATCATAGGTTTGTATCGTATCTAGATCTGCCTTGTTGTGCATGTTGGTGTTCGTCACTTTACTAACTTTACTTTGTATGTTTGCAGGTTCATGTACAGACACAGTGTTGTTCATGTATATTATGGAAAAGTTTCCATGTCCGACTGCCACTTTCTAAGGGATTTTTTAGACATTTTAAATTTAATGGATGTTGGGCTTTTTTTCCCTTTTTTAGATATTCCTCTCTAGAAATTGGTAGCTAAAACGCTAAACAAACATTGACCTCCAAAAAAGAAAATTCAAGCGGACATTGCATCTGGCGGCCGGCACTTTTGCGCATTCATGTCCAAAAGAACTAAATGCCGTTTAGCGAGTAGCGTTGTCAAGCCCAATGTTCACGTGAAAATGGTCTATGGTTTCAACACTTCTTTGTAGTAATCGTTCACAGTGCCTGTTCTTCTCTGTTTACATTCTGTCAACCTTTTTCTGGACAGTTAAGGATATAATTTGACCTAAATTAAAAGGAGATAAAGTGGCAGCTGGATATGGCATTTTAGCCTTTCCATTTTTATGTTATAAAAGTTGGACAATAAACTGAAATTGAATTGAGTTTGAACATGTAATAAACTTAAGTTGTATTTACCTTGCTCATTTAGATCATGCTGATTTTCTGGAACTTTGATTTTTTTTTATTTTTTTTTTTTTTTGCTCTTGCTCTTTCTGTCTCATTTACCTTACTAAGTTGAGTCCTTCCTCCTTGGTTGATGTATCAATGATTTTGTTTCCAGATTGTGCAATAGAAAAGCTCCCTCTAAGAAAGCGAGACAATGCGAGAGTAATCGACAGTGCAAAACATGTTAACAAAATGACATGTGATAATGATGAAACCATTCATCTAAGAAGGTAAAACATTCTAATTCCTAAATATATTTCAAACTATCAGCAATGGCAAGTTGTACTCAACATGCTGAAAACTAAAAGAAGCTTTTACTTTCGAGGATTAAAATTAAAATTAGGCAATACTTTGATTATTGATTTACTGCAAGTGCAAGGCTTTGGCCTTGGTTGTTGGGTAAGAATTAAATTTTGGAGTTTCGCTTAAAGCAGACCTACTTTGAAATGGTGGAGAAACTTGGAAGTCCATATCCATAGCATATCATCAGCAAGATTTAATGACCATTTGTTTGTTTTGATTTACAGACCAAATGGCATCGAGAAGCAGTTCAGAAAAAAGTGTAAAAAGTAAGTAATGTATTTCAATAAAACCATACAATGGGACTATGGATTACCCTTAAACCACAGATGTCTTTGATGAATATTGAAATGCAGGTGATTTGGGGGGGGGAAATAAAAACATTTTAACTGCAAAACCAAATTGAAGTTTGTAAGCTTAAAATAATGCATTTAAATGTTATCCACAAGGGGGAAAATTCCATTCATACAGTGATGAAAAACTAGAGTCAACTTTCATTGGCTGAAGGATAACAAGTTTTTTGCCCATGGACAGAAATGGATCGAGTGTTTTACAACAATTTTATGAGAATTGTACTGTGTTTTTTTTTCTAGGTGTGGCCTACTCCTGTTTTATCAACATGAAGAGAAGAATCCTAAAGTAACATTTATTGTTGAAGGCGCTATCTTTGAGCCAAATAAAGGTCCTATCAAAGAGCCACTCGTTATTCAGAAGGCAATTCCAAAGAAGGTACGGATATTTGAAAACAACTCAATTGTTGGATCACCATGTAATAAACTCAGACGCTCATGAGGACACTATCGAATTAGCATGTAAAGTTACCGAATTTGAGTGATTTCAGTAATGATCCCATTTTATTGATTATTTATAGGTGATGTTAACCAAGAAGACAAAAGAGATGGGCAAGTATGCATCAGTAACTGTCTCAACCATTGATGAAGAAGAGGATGAAATTGAAGCAGTGAGTTTTTCATCTTGTTTTTCAAACCCATCCATCAAGAGCTCCTCCCAATCAAGTTGATCATATTCTTTAAACTGTTGACAAATATATTCTACAGTTTTAGCATCAATGCCATTATTCAGAATTTTTTTCAAAAAAGTTTCTCATTTTTTGTTTCGATTTACACAAGCATTGGATACAATGACAGACCAGATACTTAACGGAGGCAATCGCCTCTGTTGCCCCGGTCATTGCTTTGGTGCCCTTGAAATGTTCCAACAGAAATGTACAATTTCCTTCATAGAGGTGCCCTTTATCAAGAAGAAAATGCTTCGGTGCCCTTGGCCTTGCCCTTTCAAGAACGAAGCAGTCAGGCCTGCAGTAAATTTTTACCCTATGTTATTTTCTTGGAGTGGTCAAGTGATTGTCTTTCTCTGTATTGTGTTGACAGCGTGAGATAGCTGATTCCTATGCCAGCAATGCCAGAGTCATAGAGAAGCAACTAGAAAGGAAAGGCATGGCCAAAAGAAAAACGGACGAGGTATGTCATTATGTAATCCCCCCAACTTCCTACTGCAACTTACTAGCATTCATCTTATTAAGTGTAGCTTTCTGTACTTTGTAGAGAGGTTTGTTACTTTGTTGAATCTATATATGTAGCCCCTTCAGTAATATTATGTTAGAAAGTGCGTTTTATTATTATTATTATTATTATTATTATTATTTTCATTTCTGTAAACTGCATAACAGTTCACCATCAAATCTCATCCCATCAACATGACATACATTTAAATGTAATTTAATCTCTTTGTTCCCAGGCACTGAGAGAGGAGTTTGCCAAAAAGGCAAGAACAAAAGGAACACTGATTGATAAAGATCCATGAAACGACACTAGATCATCACAATAAACTGTTTTAGATCATACTTGAGAGAGGAGTTTGCCAAGAAGGAAAGAGCAAAAGGAACACTGATAGATAAAGATCCATGAAACAACTTTAGATCATCACAATAAACTGTTTTAGATCATACGTGAGAGAGGAGTTTGCCAAGAAGGCAAGAGCAAAAGGAACACTGATTGATAAAGATCCATGAAACGACACTAGATCATCACAATAAACTGTTTTAGATGTTAAGTTTGTTTCAAGTTTACACCAGTACTGCACATTTTCAAGATGTGTACTGAAAGCATCACCTTCCATTAATAGCCCATTCTTTGCTTGGACAAATTTGAACCAACCTAATAAAATAGCGACCTGTGAAGCACTTCCATCTTTGTGCAACATGTACAACCTTCTGCAAAATTGTATCAGTGTTGAAGGTGGTGTAAATTATCTGTTTTAAAACATGAACGCCAACTAGGGGTGTAGAGGGTTCTACCGTCTAATATCTCTATGAAGTTTGCAGCATGCTGATTTGAGTTTCAATAAAGCAACAAAACACTATTGTTTTTTTTTTTGCTTTATGCTTTTGTTTTCCATCAAGTTTAATATAGTTCAATAAATGCTTTGTTTTTTATCACAGGCTGTACAGTGCCAGTATGGCATATGCGGCAATTAAGATGCTCTACAATTGCTATGTAAATATGTATACTAGGTTCCAAACATACAAACTAAACTTTAGTACAAAACGGATTCTATACAAACAGAAAACTGGAAATAAAATAAATTAAAAAGAAAACTAACTTCATATAACTAATGTGTGTCTTATTTCAATGTATACCTTGTAAATACAGCAGGAAAAATGTCTCATAAAAACGGAAATTTGTGTAATTTAAAATCAAACGGTTTCCTCACCTTTACAAACTGATAATCAGTTCACACTTTTTGGAGAGCAGCAAAATAAAAATGTAAACCGTTTTCTCTTTGAAAGTCAAATCTTTGAGAGTAAAGTATAAACAAATTTATATGGTACATTAAACACAACATATTATTTGTTAAACTTCACAAATCTGTGCATAGCAAATTATCCAAAGTTAAAATGAGAAGTTGATGTAAAAGTGTTGAAATTACATATATATATATATATATATATACTGTTCAAAAAGTGAACTGCAGTTTGATATTAAAATGAAAACCATTGTAATGAATATGTGGTTGTAGGTCTATTCAACCGGGCCTACTTTGTTGTTCTAAAATTAAACAACAAACCACTTCAATTGACAAACTCGCCAAACAAATTGATGACGCCAGCATGGCTCTTCACCTTATTTCCTAATTACCATCCGTAATAATTAACTGGTACTCTGCTGAATCCATCAGTGAAAGTCTTCAGCAATTTGAATCCAACAACATCCACTGTCCAATGAAACCAATGATATCAAACAATTGTACACACTTATTGCATTGAGTTTGGTCTGTGTTGGTATCTGCAACATTGTAAAGATGATTCATGTTTCAGACATCTAATCGAAACAATACCTACCCAGTCCAGTTTGGTTTCTGTGTGATGAGGTTTGAATATTGTATACTACACAAAATAGAATTTTCCATTTTATCTGCTGATATATTTTGATATTTAAAATTAGTAAGTATGATGGTAGGTTTGTCAATATTGCTTTGTGCAGTTCTTTAGCTTTAAGTACAAGTCTGGAATTTCATTATTGAGTAATAAGTCTACTTCCCTTGATAAAAGGGTATTTCCTTTAAGAAATCAGAAAGTCTCTGGGAACATTTATAAGAAGCCTTGTGATTCTTGAAAATGTTCAGGATTGTTCTTGAAAATATACAAATATTGAGTGGCTCAGAGTGGAATATTATTGCAAAATTTGGACAGTAAAATTTGGACAAGTGATATGGAATAGTCCAAATTTTACTGAGCGATAATATTCCTTCCATTCCACGAATTAAAGCCACTCAATAGACATAGATCCTTGTCATTTGATGTATTTCTAAAATAAATTTATTTTGGTTGAATGATAACAATGCAACAACCTTTTGCACAGGTGCTCCTTTGTTTTAACAGCAGCGCTTTGCTGCTCAAAAACATTGGGAACAAGGATGATCCTAACTGTTGAATGGGAAATACTATTCCCCATGGGCAAATAGGACTTTTTGATTGCCGATACGGATGGGAGTGATAGTGAATGACACGTGATATAAGTTCCACCAATCAAATGACAAGGATCTATATGTCAGTTATATAATATTAATTGAAAGCTTTACTCCAGTTATTATACACAAATTCCTTTGGAATAGCAAATCCACGGCTGAGATGGGAGTCACACATTTTTACATGGCAAAATCTAATTTCAATCATTTTTGTTTTTACTTTTTTCAGAATCAGTAGCGACTCTGACAGCATGAGTTTTTGTCTTTGATCAATTTGTGATTACAAAACGACAGTTATATTTAACTGGAATCGAAGATAATTTAAAGACAATGGCAGCCAAACTATTTTAAGAAATACCTATTCTATACAGTTTGCATTTTGTATTTGGTTGAACAGTCAAAAGCCTCTGATATTTCTACGTATGCATAGTCACAATTCTCCAAAGTGGCACAAACAGTTCACAGCATGGCTTTACATATTTTTTATTTTAAACGTTTTGCATGATGTATACATTTGCATAATTAAATAACACTCCGGCACTGATGATAAAAACATTAAAGATTCAGCCATAAGACATTATAGGCAGTATCAAAATAACATTATTTAGACACCAATTTGCAGTTTTTTATCAACAATACACAATGATATACTGTAATTTCTGGACTTGTCTCTTGCCCTATGTCCCTGGTAACTCCAGCTGTCTAAACACAGATAAGTCAGACATTCAGAACACATTGATAATATACAGTACTTTGCCATCAATAAAATAGTACAATTGATTTACATTTGTCAGTCTACGTCATCATATCGACATTTCCAATGACCTGCAGTGGATTTCTACAATTCATAAATACTTAATATGTCTTTAATTGAAGGATTATGTATATATATTTACATTCAGCAAGTTTAACAACATTAATATGTAACAGTGTAACTAATACTGGCCAATAAGTAAGCATTCATTCCAATACTCATCCTTCTTCATACTTGTTTCTGTACATATTCTAATCACACCTGTAGATTAGCCTTCCTAACTGGGGAAGATGGTTACACATGATGGCTAGGTCTTTGGGTTTCCTATGATGGGTTGGGCGGGGTTTGACAGGGAGCTTATCTAAAGATGGCTTCTCTCATGCAGCACTTTAAGAGATTGCCATTCTTTGAGTTTACCCAGTAATTAGCTGCTCACAATTCTCATCTTTTGGAGTGTGACAGCTTGGATCCTAAACATTATCATCGATATCGGTGAAGTTGTAATCTCCGTAGAGATGCAGTACATGATGATGTCATCATGATGTCGTCTTTGGTCGTCCACTGCTTTGAGGTTTAATTGTCTTTGAAAGTTGCCACATAGACTCCTCATCCAGAAAGTCATTGAAGTCGTTAAAGAATGCTAAAACTTTGGGCATCTTTCTGAGGGTGTCGTAGTGGCTGTAGAATAAATATGAAGTAGAAGTTTAAACTGAAAACATCAATTAACTACTCATATATTGTAATACTATTTCCATATAACAGTTGACACTGCGTAAACTTCAGTCGTTTTTCAGGTTTTAGTTTTTACAATTCAATAACATTTTTATGAAATGTTCTTACAAAACAGATGTGAAATAAGGGAAAGGTTTCATATATAGTTTGTGTAAGTGAATGCATGATACATTGAACAAACGTTAACTTACTGCTGCTTGAATCTTCTCATACTGTCCAGAATGTTAAAGAATTGCCAACACTTGGTGAAGTTAATATGATCAGTGTCTGGAAGATTATCTGGATTACCAATGTGTACAAAGGTAATGTCTTGAAGAATCAGACCCCTTGAGAGAGAGAGAGAGAAGGAGAAGAAATTAAATAATTAGTCCACTTCAAAACTAAACGATAGGCTTTGGTTGAGTAATTAATTCAATTCTTGATAACATTGTACACTTCAGACACCTGATAGACAAAATAAATGACAAGATATATGTGACTACTCACAGGTAAGGAATACACGGAGGTTCAGCTTCTGCTAATGCTGCACGGTATGTTCTGAATGAGGAGGAGCTGTCAATCAGTTGACAATACTCCTTCAATCCCTATCAATCAAAACAAACAACACCATAATTGTTTAATAGATCAATGAGTAAACACTACATGAAAATGAAATTGGAATGAGGTCTGCCTAGTGGTTTCTTGCCCTGCCTTTCACCTCTTTGAATCTACCTCAGACTGAAATCTTACATGTGGATTGGGTTTTCAGTCCATACCTGATTATGTGGATTTTCCCTTGTATGGGGTGTTCTTCCCACAACTAAAATTGACATTTCTTCAACATTTCCTCTCGTCTATTCAGGCCTCTGGCTTACAGTGCAAGGCACTTTTAAAGATTCTTGGTTTTGTTACCAGCAAGACATCATAATAATAATACAAATAATAATAAAGTAGAGAATCCTCAGAGTCTGATCTCAGTATCATTCCTTTGTCATGTGACTTACCTCTACTGTTTGTTTTTGCCATTCTAATCTCCTGATTGGTGCAGAGTCCAAAGCTGAGAGGATGGCCAAATATGAGTTGAAATTGTTCAACTTCCTCAGATACTGAAAATTAATAAAGAGATATATATATAACTTACAACATTGCGTTTGTAAACTACGTCTTCCTTAGAAAGTGAAAGTAGTCAGTAACATTGGAAAACCTTGATGTAAAGTGCCATTTACTTTGTTTATAATCATCCCTTATTGTGATGAACATTTACTGGTTACTTTGATGACCGTTACGCCCTTAAAACTAAAAGACTGTAAAGGAATACACCCTTCTAAAAACAACAAGTTTATAAGCATTTCATCCTGATGTGAAACATCAATGTCTACATCCACTTCAGCATTACAAACTCCACATGATGTCTACAGAAATGAAAGAGAGTTCAGTTTACCAGTCAAAACAGGATGTCAAAAATGTAAATATATATCAAAATATATCAAAATATAAATCATCAGTTTTTATTGATATTGAGGATTGTTTGTACCTCGGAGTAAATCAACCTTTACCAGTTGCAAGTTGAACAAGAATTTTACTACATGTATAATTGATTTTGTGATATTAAACTACCAGAAATACTTTATTTTGTTTGCAATAGCAGTTGAGAATTTCAGGTGTGATGGATACAGATTTTATTCTTACCTTCATAACTTTGATGAATTTTGTGACAAGTTTCTCTCTGTCTTGTGGTCTATTCTCTTGAAGAATCAAAGATCTTGCCCTGTATAAATTAAACAATAATCAAGAATGTGTGGAAGTCAATTACGAAACGACTCTCCACTCAGTTGAGCAAACAGAGATCAACACAGTTAAGTGAGATTGTTTAATATCAGAGAGTTTCTTACCAGAAAGACATCTTATTGAAGTGTTCAGTAAAGATGGTGAGATTGGGACTAAGTTCTTCAGATTGTTCCTTAGCCCATAAGAGAACCTCTGGAATCTCAATCTTCTGGAATAACTCAGAGTCCAGAATAGTCATCTGTTCAGCTAATTCCTGACTGCTGAAATCTAACAACGTTGCTTTCCTGTGGAAAACAAAGAAATCATTATCATAACAAGATTGTTTTAAACAATCAAAGGATGCAACTCCAACCTTTCAAAACAAAACCAGTTATTACTGAAGTTTGGAAGGTCAGATCATTATTGAAATCCACCTTCATCTTGATAAATAAAACAAAAACCATACATCCAATCTCAAAGCTCAACACAATTTCTAAATAACTGTTTTAAAAAAACTATTCAAACTTGGTCTTACATGACAGAAACACCTAGTCCTGACAAGGGTAGTTTGTTACTCAGCTGTAGAGCCAGTTTATTATTCTCAATCTTGGTCAGTACTTTATCTCGGAGAATCTTAGCAAGCATAAGTTCTCCATCACACAGGAGTTGAAAGACAAGATCCATCAACATCTTAAGGATGTCATCTTCAACTTGACCTCTGAAATCAAATCAAATAAGATGCAAGTAGTTATATTCAAGAAACTAACATATTTGATATCAGTTTCAATTGAGCAAATCTACAACTTCCTGATTTACTCTTCATTCAATAACTGACAGTTTTACTATTAGCTGAAAAAACTACTCACAGCAGTTCACCAGCAACCCTCAGGAGCAGAAAGAAAGCATTCCTGTTTGCTCTCTTAGATTTCATGTCTGTCTTATGACGAAACTTCTTATATGTAAAATTGATGTTAAGGAAATATTTGGACCAGAAATAAATAAGACAAATAATGAATTCTGATATACATGTAGATAGCTGTTTAAGTCAATTGTAACTCCATAAATAATAAAAAGGATATCTATTAAGAAGTTTGTCCAGAAGAACATTGGATCCGATGAACATTCTGTATGACGTCAGGAAAGCTTCATAATACACCAAATCTAAACAAGAGAAAAAATAAAACATACATTTCACAACCAAGATTGTCAACTTGTGCAAGTTATGTTAATTTCCCTTAAACAGAGCTCTGTTTAAATTGCAAGAGCCATTTACATAGCACCTTGTAATGTTTTACAAGGTAATGTGGTACAATCTGCAGCCAACCATACCAAAAACACCAGGGTAAACCACCTCTCTTAACAATAAATGTTCTGACACAACACACAGAACCTACGGCTTTTATTCCATCCAAAGAATGAATCAATTATAGTTAAGTGTCTTGCTCAAGAACACAAGTGTCATGACTGGGACCCAAACCCACACTCTGATAACAGTAAAACTTGGGTCCGGTGCACTTGACCACACAGGCATGACACTTTGTGTGACTAAATAGGTTTACCTTTTCTATCTGCATCAGCTGCATACACAATCAAAGCATCCATTGGACCACCTTTGATTTGACTTTTACCATCCTATAGAGAATTGAAAAATACAGGATTTTGAGCTTATTCAGTTATTAAACAAGGGAACTTGTGAAAAATATGATGACCATCTAAGACTCTTTAATCATCTGTGAACATCCAACCTTAACGTAACCTATCCCAGCCATCTCATTTTATTGTCAGAAACTTTTTATTCAAAATTTGTAATTAAGTACATTTTGGGGCAAATCTGCCCCTCTGTCCCCCCTTAACCAAACACTCCCCATACGCCTATGGAAATAACGATGAAAATATGACAATGCTACACATTTCTTACCATAATTTCTTATCATAAGTCTTTTTCTAAACATGTTATTATTAAGTGTTGCCATTCTTTCACTACTGAAATTTGTCCTTCAATTTCTTTTCAATATCTTTCAATATCTTCACCGTAGTATTTTTGAAAAATAGAAGAACAAATCTGAGACATAACGGTAAATGTAAACTTTGACTACAGAACACAATTCATTCTCTAAGTTGCATCTCTGTCTTATCTCTTCAAACTCACCACAGTACTGTGACTAAGAAGATTTGATGCATCTAGGAGAGTTAATATTCCCAGGTCATCTCCCTCCTCATTCTCCCTTTTATCTTCTCCATCCTCTGAGGCTTTACGACCAGCGCAAGCCAAGTGATCAATGCTTTCACTGAAAACACCACCAGATACAATAAAAATATAGTCAAATTTAGAACACTGTATTGTAGAAAAATAACTATTTGAGGTAGGACAATGTTGGCTATGTAAAGAAGGATTTGATGTGTCAAATCTCATGTGCATTATATTTTATTTGTTTGTTATTTCACTAATGCAAATACAAAATACAAAGTGAAGAGATAAAGTCTTAAATTGTCAAATATCCAATTAGCTCCATTTTGTACATACTTCATTTTCTATTTTTGGCAGTACACATTCCTGTCATTTTATAATTTGTCTTTGTACATAACTTACTTAGTCTGATCATTTCCACTTTCTATCATACTTTCAGACTTCTTCTTCAAGATATACAGTGGCACTGAAGATCTTTCTGGGTTGGTGTAATGTCTTGTTCTTGGTGGCTACATAAAAAGGAACAAAAGTACAAATTCAAATCATCCAGCTCAACTTACAGAAAATCTTCCCCTTTATTTCATTCAGAGCAATTTACAGTAAATCAATATTAGTTCATCTTATAAATACTGAATTCAAACTGGTGAGATCCTCACCTTAAATAAAGGAATGATTCTAAGAAACTACTTACAGGTGAGACAGATGAAGAACTTCTTCTCTTAATTGGCAGAGCTGGTGGTAATACTCCTGAACTACTACCCTCTGTTGAACTCTCTGACCTATCATCAATCTCAGCATAGCTAGCTCCTGATACCGGCCGCCTACCATTTATAGTTCCATTACCAGTAGAATAAGTTTCATGAAAGAATTGTTCGCGTCCCTGTATGTATTGATCAGATCCTTCATCTGCATAAAACTCTACTAACGTAGAGTCATTATTCTCCTGTCCATTGTGTTCATAATATGTCATTTCAAACTGGTCTTCTGAGTATCCACCAAGAAGGTCCAGGTAAGTGGTAACTGCAATAAACAAAACCAAAACAATTTGTCTTTTAGCAGTTTCAGAGATT
Organism: Marthasterias glacialis; assembly: GCA_911728455.2. Lineage (NCBI taxonomy): Eukaryota > Metazoa > Echinodermata > Asteroidea > Forcipulatida > Asteriidae > Marthasterias > Marthasterias glacialis. Next base: position 15,877,427 of record OU452236.1, on the reverse strand, counting down.
CTTCTTTGGGAAATTCAATCTGCAGAAGGAAAAAGATTTCTTTATTTTTATGGGAGATGATAACCAAGAGGTTATTAATATAGTTTGGTATAAGATCAATCTTATGATTCTATAAATGGTCTGAGCATCTTCTTAAAGTTCTTGTCCTATTGTGTGTGTTTTACTCAATGAACCTGTGTGCACCCTTAATCATACAGTTTACCATCTTACATAACACACTCAGAATGACTTCCTTCTTAAATATCTTTACGACTTGAAGACTTACAAATGGTATTATCATTACTTACTATGCTTGATCTTTGGGGGTAATGGTGGAGGCTCATCCCCATAATGCATTGCATCCTCATAGCCACTAAGTCCGGCATCCCGATCTTGTGACATCCCATGGCGAAACACAACATCTTGAAGATTCTGACATCGATCTGATAATTCCTCAGCCTCCTCTGGGGGTACATTATCATATAATGACAGATGTCGCTCAGGGCGGGGTTGGTGTTTAGCTGGCAAGCTTGGCGGGGTACCATCAGATCCACTATTTGAAACCTGTTCAGGATCTCGATGATCAGAGGATCCAGTGCTGGAACGTCGGCTGGACTGGATGGATAGTCTTGAAATGTCAGCAGGGTTGACTCCTTCCCACTCCACTCCTTGGATACTAGGAGAGGAGAATTGACTACTTAACATAGATTCAGGGCGGCTTAAGGAACTACCATTACTTAAATCTGAATGATGACTAGTGACTGAGGCAGAACTGCCTGATATGGAGCAATCTAGGAGTGAGTCAGGTGGAAATGTTCCATCATCTGATGCATTGTCATACAATGAGTTGCGCTGTTCTGTTCGACAACTTGTTCCTCTTTTAGGTGGCAGTGGTGGGGGTTCAATGCTAGAAAAATAAATCAAAACATATCATTAATTATTTCCTATAAAGAATCTGAGAAGAGTGTTCTAAACATACTGTGAGTAAGACATGCATGTGGTGCAACTTAAAAAACACTATCAGTTGAAACAGTTATAAAGACAGTCATGAAATCCTTCCCACAATCTACATGCTACACACTACTGATTTACACAGTGAGCTTATTTTTGACACTTTTGTGGATTGCACCTTTAAGAGAGTAAATTTTGTTCCTTCGTACTATCTTTTCCTGTTGAAGTTGGTTTCTATACAATGCCTTCAGTCAGTGGCGGGGGGGGGGGGGGTTGTCAGATAGGGACTTCCTTCCTCATTTGACAAGGCTGTATCCTATAGAAGCTTTGTTAATTTGATAGAATTTTAAAGGATTGCTCAGTACAAGCCGTACAGCTCTGTATTTGTCACTACCGGCAAGTAAACAATAGGCTAAATTTCTTCTAAATAGTGAGGGATATGAAAGTCCAACTTTCACAATGGAAATCAATCATTTCACAATCAGAACAATTGGAATATTACTTCATGAGTTTGATTGATGTTTCATTGTTTGCCTGTGAGGATTATGGGTAAATGTAAAGCTAACTTACCCAGGAGTATATTCTTGAGTTACAAGAATCCTTTGACTAGGAAGAGGAGGTTTAGGAGGAGCAGAATCTCCAGCCTCTGACCCACTACTCCTTGATCCAATAAATGTCCATTGATCACCACCAATAGGAGATTGATAGAGGATCTGTTGTTCTCTTGGACTGAGAGGTCGTTGGTCATAACTATCAGTGAGGTAGAATACATAAATAATCATTGATTACTTATGAAGTATTCAATCCAAACGATTCTAAAGTGACTAACCAATCAACTGGAACCCAAATGGCTTGTGAGATGGAAGCAAAATGCTCACCATTCCAAAGTGAGTAGTTCTGGAAATGAAGACACCCTGGGTTGGGGTCTGGAGGCCCCCTAGGACACCTGCAGGGTTCAGAGGCTAAGCTCTTACTCACACACCTACAGAATATCCAGGGCCTCATGGTGAGGGCTCAAGATTACAAGGATCTGATCTTTCACTCTTTCAAATTGGCTTTCCAGGTGGAAATATGGTGGAAATGTAGGTAAAGGTGGAAATATATGCAACAAAAAAAAGCAATTTAATTTCATACACTTATATTACATGTAAGCATGCAACTCACCAACGAAATAAAAAGAGGAAAGTATGACAAGCTAATATTTTCAGCACACATTGCTAAGTGCAGAGCCAATATGATAATGGTTGCGACCTATGATATCTTTTATTTTTGAGTTGATGAGTGATGTTTCACTGCATGGTATGTGCTTACATTGCAGATAATAAGAAATTCTCTCAGTGTCTGTTTGCCGCCGCATCTCCCACACTAAATCAACTGAACCCTAAGTAGCTTACAATGTAGAGCGTGGGGAAAATACTAGTTTCTTTCCTAGTCCTGGTTAGACCATAAAACTTTATACAAAAAACAGGTGGTTGTTCATGTACCATGATAGAGTACAATATTCTGACTCACTCTTTATTTTGATTAGGTTTACTAATCTGTTGATTTTCTTCTAGATCTTCTGATGACATCTTATTCTGTCTATCTTTGAGTTTCTCGATGTAGAGTCTTACAAGTTCCCCAATGCCTGAACGTACAGCCTCTGTTACTTCACTTCCTTCCACTTTATCTACATCAGAGTCTCCATATAAGACAATCTTATCAGCCCAATGGATTAAGTTAGCTAGGCTTTGATACACCTGGTTGTGACATGATGTCAGCATTGAACTGTATCAGAACGGTAAAAAAAAAAGACAAACAAGGTTCATAAGAAACTATACAGAACATCAGATTGTTTCACATATACAGATGTACTGAAATGTGTCCTACATGTAACTATAAAAGGATATCCCACAAAAATTAAATGTGTAATCAGTGAAAGTAGTAATCAACTTGTCAGGTACCATATTCAACTTTATATGAGGTACAGGAACTGGCTCATGTATAGCTGGCTGTTTCTACATTAAGTTCCACTGTATACCATGGAGACTATTCATGACAGAAACTACTTCAGTTTATCTGCTTGATTTAATTCTCTAATCGTACAATTAACATGAATTTAACCCAAAAAATGATAGAAACTACTTCAGTTTATCTGCTTGATTTAATTCTCTAATCGTACAATTAACATGAATTTAACCCAAAAATGATAGAAACTACTTCAGTTTATCTGCTTGATTTAATTCTCTAATCGTACAATTAACATGAATTTAACCCAAAAATTACTTTGGTACAGTGGGTTAGCAGACCAAGGATATTAAGACCGATTTGTTTTTATCAACAGAGACATTGATATTATTCAGTTTGGTGTTCATACTCTAATATGCTAAGCCTAGTTGTAAAGAATCAATTAGAATGCTATTTACATCATCTTACCTTTCTTCATTATTGAGACATTGTGTAAGACATTTATTTAGTTCCATCACTTCTTGAAGAACCTTAGTTGTACTTCCAGGAAGCATGATCAATGTGTCTTTCTGAATTACCTCTGAAAAATTAGCAATTAGTAATCTTTTTAAGAACTTTTGTTGAATCAGACACAATTTCGCAAGGATGTTTTTTTTTCTTTCTTTTTTTTTAACAAAAATGTTTGTTTCATAACTTGATTGAACCTTAGGTAGAGTCATTTGAATAAAATGCAAGAATGGTTTCAAAATCACCAAATAATCTTCCTATATTTAAAACATTGGATTTGCCATGATGCAGGATGACTTAATAGAGTAACTGTACATGAAGAAAATGAACAACAGAAAATCTAAATAAAGAAAAAACAGAAAGCCAAAACATCACAGCAATATAAACACATTCTAGGAACTTGCAATAGTGTTTTACTTTGTAACTTACCTAAAAACCATTTCAGCGCCACCATGACTGACTTTTCTGAGCCATGTAGCTTGTCCACATCCTGTTCAATATGAGATAAAACAAAAGGTGCTAATTATATGCAATCATTCATCATAATACACACAGGATACTGAATTAGGTTATACTAGAGCTATAGGTTAGTTTAAATAATAGTTGCCATTATGCAGACATATTTATGCTTACTTTTTGACTTAGTTTATTCATTAACTGTTGCTGTTTCTTCAGAATAATCAACAGTGCACTGTAAAAATATGGATGATCTTCAAGCAAACTTGAATCCTTGATTCTGATTGTGATATTATACCACATCGCACCCTGCATATTGTGATGTTGTAACTCTGAGTATTACACTCCTTTAAGCTTTGCATCACCTTTGCTTGAAGATTAATTCGTTTGGCCTTACTGGATACACATGTAAGACATAGAAGCACGTTCCCTAACCCTAACCATAACCCTTTTCAAACTTTTGTTTGGGACACTACTCACTACTTTTACTTTTAAAGTTTACTATCACAATATGGATGAATTCTTCAGTCAAATAGAACTGTCAATATTTGTTCAATCTCATATCACTGTTCTGATGAGTTACTAATTCCTAAACACATTTTGTCACTTGGTAAAAACAAAAAAACAGACCTGCCCACAGAGCGCTGTGTACAAACCAATGCATAAATTTTAGGTTTGTCACTTCATAAAAATGTTATTTGATTGGTTTTATCACTTCAGAAAAACACTAAAAGTCAAATTCTAATTTGTCACTTCTTGAAAACAAAAATGGAAAATCTATGATTCATTGATTATGCTAATAAGTATAATTCTGAAACTGTTACATTTTAGGTCCTGAAACTTTGTGAACATGTTAACAGCATTGAGCACATCAAGAATTTGAACAAAAATCGATTTGCAAAATTTTATGATTTTTTGACACGTTTGTCACTTCGGAAGACAACGAAAGTCTCCTATTTAAGTACTGAAATGTAATGGAATGGACCAGCATTGATTCAAGAAAATTTTCAAAAGTTCAAGATGCAGTTTGTCAAATTCTACAGATATCAAAGTATGGAGAATTCACTTTTTATTTCCGACCTACATATGATGAAGAACATGGCACTAGGGGGAAGATGGTTTGTAGGATTAGAATATGAAGATGACACCATGGTATGTAGGAATCAAATATAAGGTTCATCAATAGATATTTATGATATGACTTTATAATTCCTGATTTAATACATGTCAAATCTGGAATTTGAGACAGAGGGAATACATGCAACCATAGCCGCATTCTATTTTCCCCACTTGGGTATCCAGTGAACTGCTGTTAACGTTTATCTCAATCTTTAAGAAACATAATCCTTTAAATACATCACACCATTAAATCTATTGATATCCTAAATATTGCCCAGTTTTTCTATTGGTTTTTTTTATGTATAATTTTCTTTTATTGCAATTCAGTCTTTCTTTTGGTTTTAATGTGTTTTGGTTCGTTTCATTGCATCAATCTTTCTATGGGTTTTGAATTGTTTCGGATCATTTCGGTGTAATTCAAGAGCCACTGGGGTATAAACTCTCTCAACATGAGTGTCCTGCGTGCTTTTACAGGCATTACCAATGGCTTCCCAAGCTTTATGTCCCATCTTGAAGGAAATAGCAAACATAGACAAGTCTTTTGCAGCTGCCAATACACTTGAAACTTTGTAACTCCATATCGAGATAAATATCGGGCTAGAAAAAAATGCATTTCTTGTCTGACAAGCCAATCGCCATAAGCGTGCAGGTCGATGTGATTGGATATAAATCTTTTATACAGTGAGCAGAGAAACATGATAAGGGTATTTAGTGAAGCAACTCACAACAGATATCTTCTTAAGTCCATCTTATTGGACTTTTTGTAAGTGAGCTATAAGTACAACACTTACCTTTTCTACACCAACTTTGCGTTGCAGAGGCTCGATGACAACCTGCTCCTTTGAGTTACGGCTAAGCTTACGGCGTGTCATGTCAACAAAGCTCTTTTTTCTTGTCACTCCTTCTGAGTCGTCCTTCGAGGGAGTCTTCTTCTTATCCTTGAACTTGTTCCTCTTGGGAAGAGGAAGCGTGTGAAACCTCTTATCTGAAACCCAAAAAGAACACAAAAAGGGCATTTTAAGATATCTACAGAAACAATCAGTGAATACCTGACATCCTGGACATGCTGGAGTTGCACTGTTGATGAAGAGTTTAGATATGCAACCACTAAGTAGAAATCAAGCCTTTTGAGACAACTCAATCTCAAAAAAGTTATTCACTATGAAGTAACTTTCCACTCTGTCAGCCTAGCAACTTCAGTTTAAACACAATCTCTTGTATACTCAACCTTACCTTTTCCAAAATTATCAAGTCTTTGATGAACCACGGTCTTTGCAAAAGGTAATACAGACCAAACTTTGTGGGTACTTGTATTCCTAGCGTGACCATAAAAAGATAATCATCCACTAACAATCACCAAATACATGTATACGTAACAAATGGGAACTGTTCCAGTGAAGATGCACAGTAGCTCTGATCAGTACGCCCCAATCATTACGAAGATATACAACCTGATGCCAAAGTTTGGTGCTCACTTGCCTGTGCAAACCTTCAATTGCAAGGATTAAAAACCAGAACTGACAGAATGAAGGTTGAACTATTATCACTTTCCTGAGTCAACTTCCTCTAGATGGATTGGAATGAGTTACTCAGTGGTTACGTACCAGCTCAGGAAATGACACTGCTAGAGCAGGGTGCATGTACCCAACCTACATGTTATCCTGTCCCACCTAGTCATTAAAGGGGATGTCAGTGTTAGGTCTTCTATACAAATGTGGTTACCATGACTACATCTTGGGGTACCTATGCATCCATAATCCAGATGGGACCAAATCTTCTAAAGGCCGATGTTCTTACATCTGAATTAGCACTGATCTACTTTTAGTTGGTTGTGTTAAGTTGTATTTTTAACACTGAAAGGCAGGAGACACAGATTTTCGGCGATATCTCAAGATTAGCTTATGGTATAGATCTACAATTATATAGGATTGAAACAAACGTACGGTTCTGAATACCAAAGGTATATTCTGCCTTGAACACCAGATGACATTTACATGCAAATGCCTATAGGTTTAAAGAACACTCAAACAGAAGGCATGTAAACACATTTACAATGTGTCCATGCATGTCTAGCTGTTGACATGATAACATGCTCAGAACATTCAGTGTGGAACGAGTTCAACAGTGGTGGACATGTTGACCCACTCAGAAAGCTCACTATGTAGCTGGCGCCATACAAACATGCTCACATTGTGTCACACTTCGATGGCCCGGTACAGACAGGGACAACAAGCACTGGAACCAATGGTCAAAATCACTCTTTCACAAGCATTTTGGAGTTATCTCCAATTCCAGCCTCTCATAGCTTTGTTTGACAATCCACGACTACAAGAAATCAATGGCTGCCACAGTTGTTTCCCATTGTTCTCAGCATCGATGCAAGAGCAAGATTCCGGCATGCCATGTCCGATTATCGAGGAGATGGCTGAGTCACGCCGATCAAAGAGGGCTTCCATAAAAATGTCTTGAAGAGAACTGTAGCCTAATATAATGTTTGTTGTCTTTGCTTCATTTGGTCAGGTTTCATTTTGACAACAATATTCAAAAATTTTCAGGTTGTTTTTCTGAAAAATAAACCCAAGGGTGTAACCCGAAAAAATTTGGAAATCACGGATCCAACTGGTTAACGAGGGAAGGAGCAGGAAAAGGGGGAGGAAAACCAAACGTTAAGTACTTACACATTTGGAAGATCTCATTTACGTACATGAAGCTTCTTGTAATTATTAGGCCTATAAGTTTGACTGACTAGAATTGTGAGGCACCAGCAGAATACATTCCAACAGGACAAAGATGGGGTTAATGTTGCCGTTACAACATGAATACTTGTCTATCTGATTCAACAGTTACCCAGAAGGAATCACTTCACATTACAATGCTCAATCTAGCAGTAGTTTACTTAGAATGATCTGACAGCATCTACATCTAAGGCAAAAAGTTGTTTGTGTGACAAGCACAGTAGGCCTACACTTCTTTAAATAGCATGATGGGACAAAAACAAGTCAAAATTATCCAGGAATAAATTAGATTGGGATTTTACCTTGTGGCTGTTGCCGTGCACACGTACATGTAAATAATAGGATTGAATTAACTGACACTGAGTGCCTCAGGATGTGCAAGTGATTTGTGGAAATTACACACGTCATAATTTTCATGCTTTTCATGTTTCTGTTAATGTGATACTTGATCACCCTGGTTCCTTATTAGGAAAAACATATGACAGTCATTTCTCATGACTGAATGTAGCACAGTATAATAAGCACATAATTGTGAATTTTGTTATTTTAAAAACAACCATGAATTACCTTCATTTCCATCTTAGGATACACAAAAATGTAATTAGAAATTTGCAATTTTTTTTTGATTTAACGACTTTTTATAACCAATAATACAATGTAAAGAACATTTAACTGTTCCGTGTCTGGATTACAGCAATGTTCAAGTACATGTATTTGTTGTCTGTTTCTAGACTTTCGACAAGGAACCAAGGAAACTACACCCAAAGTACATAATACGAAGTTACTTCAGGAACAAAATATGTAATAAAAGTGGAACTGTCCAACAACAAAATGTCATCCGTTCTGCTGTCAGACCATGTCTCCAGGGAATCCACCTCTTTCTAAACTTCCTGGTAACTACATCACTACCTACCCACTAAGTTCACTCACTTGCAATTATTTTCCATGAAAATCAACAACTATCGAGATGTTCAGTGAAAAGGTGGACGTGCACCGGCATATTTATTTGTTGATACTCCTCCTCTCTGATCCATTAAAGTATTTGCTTTGATTTAAACAAAATCCTGTGGCGTCACTCCTCAGCTACATCCGTCAGTTTGTGATGTAATAAATTCTACTGCATTTAGTATGATCATTTTGCTTGAATACAAGGACATCAATCAACCATACACACTCATGCTGATTGAACCATCTGCTCAATACATCAGTGATATTATAATAACTGTATTAGGATGAGGTGCAACAAGGAATTTGTACATGCTGCCATAGATAAAACACATTTAACAATACTCTTATAATGCTACTCAGAAGACGGAAGAAAACTCAATTCTTGCTCAAGAATATTGGGGATTGGTTTTAGTTACTTCCAATAAATTGTACTGATTGGTTGTTGACACAAAACCTCATCCTACTTCCCTGTCATCTACCAGTTATCTCTTTTCAGCCTTGAATTCTGTACCAGTCATTGGGTTAAAGCCTAATCCAAACAGAACCAATCAAGTACTATGGTAGTGGTTCATAATAACTTTTCCAAAATGTGTTGTGTTTTTTTAAATACACAAATTTAAAGTCCAAATCTCCACAGTCCCACAAGACCAGAAAATGGCAATTTGGAAGATACACTTCTAGTCCAGTAAAAGTAAAGGTGCAGGACCATGTGGACAAGTGCATACTTTCTTGATTTGATGCTCTGACCAAACACACATGAATTTCATTTAAAGGAAATACTTTTTAAGGCAAGATCTGGACATGTGATTTGCAGCAAACTGAAGGTCATGCTCTTCTTTTACCAAGAATAAAACAAATCGGTCTAAGATGAGTGCATGACCACAAGGAATTTGAACTCTACAACCCCTGATATTTCCATGCAGGCTTGGGGAAAATTAGAAGTTCAAAGAGTGTAATCAAAGAGAGTGCATCTCCATGAGTGAGTTTAAATGGAATTTGTGTCTTAACTGACAGAGTAAGGCTCTAGATGTAATTTAGAACCAGAATAAGATCTGATAATGGACATACGGAGGGTTGGGTACATGTCTAGCCTACATCGTACTCAATTCATAAATTCAAAAGCGAAATTGTCAAAAAGAAACAATAGACGGAAAGTAATGAAATATTATTTGATAAATGTTCACTAATAGTGGTAACTACATGTAGATAATGAATATATCATAAATGCATATATTTTGGCCTTTAAATGAAAGCCTTTTTACAATTTGTTGGCTGTTTATTTTGACATTTCAGCTTTGTAATAAAGCTACGCCCTTTCTATAGATACCTAAGGGTTTTAATGAGCTTGTCTGAGAATGTTTAGATCGCCCAGGGTAAATGAGAACCTTTATGATCATAAAGGGTCACTCTGAATACATTGTCATTATCAGCTCATCGATTCATTTCCTTGGATTACCATTGCCATGGGAACCAATCCCATGGGAACCAATCCCACACAGTAATATTAATGGGTGGCTGATGCCACAGGAAACCTCTGAAAATATCACAAAAATGCAAACAACAATGAAACCAATAATGTCAAACAACACCCACACAGTCTTTTTGTAATAACATAAGATCTAACCACAAACAAATTCAAAATGTGAATAACAGTTAGGGATGGCCAGAATCTACAAGTAAAAGCAATATGTGACATTATAGCAATGTTTGCGTGATCGTAATAATGTATAGTCACTTTGTTAACACAATGTCTCTAATAAATTCTTGTTACCAAATTGAGGCTAGAAGCTCATTATAGTCTGGTCACTTTAATGTTCCAATGTATTGCAGTATAAGTTTACAGCATTGAATACGCAGGTAATCAGACAAGGGCCACTGTAAAGCCTTTGTAGGTCTGATACTTCGTTCTTGTAAAGAAGCAAGGCAGTTTTCCCTTCGTAAAGGGCACCTCTAGGAGTGAAATAAAAATCTGTACTGGAGCAATTAAAAGGGCACCAAGGTACATGTAATGACCAGGGGCATGGAGGTGATTGCCTCTATTGCCTCCATGAAGTTTCAGACCTACATGTACGTGTACAAGGGGCACCAAGGCAATTACAAGGGGCATGGAGGCAATCACCTCTATTACCCCCATGAAGTTTCAGACCTACAAGGGGCACCAAGGCAATGACTAGGGGCATAGAGGCAATTGCCTCCATGAAGTACACGTATCAGCCAATTACAACATCCTAAATGAGGCTGATGAATTAACACATGAGGGCACTGTTCCATTTTCCAATTCATGTACCTTTACATAGATATCTAGTATTGGTACTAGTGTGATTCGTACTGTACACTGTACAGTGTAAGTGAATCATTCCCTTTTGATTATTAGATCTAGTCCATTGGTAAGTCTATTGTATTTATTTCATTTTGTGTGTCATGAGCATCTTATTTTGTTGGAAATACATGTATGACCACTGTTAACATTATCAAAGTGTACCCACATTTGAAAAATCATAATAAAAAAAATAATACAAAGTAACACTAACACGACTGGCAGTGTAACATCTTATCATGTGACGAATGAATTTTTGTTGACAGTTTTGTTTTATCTTTATTATATATTTGTGTGGCACTTTACCATCATGCTTTATCAGTAAATCATTTCCATCCGGTGGATCCTTCCAAGTGATCTGACCTATATACCTTACTTCTGTTCCTTCAAATAGTACACAAGTTAACACGACAAAAAAAAAAAACGCTTCAGATTTACAAACTCACAGCACCTGTCCAGCATTATTTCAACATTAAAACTCAACCGATAATCCATCTTGCCCGCCAACAATTTAACTGTTGAATTATTTCAATTGTAGAGGATATGGTCTTTTTTAATGAATTGTCTAGCCCCAAAACAACTACATGTATTTATTATAATATGAAACCATAATGTTAAAAAAAACTGTTATTTACCCATAGGCCTACACAGCATAAACAATTATTTTCTGTAAAAAGTGTGCTGTAATTACAAGAAACTGCTAAATGTTACATCAGGAAACAATTCAAATAAAATACAGAACTTGTCCTATCTTTAACAAATTTCCAAAAACAGGTTTCAATTTCCCACTTTGTACGAATGGTTAGTTTTAAAAAATATTGTAAAACGAACTGTCTTCTTTTAATTCATTTTAATTAAATTCCCCATACAATATGCTAATCTGTGATGTAGATAGTACATTAACTGACCATCTGTTTTAAATGCCATCCATATCTTGACAGTTCCTAAGAAGTTTGTCTTGTTTCATCACATGCACTTGTTAATCATCATCAAACTCTAGTATGCTGCTGTTTCATGACCTGTTTCATGCCCAGTTTATCTCAAATGCATTTATCATTCAAAGTACACACAAAATAGCCTTAGTCCAATGAGATTCCTCAAAGATTCACTTTAAAAAGTAATTTCAATTCAACTTACAATGTAATTTCAGTTTACAAATAATAATCCTATGACATGTGAAGAGTTTTCTTAAATACATCCATCTTCTACACATGAATATATGTACAAAAAAAATGTATATGGTATAGCTTCTGAAGGAGATAATGTCCCTGTCTGCATTTCATAATTTGCACATCTCTATCACAAATGCTAACAATCTCTTTCTTGATTTCATAAAAAGGACCGTTGCGCTCAAATCTCTTGAAATGTTGCTGTTTGAAATTACTCCTTATCCTTAAAAAAAAAGAATAAAAAAACATAAATTTGCCTCTCGGAAATAAAACCAGTGGAACCACACTCTACATATAGAAACATGAGTCCACCATTTTGTAGGGTCAAAAATTTGGTTCTTCAAAATGGCGGACCGTGTTCTGTCATAACAAAAACCACACAATTTCAAGCGATATCTATGTGAATCAAAATGTTCTACTTTTAAAATATCTTTCCAACCATTTTCATTTCACAACAAATGCTTTGAATAGCCAAAAAGGGCCCAATCCGAAGGCAGTGTGGCTCTTTCAGTGTATTCTGCAAATCTCTAGATCCTGTTAAACCACATCATTCTCTTGAATCAGAATCAATCAAGACTCCTCTGACAACCTGTATAATAGTACATGTAGGTACATGTAGGTAGCCTGTATTTAGTAATCTCTCTTTATCATGAATTTTAAACATGTACCATTCATATAGCACTAGAGGATACATGATACATGTACTACCATCAAATCATTAATTACATCTGATATTGCTGGCCAACAATACATCTTTAGAGATACTCTTTCTTTATATATTGTCTTAATTTTGATTAGGTTTCATTTGTTGTGATTTTGTTTTTTGTTTCTTTTTAAGATAGTATGAAGGATTCATACCATAATAAATGCCAGGGTATAAAGCTGATTTGCACTTTACTATGTACATATTCAAGTTGATTTCACCCAAGCTGAGGTGCCCCAAACCCCCAAGAGGGATGGCAACTTATAATGACAATTACTTATTTGTCAGTTAAAACTTAAGTGAAGATCTTGCCGACATCAAATTTATGCCATTATCCCTGCATGTGACATTATCTTCAATTGGGCCATTTTTAGGACTTCTTCCTCCTAGTAGTCGCTATTTCATGTGTGATTAAATTTCGAGTGCAATCAAATCACAAAGTTACCTATGATGACTAAAACTTATCGATAAAATAACTGTTAAATATACAGTCGAAGAAAGTTTGCATGTTACAATTAATAATTCTTTTAAATATATTTCCCTAACAACAGAGGACACAGAAAACCTCCCAAGTTTAAACTCAACTCTGTAAACAAAAACTGTTCCCTGAGTGTTTCTACAGACATCAAATGACCGTAGGCACCTAGCAGCATGGAGATTTCCTGAAGTGTACACGTGCTCTGATTACCCGACACTTTGTTAAGTTCTCTTCAGAACGTTGACATTTTCCAACGCTCATCACCTCAGGGGATTTTTTGTATCTCACCAAAATGAGAATGATAAGGAAACTCTGATACGCACATAAGTGTATAGGACCTCCGAGACTTGAGGTGTGTGTGTGGGGGTGTAACGTTGTTATTGCCATCAAAATGCACCAGAGCATTAATGTGGTAATAAAAGGAACGACTAGAGAAGAGACTAGCCCTAGAGGGCTGGCCCTGGATGTATTGTGAAGGGGGAAAAGGTTACACAGTGGATTGGCCTTGCATCAAGCCTTTCATATCCTTATTGTGTATCTTCCCAACCTAAAGGCAATATATTGACAAAACTGTGAAAGTCCCATCTAAAAACCAGTGAACCTTACTCATGCTTTATTATGGTTTGCTTATCACTAATCTTTACATAAATAAATTATAATTCAAAAGAAAATTGAACTTTCAAGACTGTACATTATTATTCTTTTTATTACAACTTTATAAAAAAATAAATTAGAAAAATTATACTTATTTGAAAGTGTTAAAGATGTTTGCCTGTGTTATTAAGTAATTATATTAATTACTGCAATTATTGATTAATGTGGGGTACAATTTAGACACAAAACTGCCTTTACGACATTAGTTATGTTTTTTACCCAGACACTGATGTGCTTAGGCACTGTACACTCAGTACTTTCTTAGCTCTGTGAAAAAAAGGTTGCCTTTACAATATTTCAAAATTGACATGATGTCATCACTTTTCTTTAAGAAGCAAGGTATTCAAGTTTTGCATAAATACCATCCCATTTGATAACCTTTCTGCTTCCACAACTCCCTGAAGTATTTCTTCCTGACAAAAATACCACGACAGGTTCATTTTAATGTCAAGTTGGCTATGAACTGTAATGGTTTTTTGTAACACAAACTATCTGAATAAATGATTTGTTTTTTACAAGTATTGTTATTCTGTTTTTCTCTCTTGCATGTATTTCTCTCAGGGATTCTCCATCAATGTCCCTAGGTCCATGAGTAGCGTATGATGTTATCACAAAGACTCAAGTCACGCCTAGCTATCGGCAAATCATCATCCCTAAAGGAACTTATATTCAGGCATTGGTCAATCCACTATCCTGAAGGAGTTTTCAAAGTCACAAAGTCACAAACAAAACCTCTCAAATTTCTGCACGACAAATAATAGTATTGGTACTTGCAAATACATGTATACATTTAAACATCAGTGCTGACTTGTGAAACTTGCAAATTTGAATTAATTTTTAAATTCTCACAAATGAATCAACAAACTTTCACAGATGTACATGTTCTACATGTACCTTCAAAATATTCAACCTCAATCTCGAAATGTCCCACAACTCTCCCTTCCTAAACAAACAAACAAACAAACAAACAACAAACTCAACCACTCCAAAAGAATATTTACATAAGAGCATAATTGTTTCAATTTAAGAATACTGTACAAACCATTTTAATTAAATATCAATGAAGCATGGCTAAATTAATTTATTATTGTTAATCATTCATGCAAATTTGAAGGCTACAGCAATCATAATGATTACAATTAACATGTAGAGAGAGAGATAGTTCAGCATGTTTGTAAAAATTGACTGTGCACTGGATCCAGGGGCCTCTGGATTTCACTTTATTTGAACAAGATTTACAAGGCTCTACATGTAGTGCACAAAAAGGATTTTATGAAAGCATTTCTCCTCCTTCTCTTTTAGTTCCTGAGGTCACCGTGGCTTAATCAGCAAACTAATTCTCTATCATACACTTAAAAAATAGAGAAAATAAAAATAGGTCTACAAGCAGCAGATTGACACAAGGCAGTTGTGAGCTGGGGTTATTTCCAGGAGTTTATTTAATACTGAGTCAGCCACCTTGAAGACAATTGACATTTATTAGAAATCCAAATTTCCTTTAAGATGCACACAGGTGTCTGCAGAGAGTTCATCAATATTCCTCAAGCATCTTCTTCAGGTGTTACTATGTCAAATTGAAGCGTAGTGGTAAAAAGACAACTGTACAGGTGCAAATGAGGAAGGTTATCAAATATCCAGGGGCCCTAAATAGTAGGTCTCTGTTTTTTACTTACTTGGGGCTCTACTCAAGGTTCTGAAATGTACTGAAATGTGGGGCACATTACAGTCCAGGGTAATGTCTTGCAATGAAGCCTGTAGTGTGTTTTTCATTTTACTTCTTTTAAATTTAGATACTAATTTCATCATATGCTACATGTATATGAAGTTTTCTCAAAATAATGCATTGTTTTTTTGGTTTATGGTACATCAAATTTATCAAAACAAAATGATAAAAAATAACCTACGAGTTCTAGCTCCCCTTTAACTTGAGTTTCTTTGTAACAATTACAGCTTGTAGACAGTTTTGATACACCAAGTACATGTACCTTTAAAAACCAAGTAGAACAAACTATACATAGAATCTCTCAGTTTATCAATAAACATGTCCGATACACGGAACATTCATGAAATTGGCAGACGACTCAACAAAAATACCCTTCCTTGTACGTGGCATACCTACAGCATGATCTATAAATCTAACTTTGATAGCCAACTATTTGACTGATACATGTTTATTATAAACATTGGCTTCCCAAAAACCTAGTCACCTTGTCTTATAAATATTTGATTTCAATTATTATCTTTTAATTGGCGTCTCATGAAAGATTAATTGGTCTTGAATATTTAATGCTAAACTTGATACTTGCCAGTTACAGTTTGTGTTGTTTCATCCCATACTATCATAAGAAACCATCTCATTAGGAATTCTTTGTAGTACAAAGAAACATTTGGTAAAGTCCTACATGTAAATTACCCCGTGAACATAATGGCGATATCTAAATCTGTTTGTTGAAATGCGACAGCTGTTGATCCATTTCAAATTCTACACATATTTCACTTTTTCTCAGAATGGAGACATATCTGACAGGAAAGTTTCTAAAGAATGTTTGGAAACAACAATTATTTTCATACCTGGAATTTTCTAGATGCAAATGCACATCAAAAAAGATTTTTTTTTTTCTTTCCCCAATTTTTTTTCAAGAAAAAATCCAAGGTCTAATCACTTTGCGATGTGACAACTGGAACATGACAAACAGATATATATTAAAAGAACTGGTTGGCTCCTCAAGACATGTTGTTGAATGAATGGATCACATCCTAGTTCTATATTGAATGTACACATTCATTGTAACCATGGATATGAAAGTAGGCCTTAATATCTAGTCTATATGGAGTAGTCAGAGTGGAACTAAAGAATGCATGACTGACCTTCCAATGTCATTCCATATGAATAAGGATGACATACATCCAGTAGAACATTAATTATTCTACCCTCTGCCATTTTCAATCCTCTAGTTTGCAGCAATTTTCTCTCATTGTTTTGTTATCACAATACAATGAGGGAATACGAGACTTTCATTACAAATGGTTTGTCAAGATTTCGGAGAGGGGGAAAATTAAATATCAGATTCTTTTAACTGACACAAGACTTTTTTTCCAGAATGCTGCAAATATTTCAGCACACATGACAGTTACTTAATTAAATTGATACCATTTCCCCATGGATAAAAATAACAGACAGTAATATTTCTAACCAGCTTCCCTATTTTAAAGGCCTTTCAAGCAAGGTCTGATGGTTAAAGTTGACAATTACTTTTAAGTACATGTGATAGAAATCTGTGATGCAATGTTACATATTGATCAAATAACAGCATCTTCTCAAGCATCAAAGAATTCTTGCCCAGACAGTTTCTGACAAAGAAAAACCCTCAAGTATGACAGCACAAGGATTCAGTAACTAGATTTTGCAATTCTGTTGACACTTGGAAGATACTAAATGTCAGATTATCAGTTGTGACACGTACAATAAGTGCCGCCTCAGCCAAAAACAAAACCATTTTCCAAGAAAGTGTCACAAACATTTTTACCCGTTTTTATTGACATCAGAGCTAAGTTTTAAAACATAGAGTTTCAATCCTATGAAATTCAAGAGTCCAATACTGAATAAAACCTGCACATACAAAGTACATGTAAAAACCCTCTGCCCCTATTAAGTCTTAAAGGGCCTATGAAATAGAATTTTGTATTAATTGAAACAACTCTGTATTTATTTTGAAAAAATAATTTCACCTTTTTTCTGCCGAATTTGGGGTGTTTAGACACTTTTTCTGAATTTTGTTTTAATGCAAATTGAATTTTGCATATTCATGAGCAAACATGTGATGGTTGGCTTGTGCACAAAAAATTACACATTTTTTCCCCGTTTTTCAAATGGCAACTCCACTAATATTTGATTGTTGTTTTATTGATGAGTGTTTAGACTTGTCAATACATAATTTGAGGTGACCGCTGTTTTCTTTTTGAAAATTAGGGATCTTGATTTTGTACATTTTTAATGCTACTGTGAGACTTTGTTCCTTTTATGAGTCACACAACAGCGCCCTCATGTGTCCAGTTCAAGACAGGTCATTTTTGAAAATTCAATTAGTACATTAAACCTTAATTTTAGAACAAAAAAAATATTTTCTATTTTCTTTAAACTGTCCTTAATCATGGATGATAACAAATGTATTTCAAAAAATGTGCTCTTCATAGGCCCTTTAACCAGTTGACGCTGGATGATGTGTATAGTATGCCATTATTTTATGAGCAAGCAAACAGATGCCATGAGTTTTGTATTTGTGTAAAATACAAAGGTTGCACCCACATTTCCCAACAGAGCGTGCACAGAGCATGCACTCGCCATTTAACATTCCATTTCACCCACACAAAGAAAACAGATGGTTCTGAAAATGTCGCCGAATTTCTCCTATTATGACGGGGGTCATTGTTTTAATCCCCAATTCTAGACATTTTGTCCTTTTGTTCCAAGAACAGGGTTACGAGACATCGAGGGGCTTCCAGTATTGTTTATTGTATTTCGGCTCAATGAAGGTAAGTCTGAAAGAACAAAGTTTCAGCCTTGGTTCCGGATTTAGGAACAATCCTCGGCCGTAGCTCACTGCCGAGGTTTTGCAATTCATGGTGCGTGAATTTGATATTTTCTCGATAGAGAAACCACATGTTGTCGTGCTTCAAAGAGATCTTTGTTTTATTGACTTTGTCAATTCAGAGTTTCTTTGTGCAAGGGGTACTCTCAAAGAAAAATGATTCCAGCAATTCCGAGAAAATAATCCCATCAGGCTGGACGGGAAAAAATGGAAGATCCCCGGCACAAACTGGTTAAAGGGGGACTGTAGTCATGATCATAGCAGGCCTATATCATAGCAGGCCTATATCATAGCAGGCCTATATCATAGCAGGCCTATATCATAGCAGGCCTATATCATAGCAGGCCTATATCATAGCAGGCCTATGGCTGTACATGGAATTATGAACTCTAACCCAGTTACTGCACATGATCGTGCTGGCCATAACATCACAATAATGCCGGCGCCAATTGTGATTGAGTTCTGGGTTAGAGTTCAAAATTCCATATGCACCCACAGGCCTGCTACAATCATGAAGACAGTCCCCCTTTAACATCATAAATAATATACAGCCATATTATCTTAGTGATTAGCCAGCCATAAGTTAAATTCACTCTCTCTTTTCCTTTCAAACATCTGTAGCGAGACGACTAATTCTTCACACATTCAAGACACCCTCATAATAACACAATCCAAGGTTTAATTAGATTCAACACTAATGAGAAAAAGTTCAACTAAAACACACACCATGACGCCACAAGTAATCAGGGTTGATGTTGAGGAAGCACTCACTGGATGACAAGTAATAAACAACGTAGCAATGTTGAGGATGATATCATCCTTTTGAAAGTTCTCATGTAGACCCTACAGCATTGACACACAGATACATGTCTGGTAAAAGTTAGCCGAACTTCCATGCTTTACTTTACTCTAAAATGTGCTTTTTGAAACCCGTCATTGTGGACAATCCAATTATAATAATTAAAGTACACATAATTGTCTCCAAATGACACTACAAGATCATCAAAAATCTACCAACACTCAACTGATGTTTGACTTCAAAAGTTCAATTTTGTTGTAAAAACTTATAAACTAATTTTAAAACCTAACCAATGTGAACTACACAAGGGGAGAAGACATCTTAAGGCATCTCCTTCTAACACACATTGCAGAGTTACAATGTTGGCCTATTGTTAAAATATGTTTCAAACTACATGAGGGTGTATTGTGTGTGATTATGCTGTTCACAAACAAATATGCAAAAAGACCAACAAGCACCAAGTGCAGTGACCTCAGTGGTTATGTCTCTACTTTACAGGAAAGAATTCATTTGAAAACATTGTAAACAGATGCAGTTTCACATTTCAGATGTCACACAGCACATTGTACACACTGGTAGTGATGGTCTTCACATGTCTCCGATTACCCATTTGAACCAACTGCACATTGAGTTCATGAGAATCCAGATTATATCAACACCAAATTGATCATTTTACAAACATTGATACACTTGCCTAATGCTCCACAAAAAAAATAGGAGCATACATGTGCATCAACTTGGTTACAATGTCACAGCTTTTACTCTGAAATTTACAACTTGGTATGATGTGATGTACAAATGCAAGCTTCAGAAAAAACGCTGTGTGTTCAACCTGGTTGACTACACCATAGAATTTAAACCATTCACCATTACCTGTAAAGGTACTTGAAGGTGTGCAAACTGTATATGGTTTAATTGTCTGGGTGTTAATTGATCCACAATGTAAACCATTATCAGTCAGGTGGTGCATCTATTACATGGTTTGTTATTTTCTTATAATATAGGCCTATCACATGGAATTGTGCAAAGAAGTATGCATGGAGTGTACCCAAAGCTTGGTTGAATTTTACTTTCATTTTTGTTTTTACATTTATTTGTATAAATGTAATATATGAAAAGAAAGTGTGTGTACCCTACCCTTACACTGACATTTTCAATACATTCAAGTTTTATCAATCAGTGACAGTGATGTACTCTCAACTCTTTTGCAGACAATAAAGACAACCAGTTTGACAAATCTAACTCTGAACAAAAATGTCTTTGTTTCTGCAAGATGAGTGCAGCCCAAGGTAGTGTTAAAACAATACTTTTCATAATTTGCATACCATACATGTTTATCAATCTTGAAACAAAACAAACAAAACCATTCATTTCTTCCATTGTATGTTTACTACTACAGTCCTCAGGAAGTGTAAACCTGCACACGTGTACATGTTGATAGTATTACTAGACACACAGGTTCTACATATACATGTAGCATCAATTATTACTTCCAATATATCTGACCAACCAGACAAATATAGTTGTGGTCTAGCCTGTGGTTAGAAAATTTTGTTAAATGAATTTAAAACCCGAAAGTCCCCTGCTTGTACGACCCAACAACAACAAGAGCAAAGGGTGGTCTTGGGTACTGGCTTGTAAACTCCAGGAACCTATCAAGACTCTCTGCAGTCACCAAAACAAACCAATTACAATAGTTTAGGAATCATTCAGTTAAGAATTAATTTCCAGTGAAAGGAAATTGTGACAATTAATAGGTGAAGGTGACATAAGACTACACAAACTAGAGATTAGGGTGCAACCACAATGTCTTTTTCATTTAATATTCAATCTTAGTAACAACAAAAGTGTGTTAAGTGTAAAATGTAGTGTGTTGTTAATTTACACTTTCTGTCATTGTACATGTAGGCCTAGTTACATCTATATCTTGCTATCAACCATTTGTGAGTTGTTAGTCTAGAAGTCTTGAGGAAACCATCTTGGTTTGTCATCACTCATGCCAACTTGTGTTTTAAACACTGTTTTGAATCGACAAATTTGGTTACATGTACTGCTTACCACTCTAATCTACAACAGACCTTATGCGTTCACCGCCATCTTTGAGGTCAAACGCAGCATTGAACATGTTTTGTAGTTGTTTTGACCTCAGCACGAGGGTGTCCAATCCTGTACTAAATGCTCCTACATGTAGTAACATCATGCGCATTATAACCTATTGTATAACAGTAATTTCTCAATTTAATTACTTTGCAATAGACAAGGTCTTTTTGTGTGTATATAACAATTTTTGTATTTTGTTCCTTTTACATACATACTCTTTATACTGTAAAGCGCTTTATTTGAGGCTTGCAAAAGGCGCTCTATAAATTCATCATTATTATTATCATTACTATTATTATTAAGTAAATTGCTGAAAGTACATTGTATTTGTATGACCATTTATATAGCCTACATAAGCCTACAGTACGTGATTAATTCTGTAACTGAGTGACTCAATACATGTAGGTGCATTCATTTTACAGTTTGCACTGTTGTTACACTGCGTAAAGTTTGAATGAAGCCTGCTCAAGTACTTTAACTCCACAATAACCCTGTACCATAGCCCTATATCACATGACGTCATTATCACAATAACCTTGGCTGCGCAATTTTGGCAGTCAATGTTCCTGTGTGTTATGCAGTGTAATGCGAATTTTAGGCGACACGGCGTTTACACGTTTACCCGTTGACTCCCAAAATGGTGAGCGTGGCACAATCGCCCCTTGGATAGGGTCGATACTTGAACAGAAAAGGGTCACAAATGCGTACATATTGTCACGTTGCTCAAAACCCTCCCCTCATTTTCACAACAAAGACACAAAATGTAACACCATCGGCAAGAACACATTTTGTAATCCAACAATCTATTCAGAGACTGCAAGCTTTGTCACAAGCTTCACAATATCTGCTTCTGTTGGTACCACTATTGTCACGTATCACCAAAGGAATTTCTTAACTGAGTTGTTTTTTATAAAAAAAAAACTTTATGGAAACAACTTACCACATTTGGACCTACTACAACCAACTCTTCAACTGCTTTGAACAAACATTTCTCTGAACGTCCGCAAAAAATGATGAAGAATTAATAAGCTGAATTTCCTTTGTATGACCAAGGTGTGTGGGCATAATAATGATTAATGAAGCATCTATATGACACTGCACAAAAAGCCCAATTAAAGGGCAACAAAACCAATATAAATTTGCACTACTACAGTTCAGACATGTACATATACCATACCTGCATATTATGAACACTTGACTCATTTTAACTTGCATATTCATGTATAATTATTGTATCTCTTTATGATGTTGTGCATTTCTTTTTACTCTGTTCATGTTGTGTATGTTAGTTTCTGAGATGTAAACATGTAAAGCCAACAAAGTACATTCAGTTAACAAAAATACATGTTTACTTTCTCCAACAATGCCCTTTAAGAAATGACCAAAAGAATGACTTTGTATTGAAGGTTGAATACAAGGTTCTTCAGTGCCTATGGCCAAGACCCTTATTGTATTCTTCCTGTACAACTGGTAAGGTTAACAGTTGATGAGGTTAACAGTCCCCCGTCATAACAGTAGTAAAACCACCAAGCTTGTCAAACCTGTCATTTTACACAGTATCAATTTTCCTTTGAAACCTAAGATTTGTCTGGTTATTTAATGATTTAAATTGTATGAATTTTCCACATGATTAACAATCATAAACAACATTTGGAGTCATACATCCCGAGATGATACAAATAGATGTCAAAACAATCCACTTTTCAGGATTGTTTCATGACATGCAACTTAATTCACATTTATTGCACTAAAAAGATGAGATCAAATAAGTCCAAATACATGTAGTACTCTTATCAATGAATTGCAATATACAACTGTATAATATTCTTTATTCAAGTCTCAACAATTAACAACTTTTCAACCAAGCACAGAATGTGAAATTGACACGACTGCCACAAGAAAATTTGTCGGCTAAAATTACAGCTCCAGTTCATTTTCATTTCCAGTTAATATTCCTCTGAGTAACCTGACATTTGAGAGTCTTCTACTTGGCTGGAGAAAACGCCACGCTTGACTTCCAAAAATATTAAACTCACTGAAGGGGGAGCAACTAATTGTCACAATATAAGAGCTGCATTTCTTAATGATGATTCCTTGTGTATGCAATTAATCATCATCAGAATTCATGACAATGAAAACAAAATAAACTACAAAAATAAACATTCATGAATATTTACCATGGTCTGAAATGCATAGTAGTATATATGTTTATAATTATCAGGATTAAGGATATAATACTTGTAATTTATGAATCCCATCCTCTATTTACTAAAACACTGTCAACATTTTTATAAAAGGAACTTAAAATTGTCTGGCTTTTAGCATCCCCAAACCCCCGCAGCCCCCACCACCACCCACCACATTGTCAAAATTTGAAGAACTGAATTTGCAAACCTATGTACATGTATTTAAACCACATTAATCAGGAAATCTCACACACAAAAAGTCCATGTATAATTCACTGTCTGGTCAACATTGTAGCACACTGACACCCACATGGTTGTCGAAACCAGAAACCACTGACTATGCTTATTATATTAATACTACACACAAAGCGCAAATTTGGAATACCCCTATTGTGAAGCGGACATACCATAGTGTTTGAGTCACCAATTACTGCTGTTGTCATGACCCTAGGAGTGTTTCTAGTGACAAGAATCACTCAACTATAACGGTTTACTTCTTCAGGACATGTTAGCCATAAAGAGAATTATGAAAGTATAAAGTACATGGTATGTCAATCCAATGTTCTCTTTGTCCAATGACTGATGACGGTAACTAGTCTTCCTATTTTATTGTCAGTGGAAAATTCCTACAATGCTTTCATTTCATTGAATAGGCCTAGAAGAAATCAACACGGAGCCTCATTAGCCTGTTCAATGCTTCTAAAGTTGTCCATCAGGATCCATGATCAGCACAATTCTTGACCCTTTCAACCCAGTCAATCTCAACTGAATATTACATGTGTACTTCAGATCTAATGAACTTGGGTTCTTTTCCTTGTAAAACAAGGTTACTGGGACATCACTTGTCATGTTTTTGTGATTATTCGAAATGACTTGTCTTTCTGCGAGTTGCCATGCCTAGTCAGGGATCACAGTGTTTTAACAGTCAGTTAGAAAGTGGGAAAGAGATGGTGAAGTCAGGCCTGTATGCTTCCTTCTTAAATGGGCAAGAGCACCAAGGCATTTTCTCCATGGTAAAGGACACTTCTAAGAGGAATAAATTTCTATTGAAACATTGCAAGGGCACCAAGTTGTTACTGTTAATAATATCGGATCACCTAACGTAAGCTACACATTTGTATTTACTTCAGCTTCAGCCGTGCTGTCTGGACAGGTAGCACTAGAGTGTCCACTTCCAGTCATGGCTTAATATTTGCATCATGTACACACACATTAGAACTCACATGAACTTTTAAATACCATGCACACCACTATAAGAGAGTTTGAAATAAACTTGCAAGTAACTTTGTACAGATCTTAAAAGTTTCCAAACTGGAACGCACTATTTCTTTGGAAGTCTACAAGACTGTTCTGCAGGTGCAACCTAAACCTTCTACTGTAAGCAAATTACAAGATGCCACCAGGATGGAATAAAACTCTATACTGAGCTGAATCACCATGGTAACCTTATAGACCCTTAAAGGAAAACCAAGTGGATAGGCTTTGTAGAGTATAACGACTGTCTAGAATTACACATATTGCAAGGGGTACAGTTTATTTATGGAAGCAAATTCAACTAATCCAAGTCACTTTGGTTTCGTGTCTCAAGTGTCAGGGAGTGACTCACTCCTTTCTTGACATGAGTTCCTCAAGAATCGAAGTAAGATCGAATGTTGGCTTAACATGTGCCTCAATAAATGTCTTGAATTACATCCTTCGATCAATTATTGAACTAAAGCTTGGACAGGTCTGATGGCTTCTTCACCAAATATTTATCTCATCAGTGCATGCACAAAGACAGATTAGACTTGTGACCAAATTCTTCTTGTCTGTACTTTGAATGATGTGGCTGTACCTGACACTTGTCAAGTTTTAGGTGTGTGTTGTTTTATAGGCCCTATTGATTATATTACGATCTCACATTTAACTGTAGAAACTCTCAAAATGGAAATTTATCTATGTTGTGCATGTAAATGTGAACAAAGTAATTAAAACCGAAAAACTTGGTGTCATTTTTTAACAAAATTAAGCGCTGTCATCTAAAACCTTTGTGTACTGCGTTAAAAATAAAGAAATATTTTGTAATACTTCTAACACTTCTTGTGTGTTTATACATTTGTAGGTATGGAATTTCAATCTAGAAGAGACGATGGCATTTTCCTCATGGCAGGGAACATTCTGTGCAATGTACTTCAAAACGCTAATGCTATGCACCAAAGGAAAGACACAATAGGCATCTCAGTCTTACAAACTTGAAACTACAGCCTTCTTAATGTGGACTTCAAACATTTTGTTACATGTATCAATTGTATTCTATTTAGTGTGTAATCAATCTCTTTTTTTGAAGGATTGTGGCTTGGTTTGATTAGATGTATGTAAATCCTGAATGCACTACAAATTCTGCTTTCTGCGCAACATTTCCCAACTATCGGCATCAAATATCTATGCTTGATGAAATAGTGGCAGCCTAATTATTTACGTAAAATCTCTCCATACATGTATTACCTTTCAGTAAACCATACACGATCACCGTGTATTAATCAATATCTATTAATCATGATAGGTTACAGTGATGCATGGGATGGGAGAAACATTATCAAGTGTCGAGGGATGTTACATGAATTATTCATGATCTTTTCCAGTCCTCAGCCCATTGCAGGTATTTAGTAGCAGGACAGGCATAACAGCTTCATAATGTTGTTTAACACACATGACCGATAGTCTACAATTCAGTCGTTTAGCTCTTGAAGAAATCATCTCCATTCCAGGCACATTAACACCCTGGGGTGAGACTAATCCAAAGGGGATATGAACTTAAAGCTTTTTAGTGGAGTCTGCATGCATCCATTTAGTGCTCGGTGAAACCATGGTGAAACTGTACACCACAACATTTGTAATCTGACAGATCATCAATAGCACATATGAGCAGATCTTAACAGTATGTTTCTGACATTTATGAGTTTTTAATTATTTAAATTAATGTTACGATGTTACATCAAGGAAAGTCTGTACCCATGATGTAAATGTACCGTTTTTTTTTTTATAATCGTAGGTCAAGATTTTTTATTGGAAAAACAATAATACATTTATCATCATGGAAGTTGTGTTTCATGCTACTGTACTCCAAATGTTTCCATAAAACCTGCATTTCATAAGTTTGTGCAGCTGTTTTTTCCATGAACAACGACTGACCTTTTCGTAGCACAATGGTTCGACACCTTGCTCGATGGTATAAATAACATTTGGCAAAATATTTCCTGTTTTTAACTCTAATAATTTATGCAACTGTCAAGCGTCTCACAATGAATTTCCTTCAATACCTTTTTTAGATACAGACTATTTAATACATAGTACATAGTGTAGCGTGTCAAGTGTTCACTTTCTTTTTCAACACATGTATTGTATGGTTACAAATCCGCAACATATCCTGTAAATACCAGCCAGTTAGTGAACCAAACTTTAGTAGTTAAGTATCAATTATTGTGGGGTTTTAATACTGATTGTAACCAGGAATCCAAAGAAATTCCACTCACAATGAAACCATACAAACTACTATGTGACCGAGTCCAGGTCACAATGGAAGATGACAACAGATTATAAAAAGCCATGAAAGAGACTGTACTATTAAAATACAGACAATCTGAGGGTGCAGTCTGGGATGGGTTGTGAGTAACTTTTTCATATTCATTAATATCCCTACAAAAATACACTAATTTGTCTTAAAAGAAATATTTGACTTTATTAGACCTCATATTTGAATTAAAAAAATCTTTAAAAATCTGTAACTATAACGTAGTTACAGTGGAAATCACTGACTCAGGATACATATATGATGAAATAAAAACTATGTAGTAATCATTCAAAGGTCATATTGCAAAATATGAATATCATGTGGACATGTGCAGAATGAAAGATTTGACTACTGAGTGTAGTGTACGTACATGAAGTACATTCCATAAATACTTCTACCTGGGGACTCATTGACCTCATTTAAATCAATTTGACTATCTATCGGATCCGTTATTTACTCTGTGACTTATAACCTCTGATACTATTCTAATTGTTCCATTTTCTATGAGTGTCGACAGATACTCAGAAAGTCAGAGAATATCAGTTTAAAGTCTTGTGATATTGCGCAGTGTTTGTAGTCTAAAGTACAGGATGTAACATTGTAGATTTGCAATGTATCAAGTTACAAGCATCAGGCTCCATGTGTACATGTTCATGTATCCAAAATGTGCCTTCATTTATCAAACTGAAATAAATGTTTACACTCCTGCCCCAAAAGAAAGGATACCAGGATAAAACAAGTTAGTCTACTATTACTAAACCAGTGAATTCCATGGTAAATGTGAAGCAGAAAAGACACTCTGATTGATGTTTTTTGGCACTGCATCATTACTAAGTTTATTCAATGAAAGTGACCTTGTCTGGTACATGTATAGCCACTTTATGAGTTAATTTTGTCATTTGGATACAAAGTGAAAGCACAATTTTATAATTTCCTTATTATTTCTGCGCTCTCAGATTTTTGTTTTAGGGGGCCTATACAAAGATCACCTGAATACTTTATTTTGGGAGAAATTCTCAAATTACACTGTACTTTGTTTTTCAGCTAGACAAAGGATCATCAAAATTAGCAAAACCGTTTTCTCAGTCATAGCAACTTTGGTGACGAACCTGGTTCCCCAAATGAAACTATCTAGAATTAAGGAGTAGGACTATCCTTCACAATAACCCTCACAAAAATTCAAAGGTAAAAAAATCACCATCACTGACCAAACCGAAGTAAAAAAAACTACACTGTTTTGTTTTTCCACACACACAAAATAATAAATTTCTAAACAACATTTTCAAGGGATGGAATAAATATCAATAATGGTCCATCTTTAACATGAGGATGAGGAATACAACTTCAGAAAAATAACATACTGGATTAAATCATATTCTAAATCTGGGTCATAGCAATGAAATCAGTACACTACTTCCTTGTGATCACATTTTCTAGTCGTTTTCTCTGAAATTTTCCAACAAAACAGAGTATCAGTATAGTGCAACTGCTTAGCTTAGGGAATTTATAGTAGACTTCACCAATCCCATCTGAAAGCATTCTATTTGTCTTCTCAATCATTTCAATACTGCACAAAACCTTTTCCTTAGTTAAATACTCTGTATATAAATTATAATTACCTTCATCCATTATGAGACAAAAGCTAGAGACCTCGGAATCTTTTAATTGCAGTTGAATATCCTAACCAAATTCAAATTAGATTGGAACAGTTGACAATTTCAAGAGGAGCTGGAAACATCTGCTTGTCACTAGAGTAGAACCTTGTTCATCAGTCAGCACAATGTGACATACATGTAGTATATGTAGGCCTACATGTCACCCAAAACACGAGTATCACACCTCCATACTTCAGTTACACTGACTTTCTTCCCTTTATTACTGGTATGCCTAAAGAAATCTTTCAACTTCCTTGTTTATGTAAAAGGAAATCATTGGGTTACCATCAGAATTCATGTGTGCAGATGACCTCCTTTGAGCCTTGAAAAATGTTAATGACTGCACCGCAAATCTAGCTCTGTCATCTTCTAAGGGATTTTTTAGATTTGTTAATGGATGTTGGGCTTTATTTCCCTGTTTTAATATTCCTCTCGAGGAATTGGTAGCTAAACTATAATTATTGACATTTTCATCGCACAGCCGGAACTCTCGCTTGTTCATGCCCAAAGGAACTAAAATGCTGTTTAGTGAGTAGCGTTGTCAAGACAACCGTAGACCTGAAAATGGCTTATTTTAATTATTTTGACACTTAGTAAGTTTAAAATGTGGCTGTTCATCTCTCTCTGTACACATTCAGTCAACCTTTCTGGACAGTACTTAAAGAGATAAAGTTGCAGTCGGATACAGCATTTTTGCCCTTTTCTTATCAAAATTTATTTGAACTCTTCAGCAGTACCACTACACTGGTGTCATATCTCAAGGTTTATTGGGATTTGATTACAATGTTTTTGAAAACGACATAACACCAAAAACTCATTACAGATAAGATAGTACTAGTACTAGTAGTACGGCTTTTCTTCCACAAATTCAATTTCAAATTCGGACTAGCGGCCCCTAATTCAACAAAATGGAAAACTCACCTGCTCCGTCTTTCATTTTCATAACCATCTTCGCTGGGGAAGACATTTTGTAAACATAGAAAATGTCAATCAGATCTCCTCACTCTACTGGGGATGGGTCAGAAGACGATGATGTTAACCAGCAATGTGTTTCATTCAGAATCACCAAAGTTACATCACTACCGTCAGACTAAAAATCTACCACAATCAGACTGCAGCAGTCTGGCATGGACCACAGGGTGAATTACTACTTTCACCCGTGTAGAACTTCACTCGTCACGGCGCAATACATTGACCCACTAATGTTGCTCTCGTCCTTAAATAGCGACTGAGATCAGACAAACTCTTCGTAAAACGTGACAAGATATTAACGTTAACAACGAGGGATAAACTTTCGCTTGTGATGAGTTCCACAGCTTTCCCAGTTTCGGTTTCACTGTTCGGGTCAATGTTGTGTTGGTACTTCTGTGCTGTGTGTATGTTGTGTATTCACAAAACGTACACGGTGCAAACACAGATTACTTCCTGGATTGTTCCTGGTCGCTTGGTATCCCGCGGCTATTATGCTATCTAGATCAAAGCTTCACTCAGATACCAGCGAAAACCGCGCTTGCGAAACTACAAAAAGAGAGAAGATGCTTAGAGAAGATGCACCACAAGGTGGCGCTATTTGCTCTTGTTTTGTTGTCTGATCAAAACTTTATTGGTTGGGGATGGTTGACGGGAAAAAAAAAAAAAAACAATCCGGAAAAGTAACCTGGGATTAACCTTTCGGAATAGCCTTTCAATAAAACCACAAAATAGAAATATATCACATGTTGCGACTTTTTTTAAAATTCAAAACCCTGGGTGATGCCATGAGCCTGTTTGGAATGGACCGTTTGTAATAAATAAATGTTGCGTACATACAAGGAGAAATAATGAGAAACTTGTGTCAATTCACAATCTTAAACCACGCGGGTAACACTAGTAACTTTTTCAAAGACCAGTGCGCCTGCACTTCATGTGACTCAACTTACAGATACAACAAATTAAAAATGTGAATATAATTATTTGAGCTTAATCGGTCATCAGAGTAGAGAGGGAAAAAAGTGAAACCCCAAATCATATTTTCACTGTTTTCAAACATCATCGTAGACTCGCCAGATCAAAACTGTTTTATTCATTTCTCAAAAACTATAGCATTATGAAGCAACCTTATTTCAAGAGAAGTTTTCTACTATAACCTGCCATCTTCATATCATTTAAATCTGTGAACATTAACGATATTTTCAACCTTACCAATGTTGTACGCACCCTTAACTTAAAATAATACCTACGAAGTTTTACAACGCGAAATCAAATACTTTGATTCAGCTCCAGCTGCAAAAATCACAATAACGGGTAAGAAAGGAGACAAATCTACCTAGCCGGTTCCCAATATCTTCGGCTTCATTCTTTTTTAAGAGAAGTGTTCTGGCATTTTTAAGAGTCATCTTTCGGGGCAGGGAATGGTGTGGGATACCTCTTTATACTGCCTTCTCCCGGGCAGGTCTGATTATGAAATCTTGAGGGAGGGGGCTGTGTTTGCTTAATGATGTGCTTTATTTCAGGAGCAATGAATTGAATTGCTTATCCCAACATTCACGTTACAAAAACCATGAATCCAACACTATTTCATCTTGTTTAGACGTCCAACAATAATCGCCGTATACTTTCTTTATTAACAATATTTTACACAAGTTACAGTGGCATTGACAGATCAGTCATAATTCGAGGGTGAAAATACCATTAATCACAATTAAATAACATTCATGTTTAAATATAATTTCAACATGTTTATAAGTCAATTGGTGTTAAAGTTATTCATATAATATTATTATTCATTAACGAAAATGACTGAAAGTAAATAAAGACTTTTCGTAGTAAAAATTTTATTAACAACAGTATGCATTATGTTGGCATTCTTCTGTTTTGTCAATCTCACACCATGTTATGCATAATGGAGTGTTTATAAGAACACAACTGAAAGGCTATTGTCGAATAAACACAAAATAAAAATAAATATATCAATGTTGTCTATAGCAATAATATTACAAAACTCTCTTCCGAACTCAGGATGTTTCTTTGCTTATAAACCCTGTGATTTATTAAGCTTTCATATCATCTATCCAACAAGATAACTATAACTTTAATTTGGCAGTTATTTGGCAGTATTCTTTTAAATCACAATTTGCTTTTCACAATGTACAAAAAAAATTATTATAATCTGTTGACTGTATAGCATCGGAATAAAGCATTACAATGTAATTTATTGCAACACTCCTTCAATGGAAGCCCATTTAGTAACTTCCAAGTAGTTTTTTTCCTTAAATAAAGGAGAGACCACCATCCAATGCTCGCTTTCCCATTACCTGTTAGGATTAACTAAACTTCCATGATAATAAAAGCTCTCTAAGTTTACTGTTTAGAATACATAAAGTAAATACCAAATCATAAATGTTGACAAATAATATTATAATATTTTGTATCTTATTGACGATTGGTTTAGTCCAATTACTTAGTTGAAAAATAATCTCTTTGCACATTAACTTCTTTTACATTAATAGGCTTAATTTTTATTCATATATACATATTGTCATATTCATAAACTATCAAAAGGTTACAAAAAATAACAATCTGCAAAGTATTTGCTAACTACATGCAACAAAATGATATCTGGCAAATTCCTAACAAATAAACAAAACGTTTTACCCTTTTAATGGTTTTCTCTACGTGTAATTTAGTTTACAAAAGTGGCTTTATTAGGCAGTAGACTAAAACTGAGAGTTTGTAACTTTAAATGATAGTACTCTTTTTAATTATAACTATATTAATTTTAACTTATTTCATGATTTGTTGATCTTGCTTTTCTGAAACACTGGCACTACTATGTCTCATTTACTACATGTAGATATCAAATAACTGTGGTCCTCAAACCAACAAAACAAATTAATTGACTTAATGTCTTCTATTATCAAACTATATCTCTAATGAAGTCACCTGTTTTTGGGGTTTTTTTTTTTGGGGGGGGGGGGGTTCGTTTTTTTTTCTTGTAAAAGGACACAAACCTTCTGGTCTGTAATAAGTCGCGTAATATACCCAAATCTAAAACTCAATTCAATCTCATCTAATCCCTTTCTGAATAAATATACAAATAGTTATATTTTATTACAGTGAACCAATACACTATCTGTTGTTGTTTCTGTTGATGTGACTGATACAGAAACTACAGAGACACTTGGTTCCTTCTTTGAAGCTCTCGTCATGGTTACTGTTTCTGATGATGTCACTTGAAGAGATTGAGACGGGATGCTTCTATCGGTGGGAAGTGTTGTTATGGATACAGGCCCATTGTTCACCATTGTACCAATGATCCGAAAAGATGATATTTTGGCTCTGTTATAGGCATTGCAACAGCTGATACCAAGATACCTAAAACAGTAGTATATCATAACATGTTAAACTATGGTATCATAATTTACTCTTGGTTTTGCACTGAGTTCTGTACACTGAGTTTTGCACACTGAGTTGTGTACAGAGTTTTGTACACTGAGTTTTGCACACTGAGTTTTGCACACTGAGCTCTGTACACTGAGTTCTGTACACTGAGTTCTGCACACTGAGTTCTTAGATACACTGAGTTGCAAATATTCTCACATACTTTGTTGCATAGTTTGCATATTTGTACCAGGCTATTTTTCAAGAAACTACAGGGTCTTATGTTTGCCCAGCCGTCACACGTGGTCCTGTACATTTACGGGAGAGTAATCGTGTACCGTACAATATTACAAATTTTTTAACAACACTACGGTCAAATATTTGTGCATGGCATTAGTGTGGCGCACATTCCCATACTTTCCTGTACTGAACACAACATATAGGAAACATTCTACATTATAGGGAACTACAACCAGCTGAAACTACTTCCACTTACTTCAAGAAAATCATTTCCAGCAGAATGCAAGCTCCAATGGAGATGATGCTCGCTGCATTAGATGGATTTCTCTGGATGACAAGATACACTAATGCTGGACTAGCAGCCATAAGACAAAGTGATGTTGCTGTAAACAATCCATGCTTCAATTGAAAACCTCTCAAGATGCACATTGAACCTGTCTTCAACTGGTACTGTCAAACAAAATAATTCAATTATTTGTTATACATCAAGAAAGTTAGTTGAGACCATGTTGGCCATAACTATCAGTAGTAATAGAATTGCTGTGCCTTTACTGGAACACTACTTCACAAGGGCAACAAAGTAACTGAATCAATATCAATTCAATTAAGATAAATGTTCATTTTCATACTTCTACAAACAGAAATAATACATGTAAGTATGGAGGTGAGAAAGAGAAAACTAAACAAAAAAAGCAACTAAAAATAAGCAGGATATATAGAGAGTATTGGGCTGTTTTGGCAGAAGCTTGTAGAAAAAGCCAAACAAACAAACAAACAACCCAGCAAAAAAAAACCAACACACACGGACACACACCCACACAAACATGGAACATGACAATAGCTTCATGGACACAAGACACATAATATAGATCAGAGATAATACAATGAATTTAAGTAAAGCAAGTAAGAAGGACATGTTTAAAGACTGAATTCTCCTTACATACCTGTGATTTGCAAACCTTGCATTGTAAAGCTTCTGGGTTATCTGCAGACTAAGAAGAAAATAAAATACAAAATTGACTTCAAAGAAACAGAAATAATGGGGATATAATGAGCCATAATGACTTTCAAGGAGCAGAGTGCTTATATCCAGTTATCTTCAACCAAATCAAATTCCACTCAGATATAAAACAATGTACAAGAGATTGTCTTAAAAACAATGAATGAAAAGAAATGAAAACCCAAACCGATAGATTCAACCTTCTAGTAATATAGTTCATACATTTAGTATCTGTAAATTTTCTTGAAAACATTTGAAACTGGGAATCTTTATTGAAACCTTGAACTGCTTCCATCTTACCTCCAGTAACCATCTTTTCAGGCAATCATGGTGGACATAGGCTACATCACCTTTACACTGACATGGTTGTATCATAGGTCCAGCATCAATACGATGAAGGTCATAACAAATCCAACATTCAACCTCTGTGGATAAAAATGTCAAAGAGTGAGAACATTTTCTTTCATTCTTTTCTTCTATTCAGGGCAACTCAGTTTACTTTGATGAACACTCTTAAACCACAGTGAGGTTGCTGACCTTTCTCTACTTTGGCCCCGTCTGTTGTAGCGTCATAGGTCGGAGCACGTTTACGACACAACAGCCAATCATCTTCCTTCTTTATACCCTACAATCAATTAAGAAAAAAAAAAAGGACCTGACAAATTCAAAATGTGTTTTGCTTCAAATCAAAAAGCATCTGAAACTTTTTTATATGTCAAATTAATTCCCCATGTAACTCCATCAGATGGTAATGCCATGTTGTTTGATATAGATGCTGGCTAAGGAGGTCTGAAACTTTGTTTTGTCTTTTTGTCTATTGACAGTGTTCCAAAGTAAAGTGTCCTTTCAGAAAGTATCATTTCAAAATAAACATTACAAAATAAAATTTTAGTTTTAGTTTAATTTTTAAAACTAAACAAACGTATATTAATCTGTGTTTACGCCTGTACACTGATGTGTGTTAAGCACTGTATACTCAGTACTTTCCCCAAGTCCTGTGAAATAAAAAATCTACAGGTATATTCCTTTGGTGGGATTCGAACCCACAACCCCCGCCATTCTAAAGCAGATGTCTTACCAACTAGACTACCGAGAGTGCCCGGCAGCTAGAGGCAGTTCGAATCCTTTTAGCAGCAGGTACCGCAACCAAATGTATACAGGTACCACAAACAAATGTTTACGACAACAATTTTAAAAAAAATGAGCATACATAAGTCTATTTGTTCACCTGTAATTTTTCTTCATCTCTAGTCTGTCTGAATAATCTTGTAGGATTTAACATCCACAATGATCCTGGACTTCTGCATTTCCATAAGACACATGGAAACCAGAGAGCGAGACCCACTTCAATGATACGGAAGAAAACATCATGGACATTCCTTTTGAAAGTTGAAAGGCTAGAGTAAACCAAGAAAAGGTTGATTAAATGTAAGAGAAGACTTTCAACATTTTACAATATCCATTCATAAATACCCCAGTCAGTTTGGGAAAATTTGGGCATTCGTATTGGTTGAAGGTGGTCACATGACTGTTTAAGACCAGTTTTAACGGATGATAAAGACATAGCTGGAGCTGTGAAGGCGCCTTCTGCGCTTATTATAGCCACATGCGGGTTGGGGCACAAGCTTCTACGGGTGTTAATTTACCCGTTGTGCAATCATTACACAGCGGTACTCAATGCAAAGTCTATTAATGCATGCACGTACGCGCAACCGTTGAGCATTGACCCTTTCCAAAACAGAGCCTGACGACGTGGCAAGAATAAAAAGATAAGTACAAAAACAAAACAAAAAATCACGGATTTTTCTACATTATTATGCTTTTTAACAAAAAGGGCATTTATGAATGGGAATAAAAGAGTAGTGACTCGGTCTTAAACGGCCGTTTAAAACCTTGCAGGGTCGTGGTCGTGTGATAAAAAACATTGCCTTCGGCTCGGTCCTTTATCACACGGCCACGCCCCTGCCAGTTTTAAACGGTCATTTAAGACCTCGGTCACCACTCTTTTGTTCCCTTATTAACAATATAAAAGATTGGTCATTCCTTATGTGAAAAAAGGCAAAAGGAAAACTAGGTATGTAAGTGGAATTTAAGTGTAGAAAAAAAAACCAAGCATTGAACTCTTAAAAGATAAAACATACCTTACTTTCCACTGTGGTTCGGTTACATTAAACAACAAGAATAAAACCATAGCAATCTGTAAGAGTCCTTGGAAAAGCATCCCAATACGTGATTGATGCATAATGCTAACGTCCAATGATTGATCATTTGGTAGACTAGTAGTAGCTACATTGTCAATATGATCAATGGAATTCCCACTCTGTGGACTGTGGGTTGAATTAGCTGATCGAACGGAAGAACGTTCAAGAGTTGTAAATGCTCCTTTGATCTGAAAGATAAGTAATCACATCATTTTATAGCATCATTCAAAAACAAAAACAAATAGTGATTGTAATGTAAAACAGGATTTGAAGGTTTGCATGGTGGAAAGACAATACTGCAGGAATATGCAGTGACACCATTTGATTAAAGACGCCCGCTCGTCACCATTACCCGACGAGAATTTCTGTGGCACAAAACGATCATAAACCCGTACCAAGTTTACGTGCAATGTGTGCGCCGGTCAAAGGTGATCTTTCATGGCACGAACTTGTTTGTCGCGCATTGACGAGGGGGCGTCTTTAATGTTGTCCTTTTTGATTCAACATTTCGGACAGAATATTCTTACAGTACCATAAAACAAGTTCTCTTTAAAGAAGCAAACTTCTTGTTTATCAACAAAACAGCAAAGAAAAAGAAACAACTCAAAGTCAATTACCTTGACAAATACTTCCACTCCATACACAAGAAAGAAAAACACCTCAATAGTCATAAGTCCAGCATAACATCCATTAAAGATATTTCTCAGGAGATTGTGATCTAATGATGAAGTTTCCATGGTGATGAACTCAGCAACCAATAGGATGTACAGAAGAATATTAAAGATTAGGAAATACAGAAAACTTTTACTCAAGAAGCCTGGGTTGTTGTGCTGTTTACCAGAGAGGTGAAACGCCTGAAAGACAAAATCAAAGTAGTAAGAAAGACTCTGCTAGGGTCCAAACGTGAGGCCATTAACATTGTGGACTATGTGGAGCAGAGGCATTAAGGCATCACATCACAAGTAGCATGATCTTCAATCCAATTTGTTCTTTAAAGTGTTGTATTCAGGTAGAAAATCAATGTGTTTATTGTGGAATAATACTGGTGTCATTCAACATTGCAAGGAGAATTACAAATCAAACTATGATGGATTGAATGAAGAAGAAGAAGACACATACCTCAGCCCAAAAACACACCACTAATGACAGGGACGACAGGAGGAGCGGATAATACATGCTAAGCATGTTATCAGCCCAAGTAGCTGGTAAATATTTCTGAGGAAGAAACAACAAAAGTTAGGAATCAAATGTCAATTCCAACTGCAACAAGAGTTAATAACAGATGTTAGCCACATTTCATGTTCTACTTTAACTGAGGGCATTCTGTACAACTGGTGGAGAGACAGAATGTTTATCTCTAAGTAGCTGTGTATTTAATCATATAAATAGAATTTATTATTTACATTTCAAAAGACAAACATGAATTAAATTTCCCCAACTTAGAACACACTATGAGCTGTTCTTTTTGTTCCTGCAAGACCTACACTATTTATGTTTTTACCTTCAATGAGAAATACAAAGCTCGGCTCAGTGCTGCAATAATCACCAGGAAATAAAGAAGTTTCTGAGTTGTGACTCTCAAGGCTCGATAGACGGAGGGATTCTTCAAACGATGGAAATCTGACTGGATACATAGTATCTACAACAAATAAATTGAAATAATATTCACTCCAAATTGAATATAAAATTTGTTTATCAGTTATTTGAAAAGTTCTTAAATCCAACGAAGTTTGCTGAAGCTTTAAGTGGAATCAAAGATGCCTTCTACAGTAGCGTCTGAAGCATAACTGTCTTCATAACCAGCAATCTCATTTTTTTTCCAAAGCAGGCAACTTACTACGAGAGTTGTCTTAAATGTTAAACCATGACCATGTAAAACACTGACTGGGTCTGACTGAAATGATCTGACAGAAACAAGGTTAAATTGGTACATTTTTGATTTGTCAAGGCTTTTTCTGAACATAAGAGTCATCACTGATAAAATCGGATTCTTTTTTAAAGAGCCATGATG
Source organism: Marthasterias glacialis (assembly GCA_911728455.2). Lineage (NCBI taxonomy): Eukaryota > Metazoa > Echinodermata > Asteroidea > Forcipulatida > Asteriidae > Marthasterias > Marthasterias glacialis. Next base: position 15,838,774 of record OU452236.1, on the reverse strand, counting down.
TCTGGGCTAGAAATAATGACAATAATTGATATTACCAGCTGTATTGTACAGCAAGCAGAGAGCAGGTAGAAGATGAGACCAAAGGCAATAAAATAAGCGCTGTTGAAATCTCCACATTCTGTGCCTTGGTATTCCAACTGAGAAAGAAAAAACAGACAAATGTGCGTAGTTAAAGGTATGAATAGACTAGAATTAATTTTAAGTTAACAGGAGGGGGGGGGGGGGGGGAGGAATGAAAACGACTAATCTGTCAGACTCAGAGCTAAGTATTAAAATCTAACAGCCTTGGTTACTAGTAACTTAAGTACAGATTACTGTGGAGGGTCATGAGTCATCTGTCCACAGAACCCATCTCTAATCCTAGGCAGTGATTTCAGAAATTCAAATCATTTGAATCATAAGACCACCCAAAACTGCAAAGGTTATTTCCTCATGCTTTTGTGTTTGTCTATATAGCCTGGCCTACCTGGCAGATGCATATTCCATCAATACAATCCCCACGTCCAGAACAATTTGCTGGACAGACATCCGGACTCAATGATTGCATCATGGTTAGAAAGCCAGAGGCTCCTTTTAACATCTTAAGATGAACTCATGAAAATTCGATGAAAACTTGTTCCTCTGGTAGGATCTGTTGCTACATTTTTATGACACCTGAAAAAGACAAACAGAAAGTACAAGTCTATTAGACTTGAAGGGTAGGATTAAAATCAGACGTCGCTGTAGAGTCAGACACCTGTACAGACTGCTGTTTTATAAGATCATCCGATTGTTTATGATATGAATTTAAAGCACGATGTCATAAATACCATCGAGTGCACTGACCAATGACGTACCTGTGAGGAAAAGAATGAATATTAATGAAGCTTTCTTGAAAACCAGTAAATGTTTAAGAGTGCACTGATTTTGCTGATGAAGCTTTTCTAGAGCAGCCTGTTGGAACATACAGAGAAAAACTCAGGGGTCTAAATCTTGCAACAAGTGGTAATGCTTTGACATGTTTCGACCCTACCAGAGTTTTCTCAATATGACAAAACACTTACATGTAGAACTCATTACTTACCAATTTACAATCTGCAGTCATCCATGACTGTGATTCTTACAGGACTACATATATCTAGACTACAAGCCTCTAGGCCTCTTTCTTGCCTGCTTTCATCATGAATGCTTGGCCACAAGTGAAGAATTACTTTATTATGTTCCACAAGTCAACAAACTTTTAAACCTAATTTGCCAAGTGGAGATTTGGCACTCTAACAAGTTTATTGGAAACTGTCCAATGGCAAAGGTTTTTTTTTGCCTCCAAACTAACAGTAAACAAGAAACCTTTTTCTACAATTATACAATATGCATGTAGGCATCACTATCAGACCAATCATATCTATGGCTGGATATTCTTCAATGATCTGTTTTTAGTCCTGTATGCATAGATGCAAATAACTAATCCTTGGTGCTTGCTATAACACTGAAACGCAAACATTTAAGTTAGCATGTGTACATTACACTACAATATTACTGTACACAGACACACCTGATGTGATCTTTGTACTTTGGAAACGACATGGGTTAAGCTATTTATTACCAATCCCCTTGTGCCGATAACAAGAATGAATCATTAAACACAACAAAACCACATCCGTACAGAGAATGACAGTAAACAATGAACAACCTCAATGTACAACCAAAGTCAATGGGTTGGTACCAATGTGACTGAAAGACAGTGACATTATAGTCATGGGGGGTGGCAATGTTACTGAAGTTGCTGGTAACCAAAAACACAATTGTTTTAGTCAAAGAAACTGTAAATTACCCTTTCACTATCTCCAAATTCAGGTATTGTGCAATTTATGTAAAATCAAAATTTATCGTAATATCACTGAACATCATCAATGATCAAAACTGTAAAAATGTATGTCTAAGTTTCTTGGGTTCAACAAACTTTTGATAGTAAATCAATGTGCAATCCACACCATGATGTGCAACAGGTCAACAAACTTTCAGCATAAATCCGGTACCTCAAGCCAACAAAAGTTCTTTTTGTCGTGGCACTAGCAGGTAACAATAACCATTATTTGCAAACTTGATCGGACAAACAGATAACAATTTAGTCTGTCATATTCATCTCACTTTAGCTTATTGGTTTTATGATAAATATTCAAATTTGCCAAACATGATTGGATTACCAGATGAAATATTAACTCTTCAAAATGACCTGTGTTAACAGCATGAATGGCTGGTGTCCAATGGACAACAGGTTTCATTTCAGCAGGTCGGTCAATGTACTAAAAGTTTGTTGATTTCTGTGTCACTCACAAAGCACGTAGAGTGTGTTGTTACATCCCACACCCCTGCTAAATAAAAAACACTAAGTACACTCTAAGTGTACTACTGCAGTGAAGTTGTAGGTACAATGGTGTATTAAACCACAGGGGGGCGGGGGCAGGGGGGTGGGAGCCCCCACTCAGAACCCTTGCCCCCCTCCCCCTCCCCCTCCTACATGTATTTGAGATTGAAAAAATGCACAAATGAATGGTTTGATACATTAAATAACCACCTCCCAAAAAGGTTGTCTTTTCCCGCGTTTGCCCTCCCCCACCCACCCACACAAATGAAAATATTTGGTTACGGGGTACTAGCATGAAAATCAATGTAAATGTCAGGGCAAAGGCTAGGCGATGAAGTTATTAAGGAAGGTTTCACCTCAGGCTATAGATAGTGACTGAATCAATACGCCAAGCCTCATTATTAGTTTGGATGCCCTGAAATATTTGTGGAAATGACAGACTTGAGGGTCAATACTTTTAGGGATTGTTAACCAGCTGCTGCTGGGATTCTTCCATTTTTCCCGTCCCCCTGGCAAAAATATTTTGTCGGAATTGCCAAAATCATTTTTCTTTGACAGTATCACCGGCAGAAAGAAACCCTGACTTGACAAAGCCAAGAGAGTAATAATTATCTTATTGCACTTTGAGTTTTGTTTTCTCTATCGAGAAAATGTAAAATTCACGAATTAACATCTATTCAAATGGTTGCAGTACCCACTGCTATAGGATTTGAACTGCCTCTAGCTGCCGGGCAATCCCAGTAGTATATTTGGTAAGACATCTGCTGTAGAATGGCAGGGGTTTTGGGGTCGAATCCAAGGAATATGCCTGTGGATTTGTTTTCACAGGACTCGGGAAAGTATACAGTGCTTAACACATATCGGTGTATGGGTAAAAACCCATGTAAAAAAACTTTACAAGTGTTGAAGTAAAACTGAAGGCTGCCTTCGCAATACCATTTTTGTTTTACTCCTTTAGTAAATACTAAAAGCTGCAATCCTAGCCTCAGCCACCCATTTGGATATGTAGTACACTGTATAGCCTTTTAAGCTACCAAAATGAGGTGTAGGAAGAATTGCGCATTGACAGAGCAACAACAAATCAGACATTATGCCTGTTTTCTGATACTTGATAGAATATAAAATCACCTACTGACAGAGCAACAACAAATCAGACATTATGCCTGTTTTCTGATACTTGATAGAATATAAAATCACCTACTCGGGAATGGTACAATTTGGATTGTGGCAGCATAAACAATTTATTTATAAACTCTGGATTTTGCGATGACATAATTCATTATGCGGCAAATGACGCTGACTGTAATCAAACTTGGGCCGTAAACACAGGTTCCCATGAGACTAGTTGTGATAATCGTAGCCCTCCATCCTCCCGATGGTCGGAGACTGCCTCCGGTCTCCGACCGTCGGGAGGATGGAGGGTTACGATTATCGCAACTACCATGAGATATGCATGGCATTGCAAAATGGTATTTGGTTGCATGTAAGTCAAGTTGAGGAGAAGAAGGGGTCGTGGATCATCCATTGGGAAACAGGGGGTCGAGGGGGTTGTAGAACACCTTGGGTTACCCAAGACTCCCCAAGAGTAAGACCCAGCAGTAAGTGAAGTGCTGTACTCCTTTTTTTTAGATTTTGACATTATCGGTTGTACTACGTACTAGCAAGTACGACCAATGTCAAAATCTAAAAAAAAAAAAAAAAAAGGAGTACAGCGCCCCAGTAGACCCAGTAACTGGGGCGCTGTACTCCTTTTTTGAGATTTTTGACATTATCTGTCGTACGACAGTACTCCTAGAACTATGAGGTTCGTTCCGCTATCGTCTCCACGAGCCTCATAGAGTGATATGTACAAAATCCTATTCGAAACTTTCTGCCCTTCACGTTTACATGGCTACAGTTCTTTTTTGAAATCAGATCTCGCCAAAACTAGGCTCTATGTGTTCTTTCAACTCTGATCGAGCGTTGCACTGGTCCAGAAAATCCACTCCGCAAACTAAAAGTTGTTAAAAAGTGATAAATTCTCACCGTATTTTAGATCCCATTCAAACAGTATTGCAACAAATATGGCGACCGGAGTTGCAAAATTAACTGGTATGCTGCTATGCCGTGCGCTGGTCCTATGGGCTGGTTCCGCGTACCAGTTAATTTACAAATTTGTAAATTAACTGGTACGCGGAACCAGCCCATAGGACCAGCGCACGGCATAGCAGCATACCAGTTAATTTTGCAACTCCGGTCGCCATATTTGTTGCAATACTGTTTGAATGGGATCTAAAATACGGTGAGAATTTATCACTTTTTAACAACTTTTAGTTTGCGGAGTGGATTTTCTGGACCAGTGCAACGCTCGATCAGAGTTGAAAGAACACATAGAGCCTAGTTTTGGCGAGATCTGATTTCAAAAAAGAACTGTAGCCATGTAAACGTGAAGGGCAGAAAGTTTCGAATAGGATTTTGTACATATCACTCTATGAGGCTCGTGGAGACGATAGCGGAACGAACCTCATAGTTCTAGGAGTAGTACGACAGATAATGTCAAAAATCTCAAAAAAGTCACATAAGTCATGTAAGTAGGACATAACACTGAAAAGAAAACTGAATATTTTATTAGATGGATGTCACTCATTATTTATGTTTTCATTTTCAAAACCTGAGTGGGATCATAACTTCTTCTTTTTTCAGTATGTTTTCTTCTTTTTTCAGTATCATTTAGCGTGGGATGCTATGTGTGGTTATGATGGCATGGCTATATGGGACCTCTAATAATAATATTTAGTACGTAGGTAGAATGGACAAAATAATAAAGCCAAGTTTTATATGAACTGAAAAGGAAGACTGAAGTCGAAATGGAAAAATGCATCGGATTCAGCATGGAGGTAATACTAATACTATGTAGAGAATAAAGAAATCAACTACAACTAGATCCAAAAATTTACTTACCAATCTACAAACGTGATATGGACTCTGGAGATATTGTACAAGTTTCATTATAACAAATTACACTGAGACTCATGCTACAAAGATGACGACATTGTTGAAGCTGTTCTCTGAAATTTCAATCCGCAAACGAAGAACGCATTGTCCACACTGTTTCCGTCAGAAATCAGCTGTTGCTAGAAATACTAAATGACGTCACGGAATGGGAAATCCTCAGGTCAATGGCACCGCATGGTGGCGCTATCCAATAATCTTGTGAAACAAAGGGGCGGATTTATAGCCTAAAAATGAGGGGTCAGAAGTTGGATACAAACTTCAGAGATACATCGTTTAATTTGGTTGGGATTATAATTGAAGTAGGGAATGATGGTTAGGGTTCTGGTCAGGATCAAGGTGAGCAACACGATTATGGCTAGGAAAACAAAAGTACATCAGAATGGGGTGGGGGTAGGCAGGGGTAGGGGATTGAGATTTTTCATTTGGGTTGGCAGTCAACTCATAGAGTTGGTAGGCTAGGGTAGATTTTGATACTAAGGTTATGTGGCTAGCATAAGCAATTCTTTCAAAATTAACTGCAGGTATGAGTACTTTAGAGTTATGTTTTTAGGGAAAATGAACATTTCAGAAAAGGGTTGGTCATAATTTTAGATTATTGCCATCAATACTAACTTATAACTTCAAATATCAAACTTCAACTAATAATATCAAATAACATCAATCTATTCTGTCATTATTTCAATTGTTTTATTTGACTAAAGTATAGCATTTAATACCAAAAACAAATATTTACAATGTCTCTTTTTATCGCTTTTAGATTTCAAGCTTTCACCAAAGGATTTGAAGGATAAAAATCATGATGCAATTGCCTAATATGATAATGTGGTACGAGACGATAAGTGATTAAAACCTGCACATTATAAGTAAATGCCAAGACACAAAAATTGCCAAAGCTAATAAGCAAAAACAATCAGGTATGAGTGAACTCTCTTTATTCCTTTACTGCCCTCTATTGATTTGAAAGTACTTGACCTTTCAATATGAAGGGCTTCAAAAGAAAACACCCATGACAGCAGCTGATGCACATTGTATGACCAGGGCACAATTTCATAGAGCTGCTTAAGCACAAAGAGTAGCTAAGCACAAGAAAATTATGCTCACCAGAATAAGGTTACCAGCCAAACTAATATGTCACATGTGCAATTGGTGACTGGTATCCTGCTCATTTCTGCTCAGCAGAAAATTGTTAAGCAATATTTACTGCTTGAGCAGCTTTCTGGAATTAGGCCCATTATAAAGATCCATAATAATTCAGGTTGTGTCTCAGGCCTTTTGCAAGAATGTACATGTACTCTGAAATATATGAAATAGTTCAAATTTTCATTTGATTTTAAGTTTCCACTCATTCTACTTCTTGAACATCATCATCATCAGCATCTTCAATTTGTCCTGCATCCTCAATATCTTCATCGTCCTCAACTTCTTCTACATCCTCCTCCTCCCCATCTTCTTCATCATCTTCATCACCATCAATATCATCGTCAATGTCATCTTCTTCATCTTCTTCACCATCATCGACATCTTCTCCATCTTCCAGCTCTTCAACTTCTTCCCTGCTGTCTTCCAACTCACTTGAGATATTCTGCTCGGAGTCTTCCCCTTCTGTCTTCTCTGTGTCTGACTTGTTTTGCTTCCTCTTTTCCGACGCCTCTTTTTTACCTTTCTGCTCTTGACGAAACTCTAAAGCCAAAAGTTGTGATGAAAGAGTTTTATATGGTGAATATAAAGACTGTCAAAATATACGCCATTTCAAAACATAATTATAACACAATTTAAGATTACAACATGCACTTTTGTATTGGCCATTTTGTAACACTACAGCCAGTATATTTTACCAGTTCAATCTTGTTGAAAAAACCATAGGTCCAATATCAAGAAAACAAGTTTTCAAAGCAAGCTCATTCTGAACCACTTGACGTAGAATGCGTCTTTTTCAGCAAAACTTTCCCAAACTGAATAATGGTTGATGTTTATAAACATTTTTAAACAACTTCTTTTGCTTGCAGCTAGTTGACTGTCTGATGAATAATTACGGCCTGAGCTTTACATTGTGTAGCATGCACAGGTATCAAACTACCGTGCTATGCTTCATTCCCCACAAACAAAGAGGAACAAAGGGTACTGGAATTCATGCTAAAAATCTCCCTTTTTCTGCGGTTATTGTGTAATCCCTGATTCCAGACCTTTGTGCTTTTGTTGTGTAAACGAGGACTAAAAGAGATTGATAAGCGATTGTTTGTCATTATACGGCAAATGGGAGGCAAGTCCAGGATTCCAGCATATCATGGCTGATTATCAGCTGTGGCTTACGGCCAAGGTTTGACCTGTTTAATACGGTGAGGACATTCCATAATTTCTCAAAAGAGAACAGAAGATCCTGGGGCATTTTAAAAAACTGTTTGTTGTCTTTACTTTATTTAGTTAGTACATGTTCCATTGTGACAACAATATTATCAACATCAAAAATTATTTTGGAAGTTCCAAAAAGTTCTTAAAAAATAATACCAAGCAGAAACTTGGTAAATATTTTGTAATACCGTCGGGAAGTGGTTAAATATACACAGCACTACAAATGAAAGCAGACTATCACCTTGGAGACTTTTCTCTAATGGCTCAATGAATTCTTCAAACTCCATGTCCTTCATTGCGGCAAAAACATCAGCAGCATTGAGTGTTTTCCTTTTGCCTTTTAGAGCATAGTTGTTAGCACTGAGAGAAGGCACAGTTAAGGGAAATATAATGTACAAATCTCAGTAAACATACTTGATTTGAGCAGGTTAAAGTGTATTACTTATGCCTTGCACATTACTTTCTATCCAGTGGTATTAACATTCATATTGAGATTTTATTTCTGTTGCATGAAAAAATGAATGTTATAAAAACTATACATTATTATATTCTCCTTTAAATTGGTCCATTTTTACTTTCAGTTCTTCAAGCATTCTCGTTAATTTCTATCTTGACAACAACTGTAAATCAGGTTTGTCTGTCAAAAAGGATACCAAGAAGTAGCATAGAGCACAAATACACTGGCTGCTTTAGAGACAGCGTTACGAGCCTCTTTAGATACGCTGATTCCATCAGGAACCTGAGAAAAAAAAGAAAAAAAAAACCAGCTATGAAAACTGAACAACATTTAATATCATCACTTTTGTTACATGAAATGAAGGCTTAAAAAATACAGTCACCTTTAAACAATACAAGATGACATGTGGCATTCTGTATTCAAACTATTTGAGCATTAACAAATGCCAGGGGATAACTTCATTTAAAAATTTGAATATATAAAGCGAAGTTTTGTTGCAAATTTTGAATAGTGCATTGGCTATTACTACTTTACTAGCACAGCAATGCGGTGGAATTTGTTTTCTGGTATGGAGCTATTTGTTTTTCAAACGGAAATCATTTAGCAGAAAGATAAATTTGGATTTGTGTTGCTTACCGCTTCTTTCATGATCCTTGTGATCACTGAATGTGGAAGATTCAAGTCCTCTGGTCTCTCTGCCATGGTTTGTAATCTTACTGAAGGAATTGAAACTCAACTTGTTTTCCCAGTCAGTGACAACGTTGATCTTCAACTGACCAAATTCCTGTATTAATGACAAAACCAGTATTAAATGACAATCAATGAGATTATTACTGAACGGGCATTCATGGCATTATTTAAACAATTCATGTAACTATTAACAATTGATTTGGTAATTTACAATGTATGAATCACTGATTATTTAATTAATATCTAGGGTAAAGGTGTATATTTAATTCAATTCAAAAATGGTTTATTGAAAAACATGTATCGCAGTTTTAAAAAACTGAAGTGCACATGTAATAACATTAAACATTTCAAAGGGAAGTGCAAATTAGAAAACAGAGACAATTATTATGTACATCTAAAGTGAAATGTAATAAAAAAATCCCAATTCTAATAAAAATTACTGTTTGATATGAATATTAATTGTGGACATGTTTATCTCTTTTTGCAAACTTGCCATATCCAATGACCTCTGCAATTTGTATTTCTCCGTCTGTATTCTTATACAAATAAAATAATCGTACCTCATTTTTTTTTAGAAACTAGAAAGTCAATTATTAACACATTTATTATACACCAGCAGCACAGTACCAGTTGCTCAAGTTTGTTTGTTTTTTAATTGGAAAATAAATTCCAAATCTAACATTTAATGATTCATCAAAGAGGTGAATTGCACAAGCAATGTAAAAAGGAAAAGTGGTTGGCATGGTTGGATACAGAAATGTTTCCTTTTCAAAAATACAATATATGTTGGGCGCAATTGGTCAACCTGCACGATCAGCCGATGATTGTGCAACAAGATGATTATGTCGAACACTTTTTTTGTGGAGGATTTTTTAAAGGTAAGTAAAATCCGAGATATCCTTAAGAATCGACAGATTGCGAAACTTAATTGACCGATCGTGCAGATCAACCAATCGCACTCAAGATAAGTACCCTCGCATGTGGATATTTCTTTCTTGATTTGTGAACAGTGTTACTGCACTGTTGTTGGTGTACTGTTGTGTTATTTAGTTTAGTTGCTCTACTGTCCTGTGTCATGTGTGTAGTGTAGTCAGTGGTAGGGTAAGGAGTACGTGCAACTGCAAGGTGAAATTTGAAAATGAGTTTGAATTGATTGTTGAACAGTCCTTCTCTTTATGTGGTTTAACCATAGTGCTCTATGGTTTAACTGACAATTCTAACGTAAATAATCTAAGGTACTATTAATATTATACTACTTACTAGACTACGACTAAATGACAGTCAATGCCAAGCTTATTTTTAAAAAATAAACCAGGATTCATGAAGTGCGAAGAGTCAGTAAGGCCTTAACAAGTTACAGTTACATGTCATTACAATACAATTAACATTTTATTTTTATAATTTTTAACAAGTTGAACTTAAGCTTACCTTTGGCTTTTAGGAGACGTCAAAGCTATCAACCAGACGCACAACAGTCTACACTCTTTATGTGCACCTCATAAACTAAAATACCTCAGTCATGTCACTTTTCGTTGTTTTACAACAAAATAATAATAGCAAGCGAATACTCGTCTACGAAGTAACACAAGTCACAACATTGTAAATGTTAGTTCAGGGGTACGAGAACCGCGGGAACATGTGCATAAATAGCGCCACCAATTGGTAAAAACTCAGAAAGTCAGGGCGCCCTCTAGCAAACATTATTTGGAAGGGGCGGGGGCACTGGAAGGGCAGCGCAGGGGGTAGGGGTGGGCAAGTGGACATTCCTTAATTTTTGGCAGTGCGGCAATGTTTTTGTCCTAATATTTTTGGTTATTATTGTCCCATGTTATTTAACTGTGTGGGGGGGGGGGGGCACACCAGTCGGTGTTTTGACTAGTTGCTGTAGAGTACAACAGGCTTCTTTGGGGGGGGGGGGGGGGGGGGGGGCGTGGGGACCAAACAAAAATCTTACTAGTCTATGACTCAAATCCATGAGGTATGTTACACACAACTAATGCATTTGATTTAAATAAGGGAAAACAGAACAGAAGGAACATTGAATAACTCACGCAACAAACTAAATCAAATCAACTTAATTTTTATTTCATGCGAAATCTCAAAAGATAACAAAATGCAACATCTTGAAAACGTTATGATTTCAGTAATCTACACTGTCAATGTTTGGGTGTTTGTACAATTTCTCTTTCTTTTTCCTTTAGAATTTGACCCAAGTTCAGCAGAAGTTTAATATCTATTTTTTTCTCATCAATTGTCCGTTTCACAAATTTTTGGTTTAACTTTTTCTTGGAAATTTAAAAAGCTGAAAAAAAATTCCAACATCTAAAACAATTGTTGGTTTGTAAATGCAATTGAAATATTAAATCAAACATTGTTCAAAGTTCATGGACCAGTGGGTGATGGTCTTAGTTTAGTACTCTTCTCCCTCCTCTTCAGCCTCGCCCTCAACAGAATCTACACCAACCTCCTCATAATCCTTCTCCAGGGCAGCTAGATCTTCACGGGCTTCAGAGAACTCACCCTCCTCCATACCCTCTCCCACATACCAGTGGACAAAGGCACGCTTGGCATACATCAGATCGAACTTGTGATCCAGACGAGCCCAGGCCTCAGCAATGGCTGTAGTGTTGCTCAGCATGCAGACGGCACGCTGCACCTTGGCCAGATCACCACCAGGTACAACAGTGGGTGGCTGGTAGTTGATGCCCACCTTGAAGCCAGTTGGACACCAGTCAACAAATTGGATAGTGCGCTTGGTCTTGATGGTTGCAATGGCAGCGTTGACATCTTTTGGGACAACATCACCACGGTAAAGCATGCAGCAGGCCATGTATTTACCATGACGAGGATCACACTTCACCATCTGGTTGGCAGGCTCGAAGCAGGCATTGGTAATTTCAGCAACACTTAGCTGCTCATGGTAAGCCTTCTCTGCAGAGATGACTGGTGCATAGGTCACCAATGGGAAGTGGATCCGAGGGTATGGAACCAAGTTGGTCTGGAACTCTGTCAGATCTACATTCAAGGCACCATCAAAACGTAGGGAAGCTGTTATAGATGAGACAATCTGCCCAATCAGTCGATTTAGATTGGTGTAGGTTGGGCGCTCAATATCCAAGTTGCGACGACAGATGTCATAGATGGCCTCATTATCAACCATGAAAGCACAATCTGAATGTTCAAGGGTTGTGTGAGTTGTAAGAATTGAGTTGTATGGCTCAACAACAGCAGTAGAGACTTGAGGTGCTGGGTAGATTGCAAACTCAAGCTTAGACTTCTTGCCATAGTCAACGGACAGACGTTCCATCAGGAGGGAAGCAAAGCCAGAACCAGTACCCCCACCAAAGCTGTGGAAGATCAAGAAACCTTGCAACCCGGTGCACTGATCAGCCTGATAATGAGAAAACAAAAATTGGCAAAGTTATTTTAGTTTTTCCACTATACATGTTTGGGTAATCTTAGGGTACACACAAACAGAAAACAAATTTGTGAAAATTATCAAAAATTCAGATTACATTAAATAAGCAAAAAGTAAATGTAAAGTTACCCCAAAATGTTATTCAAAACTGCCCGCATTGTGAACAAAAAAAGTGTTGGTATTTCATTGATTTTAATGTCTAACTGCTAGGGCCTACTCTATGAAAACAGTTGGTTGAGATTTTTGTTTAGAAACCTGAGAAACTTAACTAAACACTTATAGCTTTTAGAAGCGTTGAAGTCAAAATGCTTAGTACTGTTTGAATCCTAAGTCGGGGAAATTTAATATTTATAACATGACCTAGCATGGAAACTTGATTATAAACAACTTCAATTGTTTGTTTTTAACTTTCAAAGTCATTACAAAAGCGAGATTGGGGTCAAGGAACACAATACCAAAGGCCACTTTTAACACTGTTTGTCTCTATCATCCACCCCGACCCCCACTAAAAGATAAAACACATACAAATACACAATACAAGGAAACTTAAGTTTAGCTTTCAATTAAATTCATGAAACTGAATACAAAGTCAGCATAACTGACACACTCAATTCCCTCACCAGTTTACGGATCCTGTCCAGTACTAGGTCAACAATTTCCTTGCCAATGGTGTAGTGACCACGAGCATAGTTATTGGCTGCATCTTCCTTGCCAGTAATCAGCTGCTCTGGGTGAAACAGTTGCCTGTATGTTCCAGTGCGCACCTCATCTATAAAATATAATCAAGCCGAAAATCAGTTCTAAATGTTTTAAATCACAAACACTAATGACTAAATGGAAATATTTTAGGGCGAAACCTTATCCTAAAAAATATAGGCAGAGGGGGGGGGGGGCCTAACAAAATGCCTAAACCATCATTAAAGTTTAACTAGGTAACCATGTTAACTGTCAATGTGTCATGAGGCATGACTGTACCGTAAACTATAAGTTATAGTATAACATCAGTGTCAACAACAAAAACAATATAATGACTAAAAGCAGAAAAGGCGAAACATTTTATATGATTTATGTCTATTTCTTTACAAAAAATAGTTAGGGCGAACGTCAGATTCAGAACAATTACTGATATTATTATTACTTAATATTAGTTAGCATGCTTAATTGCTTAGAAGCCTCATAAAATCATGGGCTAAATAATTAATATAGCGGCTTGATCATAGTGAATCAATAGGCTACACAAAAAACTAGAATAGCTTACCAACTACAGTTGGCTCCAAGTCAACAAAGACTGCACGGGGCACATGCTTGCCAGCGCCAGTCTCACTAAAGAAGGTATTGAATGAATCATCCCCACCACCGATGGTTTTATCACTTGGCATTTGACCATCCGGCTGGATGCCGTGCTCCAGACAGTACAGCTCCCAGCACGCATTGCCAATCTGCACTCCGGCTTGTCCCACATGGATAGAGATACATTCACGCTAGATGATAGAAATGTACAGGAAAGGCAAACGTTTGGTTTGGTGTAGACCTAACTTATTTTGCAGAATAGAAATATTTTAATGTGGTGGTCTAACAATAACATAATCAGTAACACAATGTTGTTTTCACAAAACAAAACGACAATCAGACAATGTGACTGGAGTGAGTGAGTGTGACTGTGACTGAGTAGTGGAGTCAGTCAAACTTCAGTTCAAAGTCAAAAGCAAATGAAACAATTTGTACACACGAAATGCCAGCAGACGGTGCCCGTATTACTATAGTATTACAATTAATTAAACTAAACTGACACTTGGCTTTCTTAAATTATATCACTTTTAACAACTCAAGCTTACCATCTTGGAGAGTTAAAGTACCTTTACTGGATGATGATTGAAAAGGAATCCTAAACTAGAACCCGTTACGTTGTGACTCAAATGCTCACAGCAACAGAAATGATTTGAAAGTATCGAACGAACGCGATTTATATACGAGAGAGCCTACATTGCGCGCGTAAGTTGATAATCTAAACACGCGACCTGATTGGTCAAAACTTGTTGATGTTTTCTCCTGATTGGTTTACGTCTTTGCAATGTTTGCGTGGCTGGTAAGACTATTCCAATATTTTTCAGGTTTTTTCAGTGGAAGGTTCCCCTGTATATTGTGAGTTTTGCTTGGAAACACTGCTGCAATCGTTGATTTTAAGTAACATTTTTTTTAAAGCTGTGATACTAGTTATAAACTATCGCCACAAACAAGTAATTAGTACAGGACAATGCAGATAACGAAGTCTGCGGGATTTGGCGTACAAAAAGAAAATCACAAAGAACTAGCCTCGGCTCAAGTCATCTTGTTAACTTCAGGAAACCTGAATTACTAGTACACTGTACCAAGCAGGTCACACAGAGGGTGACTGACCCCTAACTATAAAATGCAGCCGCCCGCCGCCGCTCCATGCCACATCACACACAGGGGCGGCGCACGCCCATTGATGATAAAGTGTGATTCCTCTATACAATACAATTTCGTCTGATGTTGGATTAACAGTTTAAGTCAATAAAACTACAATTTTTAGTGGGTTCGACAAACTAGCCCGATTCAAAATCTGGGGTTTCAACATGTTATAGTATTGTTACATTAAAATGTCTTTGCTGTAAATTGAATCAATTTACCCTGCCACTGAAACAAGGATCCTGCAGATCCCAAAGGGAACGATTTAGGCTACTTTGTCTCATTTTAACAAAAGTGAAACAAAAAGACAAACAAACAATCCAATACCAAAACTAAACTGTAAACTCTTTTATTTTTACTTTTATTTCAACAATACTTTACATCTTCAACTGGTTTTCATCAAAGAAAAGATCTCAAAAAGTTAAATACAATTCAATAAATACTTTTAATTTTGTACAAAATCAGAGTATGGAAAGAGAATACACCAGATACATTTTACAGAATACAATACAAAAATGCAGCCATACTAACTATGTTAGTGAATACGGTATGAATGGAATTCATGCATCTTTTGATACTACATGTACATAATACAACATGGATTTAAAAAAGGACTCTAACTTGGAGGAAATACAGTTAAAAATATCTCCAAAATCTATCTAATCGTTGTGAAGTATTGTCTCCACTTAGCATTGAGTACAACTTACTGAAAGGTACTTTACGCTAGCACCAAGTATACTTTTTTTCGTTTCCAAACCACCCCATCCCCCACCCCCACCAAAACAATCTAGCCTTGACAACAGAACAAAGAGATTTTAATAATCAAATAAAGTATTCACTTGGCTACAAATATCAAAGGCTCAATGAAAGCATCTGGGCGAATAAAATCACTTGGAAAATGGAATTCTTGTAAAAATCAAGTCAGTTGGAATGTGAGTAATAAAAAAGTATATGTGTTTATTTGACTGGTTCGATGTAGGAAAATGAGTATTGTATCCAAAATACATGTACCTATAAACGTTTGTGTTAAATGATGCAAGATTAAATCTTAAAAAAACTGATATTTTGAAAAAGATGTTGAACAAAATCTTTGACATAAAATAGTCTACAACCAAATTATCTCAAAATATCAATCCACTGAAGATAAAAAAGAAGACTTTTTTGTTTGTTTCTACAATTGAAATAAACAATGATTTCACAAGCAATGAATAACTTTTAGATAACTTCTAAAGGCACTTAAAAGCAGTTCCAAATGCTTTTTATCTCTTTGTATGTTGAGACAAATTACATTTAGTTGCATTTTGGTTCAATGTTACTTTTCATAGGAAAGTTCATTTTTAGTTTGAGAAATTAAATGAAGACAGAATATGTCACTGGTGATTAATAATTCAAAGGAATGTTTTGCATTTCGAGACTTCAAAATAGAAAGAGTGTTGTAAAAAGAATGATTCAAATATGCAGAAGTTTCATCAAGTATCAAATATAGACAAAAATGAATCTGGTGACAATGGAAATTCTGTATTCGTTTGAATACTGGCATTATGTGCATTACTATTTTCTAATTTTTAACTTGTTTCTAAAGAAACCAACCTTACTATCGATTTGAAATTTTTTAATTCAAGGCACAACGCACAAAAATGCTTTCTTAAATATTCAGCCTCTTGTATTAAGTATAAATGGCCACAAAGATTAAAACATTTTTTGTAAATTCAGAATCTTTTAAAAAATAAGGCATGTTATTTCCTTCTTGAAAATGGCCACAATGAAATGGAAATGAGTTTAAAAAAACACACACTTCTGTTTAAATGTAAGTACATCTTATTAATAAAGGCAGATAATAATGGTAAATCTGTGACCCTGTGTTTCCATGGAGACTAAAACCAACCAATTATTAGCATGGTTACGCAATGACAATCCGATTTTTCCTTGAATTTAGCTACTTTACCAATTTTAAGTCACACATAGTATAAGCATTAAGCCTTCACACTGAAATCCTCTGAACGAGTTACTAAAGGACATCAATATGTCATTCAAGGTTTTTAAATCTGATAGATTATGTACAAATGTTCAATGGTGGTGTATAAACCGTTTCTTAATTACCCATGTACAAAGTCAAAACTACAAGAATATAACTTCAAGGTATATTTAAATGATTATACATAAAGTGTATCCCTTATTTAGAATACCGATTAAAAAAACCTCACAAATAGAAATATATTAAGTGTAGTTTAAGCAAACACACAAAACCAAATTTGTCCTTAAATGCTGCGAGCACAGGTACAAATGTAAAGGTATAAGAGTATACATGCAACACTCTGTAAAAATATCAGCACAAACTGTAGCAATAGGTAATTTGTATAAAATATAATGGAACACGCCATACGAGGGTCCTGCCCTCTACAGTCTTTTTTTACACTAATGAACCTATTCCCAGGAAATGCCTGGGGAATTTGAACCCCACCACCACCCCATATTTATTTCACATTTGATGCAATTTTCCTGAGAATTATGAACACTTAAAATGCTGAGCCTGGGGTTATCCTTCATAACCCTTCTCCCAAGCAGGGGTAGCTATTTCCCAGGAATTTGCCAGGGTTAGCAATTTAAGTGTGAAAAGCTCAACCAAATTTCCAGGAAATGTTATCTTGTGCGAAAGAGGCTTACTATTATAAAACTTGAAAACGTCATTTTCATGGAATAACATACCAATTAGAAGGCCAATTTTGTAACAAACATTTGGTGAATCTTTTAATGTTTGCCATTTAAGAAGCTTTGGGTCCTTTTAGTTCTACTTGGCATCTCATTACAAATGATTAAACATATACAATGGCTTTTAGCCAACAATCACAACATTGTTTTATCAAAATCCAGCTTTTAAAGTAAACTCTCAGTGACATATATTAAGCACTTTGGGTGGCTAAACAGCACTTACTGGCATATGAAAGACAGGGCTACAATTATAAGTCTCTTCAAATTTTCTCTCCATTAAAAAAAAAAGTATAATATCCCTTGTCAATCTGTCCCATCTCTGAGAACCAAGGAAGACTATAAATTTGAGTTTCTTTGGGTGTTCAGTATTTTCTTGAATGAAGGCTACATATTCTTTTATTAGTCTCATACAAGACTCCAAATCAGACACAGTCATTGATACAAGTAAGAAATCTAACCTTGCATATTCAGTAATTGCTTGAATGGAGACTACAGCTTACCTCATATCAGCCTCTCATCAGTCTCCAAATCAAACATAGCCATTGGCATACCTCCATCTAGCTCTGCCTTAGCTGGGTTGTATTTTCCTTTCATCTTACGTGATTGTTTCAGATACCACCAGATATACACAAGAACACAGGCTAGTATAATGGCAAGAATGGCTAAGGGTAAGATCACTTGAATTGGCTCCACCTGTCTCGCTGCTTCAACCTCACAATAGTCTCCTGAAAGATCAAGAAGTTAGACAAATTCAGTCTTCACATAGATCAAGAAACAAGGCAAACATGTCCTTAATTTTAATACAAATTTGAATTTGACCCCAAACCATAGAGCTATGAAGAAAACACTGTTTGCTTAGCAGATTTAATAGATGTTAAATTTGCATCAGGATAAAGATTTCCATTTGTGTTTTACCCATTTTTACCCATACACCGATGTGTGTTAAGCACTGTATACTCATATTACTCAGGTGGAATTCGAACAAGTGATGGATGTTATATGTGGCCTGTACTTTGCTAATGATTACTAAGCAACAAATCATTTAGCTAAGCAGGTTTATGATATTTTAGTCCATTAGTAAGCATGAATGAACAATAATGAACCTTACCTGTATATTCCTTGCTACATCTACAAGTGTAGGACCCAGGTTGATCTTCACAAGTTCCTCCATTCTGACATCGGTGTGTCTGTTCTGCACACTCATTGATATTCTGATTACAATAGATACCAGTGTAGCTGGTACCCGTACAGTTACATGTAAACCCGTTGATTTCATCCGTGCAGTTACCACGATTCTTACATGGGTTACTACTGCATTCATTAATGTCAACGTCACACAGTAAGCCTTCGTAACCATCCAGACATGAACATTCAAAGTATGGTCGATTATTAATACATTGTGCACCATTCATACATGGATTGTCTGTTGTACACTCGTTGATATCCTCGCTGCAATAGGGACCAGTGAAACCGGTACCTGTGCAGTTACATTCATAGGATCCTGGTGTATTGGTACATATCCCTTGATTACAAGCATCAGGAATGACAACGCATTCATCAATATCTTGATCACAAAGTGGACCTTCGTAGTTAGTATTTGTACAGTTACAAGCAAATGTTTCTTGTCGAATAGAACAACTTTGGACTTTACTACAAGCTGTTCTCTGACATATTTCATCCAGACCACAACTAATTGCCTCCTGTGGTAGTATTGGACAATCACATGGTCCAACGTATATGCAGGAACCACTATTACTACATGGGTTACTATAACATGCATTAATAGTGTCTTGACAGAACTCACCACCGTAGCCAAGCTTGCAGTTGCACATTATCCCTAATCCAAAACCAGCATTTTCACACTGGGCTTCATTCTGACATAAACTCTGCTGGCATGTTCTCATGTCAAAGCCACAGTTTGTTCCGTTGTAAACTTCAGTGCACAGACACATGTACATGTTGATTTGATCCACACATGTTCCTTGATTTAAACAGGGATTACTAACACACTCATCTATATTAGTTTGACAATGAAGACCTGCGTATCCAGCTATACATTGACACATATAACCAGGAAAGTTGTCTTCCATGGATGGTGTCTCTACACACTGACCGCCATTCATACATGGATTAGATTCACATTCATTAATCTCCATCTCACACAAAGATCCGGTAAAACCTTCAAGACAGGAGCAAGTAAAATTAACCTCTGGCATGTTGAGATCGTGAACGCAAACTCCACCATTCATGCATTGATCAGTCTCGCATTGATCAATGGGTAACTCACAGTTACTACCTTGATAATATTGAGTACAAGTACATGCATGCTCATTCATGTCCCGTATGCAGGTTCCACTATTCAGACATGGGTTTTGCAAGCAAGCATCGACAAACTCACAAAACTCCCCGTAGAAACCAGTTGTGCATGTACATGTGGACTGTGACTCATTACGGATACACAGAGCTCCATTCAGACAATCATGTTGGAAACATGGGTTAAAGATCTCACAGTTCATACCTTCATAGAAATCAGGACATGTACATGTATATACCCTATTATCTGCTGTCTGTGTACAGATGCCGTTATTTTGACACGGTGCTTGGGTGCATAAACGATTATCAATACTACAATTCTTTCCCTCAAACCCAGGGATACAATTACAGTTGTAGTCTAGTGGGAATACATGTACACAGTTCATTGTAGTTGTAGTGTTACAGGGCTGGGTATCACAGACATTGATTTCTATGTTACAGAATTGTCCAGTCAGACCATCTGAGCAGAGACACGTGTAGGATATATGACCATCTTGACAGGTACCTCCATTAGCACACATATGGCCTGCAAGATTTAAAAAAGAAAACAACACTAGAAATAATGAAAAAATTCCTCGTAGAAAAAACTCATGAAGTTTCTATGTGTTTGAAAATTACTTCTCAATACAAAATACTGTTGTGTACTGAATCAATCAACTTTATGGCTACTTAAACATGGAAACAATGCTATCCCAAAAGGAATTTCAAAGGAGCAATGCTACCCTAGATATGGATTTCTAAAGATAGGGGACAATATAGAATACGCCGATCCATTAAGCCCCGCCCCTAAACTTATTGACCAATCACAGCATTGGCTAAATCTCCACTGTACACATGGGCAGCACAATGCGAGTCTGTTCAATGCCACTCTACACGACATGAATGCACACTATAAGTATGTGCACGCATGTTAAATTTTCCAATAGGTTTTTTATCATGTCGGACTTTTGTTGGACTTTCGGTGGCGTACCCAAGGCTGTGATTGGTCAACACGATTGGGGGCGGGGCTTTGCCCCACACATCAATAAACTTACCAGGGCAGTCATCAATGCTCTGTTCACACTGTTCACCTTCCCATCCCTCCAAGCAAACACAGTCAATCAAGTTCCACTGATCAACACAGAATGAGTTGATTGGACAGGGGTTAGATGCACAGACATCCACGCTAGTACAGCCGTTTGTGATCTGTCCATAGGGACTACTTGTAGATACGCCTAGTTGAGGAGTATTTGTGGCTAGGTAGTGGATGCGTTGATTGTTGAAGTAGATGTTACGAATACATCCCTGGAGGTTCTGACTTGCTTGAAATCCTACCCAAAAAACACAAACGTTAGTTTAACATATAAATACAGACACAGTGACATGGTGTATGATAGTGTACAGATGTTTACAAATGCTTTACCTCTGACAGTTGCAGCTTAAAAACGTCATTTTGTTCACAAGATTTATTCTTTTCAGATTATTAAATTTGGGATGTTTTGCAAGGATGCACTGATTCCAAAACAAAAATTATCCCGAGCATTAATATACCGTAAATAATTACACTATTCAATGCAAATTTACTTTAAAAAAAAACCATAGACATTTAAGAGTGAAAAGAAATTCTTAGCCTATACTCACCAGTGCCTTCAGGTCCACCTATCCAAACCTCGACTGTCGCACTTCGATCAGTATAGTGCATTGGAAAATCTCCTGTCAGAACTATCTGCTGCCCTCTATAGTTAACCATGATATTACCACGGTGTCGTACCCATGACAACTGTTGCCAGGTAGCATCAGATGCATTGGTTGTGATTGGTAGAACTTGCTCCGCTAGATTCACAAAGAAATGCAGGCAAAAAGTTACTTCTATAGCTGACTTCCTTTTGAATGTTTAGAGAAAACAACATCTTGTGAATGCAACAATTTAATGAGTTTCAGAACGTGGAAATAACAAACTATCTCACTTGTTCCAAATTTGGTCTCCAGCTGAAGCGTCCCCGTAGTCTCGTCAAGCTTAAGTAAGATGTGATCCACCCTGGAAAAAGTCCGACTGAAAAGTCTAATTAGCATAACGACCCCCGACATGTCACGAGTTCGGAAACTGATGCCAAACTCATCACCAAAGCTGACTAGCTGTGTGTTTATGATCACACGCAAACTACTGTCTGCACCGTTAAATGTAGAGGCACTCACTGGAAAGTAACATAGAAAACAACTCAATATTACATAATATTTGGAGAAGGGCTTGGGGAAATTTGAGAAGATCCAGTGCTGAGAATCATCTACGAGTTTGAATGATTCAACTGTCCTAAATTCAGCATTATTATAGACTCAATTCAACCAATGTCACCATTACAATAATCTTGGTTGCACCATTTTGGGAGTCAATGTCCCTGTGTGTTGTACAGTGTAGTGCCCATTCGAGTCCACAAGGTGTTTACACGATTACCATAACTTTCTCAGAGTAATTTGACTCCCCAAATGGTGAGCACGGCAGAGAGTAGCCGAGTGTGACGTTGGTGCAAGGAATCAATAATCCTTGCAATGTTCCATGAATCTACATCGTCCTTACCTTCTTCACAGGTTGATCCAAAGTAATCCTCAGTGCATTGACACTGAAAACCACTCCAGGCAGGAACACACACTCCTTCATTAGCACAAGGCTGAGGATAACAAGTCTCTTCACGAGGACAACCAGGATCAGCGACCTGAGGGTCAAAGTTCATCTCATAAGGAGTTGACCTTTGTAGCTGGATCCGTGCATCATTGATGAAGATGTCTTTGATACATCCTGTGAAACTGAAGAGTGTAAAATGATTGTCTTCAGGAGAAGGTATGATTCACATGAAAAAAGATCAAATTAAGCAGTTTTGTTTGGACTTAGATTAAGATTTTCTTTAATCAAAGGATACTCATCAGTAGTCAGCATAAGGCTAAGAATGCACAATCCATCTGGGTTGGCTGCCTTTGATTTTCATATTCTAAAACCTGAATGAATTAACTCATGGACATTCTTAGAAAAAAGGAGGGGGTTTGTAGTTACCTTTCTACAGTTGGCAAGGTATCTCTCAGAGGTTCAAATGCTGGATTTTGATGTAAGTTTCCAAACAGCATCGGTAAGCTAAGCTGGATAGAAGGCGGAGCTAAGAGAGTTCCGGTATACACCTGTCCCGTCTCCTCATTGGTCACTATTTAAAACAACAAACAATTTCTTTGCAAAATTACAAATTTCCCCAAAGAGTAGAGTTTTAATAACAAATTTTAAAAAGTTTAAAAGTATTTAAGATGTATTTCAATATCTGAAAGAAAAGCCCAGAGATGAAAGACAATCCCATGGGTTGTAACTCTTACCAGTTGAAGTGAGTTGGAATCCATTGATGGTTAATCTAACTTGATACCAGTCACCATTGGAGACGTTGATCCCTGCCTCTGCTGAAGCCACACCCCCAAGAACCAGAAACATCACCCTGACGGAATGTTGGTCAGTAAGTACAACGGACAAACCTGATGGCTAATGAGAAATAAACAGAAGAGCAAGGGTTAGGGTTATCTATCTTTGACAAAATCAGATTTTTCTGTTAATTTTATCATTATCAATTATAAAGAAAGATACTATTCTAAAATCATAAACCATACCATCCTTACCATATACATAATGAGTCCCGCCTGATCATTACCAGCGCTGAACGAAAACTGGACACTTGTTATTGCATCATCAGTAACAACCCCATCAGCAAAATGTAAAAACTTCCCTGGTGTAAAACTTGCCAATGTTTGTATCTCACAGTTCCGACCGGTAAATCCAACAGGGCATTCACAGCTGTAGTTGGACCAAATATCTACACAGAGGGCACCATTTAGGCATTGATTTGGGAGGCAGTTGTTTGAATAGGGACATCCAGGTGTCAAGAGGGGATCTGAATGATCAGGAGGAAGACCCAAACTGATTAACTGGTTGTCAATTTGAAGATTCTGCAAAAGGAAAAAGAAAACATCATTTTAAACCTTGATCATTCTTTGATTTAGAGACTTACATTGTAACTTCATCCGACAGAAAAACAAACATAGCCATGCCGTCTATTGCAAGATTTTGAATGTAAATAAGTTTTTCTTAATTTTACCTCTAAGCAACCAATGAAATTATCCGTTGACTTCAATTTCGATACCATGTAGGGAGTAGCACTTGGTCCAACACCACCAATATACAGCGCTCCATTCAACTCCAGCTGACCTCCATCAGCAGAGGGCGCTAGACTAGTCACACATTGTGATCCACATTGTCCATCATCTATTGCTAATCCAGCAACGAGGTTTACAATACTAATGGACACCTTATGGGGTTCACCATCATTCAGTCCACTACCAAGGGTTGCTTTCAGGGTCTCAGAGCCGACGTTAAGGGAGACATAGAGGGCGCCCTTGTAGAGTTCAACTGCAAGGTGATCAATGTGACCATTTGTCTGGACCTGTTATCAAATAGATATATAACAAACAAAAAATTTCTACATGGCTTTAAGACCGAGATACAGAGATGAACAAAAATAAAGACAAGATATTAAAACTAATGCAACTATAATTTTAATTAATCTTTAAAGCTAAGTCTTTAACATGCAACTCCCCCGCCCCTCTGACTTACCCCTTCGTTGTACATAAGTACTCCAGATGGGATTGTAGTCACAAACTTGAAAGTCACTAACATCTGTGCTACAGCCCGTCTTCTCCTACCTGCCAACCCTGTATTGACAATGTAGGCTGCCAAAGGGGGAAGCTCTAATGAACCACTGCCTGAAAAGCTGGCCTGTTCCACTGTGCCACAGGTAAGACCAGAGGTTCCTGATAGAAAAGATGGGATAGGATTGATGATTTGGAAAGGGTGTTAAGACACATCTGTCAAAATCTTTACAAAATCAGTTTGATTTGCTAGAAAGGAATTCTACAGAAATGTGACCACCTAGGTTAAAATATAAAATGAAAGACCAGCAATAAAAATAAGCAAAATCATAACTTTTATTTACTGAAATGAAGCTTCAATAAAATACATAAATATGACCAAAAAAATACTGACATCTTCAGATTTGAAACCATAATCTTACCTTTTGTGCAGACACATTCATATGTATCTAGTGATGGTTCAATACATTGGGCATTATTCAGACATGGATTTGATGAACATTCTTGTATATCTTCATCACAGTTATTACCTACATACCAAGAACAAGAGAAGCAATAGTTGGAATAAATAAGGAGAGAAGCAATGATTGGAATAAATAAGGAGAGAAGCAATGATTGGAATAAATAAGGAGAGAAGCAATAGTTGGAATAAATAAGGAGAGAAGCAATAATTGGAATAAATGAAGAGAGAAGCAATAATTGGAATAAATAAAGAGAGAAACAATGATTGGAATAAATAAGGAGAGAAGCAATAATTGGAATAAATAAGGAGAGAAGCAATAATTGGAATAAATAAGGAGAGAAGCAATAGTTGGAATAAATAAGGAGAGAAGCAATGATTGGAATAAATAAGGAGAGAAGCAATAGTTGGAATAAATAAGGAGAGAAGCAATAATTGGAATAAATAAAGAGAGAAGCAATAATTGGAATAAATAAAGAGAGAAACAATGATTGGAATAAATAAAGAGAGAAGCAATAAATGGAATAAATAAGGAGAGAAGCAATAAATGGAATAAATAAGGAGAGAAGCAATGATTGGAATAAATAAGGAGAGAAGCAATAATTGGAATAAATAAGGAGGGAAGCAATAATTGGAATAAATAAGGAGAGAAGCAATGAATGGAATAAATAAGGAGAGAAACAATGATTAGAATAAATAAAGAGAGAAACAATGATTGGAATAAATAAGGAGAGAAGCAATAATTGGAATAAATAAAGAGAGAAACAATGATTGGAATAAATAAGGAGAGAAGCAATAATTGGAATAAATAAGGAGGGAAGCAATAATTGGAATAAATAAGGAGAGAAGCAATGAATGGAATAAATAAGGAGAGAAACAATGATTAGAATAAATAAAGAGAGAAACAATGATTGGAATAAATAAGGAGAGAAGCAATGATTGGAATAAATAAGGAGAGAAGCAATAAATGGAATAAATAAGGAGAGAAGCAATAAATGGAATAAATAAGGAGAGAAGCAATAATTGGAATAAATAAGGAGAGAAGCAATAATTGGAATAAATAAAGAGAGAAGCAATGATTGGAATAAATAAGGAGAGAAGCAATAATTGGAATAAATAAGGAGAGAAGCAATGATTGGAATAAATAAGGAGAGAAACAATGATTGGAATAAATACCTTTGTATCCAGCAGCGCATGAACAGTTGTAGAAATCAATGTAATTGAAACATTGTCCATTAACACAAGGGTTGGATGAACATTCATCGATATCAGACTCACATGAAACCCCTTAAAATAAATCAACAAATGTCAAGATTCAACAAATTACAGATCAAAGAATGATGATCTTAGTGAAAAAGAAAGCCAAAAAAAAAAAAAAAAAAAAAAAAAAAAGCTAGTTTGTTTATAAGGATTAGCACCACAGCTCATAAGAGATATAAACACTGTGCGATGGACCCTGTTACAGTGCGTGATATTTTTTCTTTACGATAAAATAATGTGCGTGATAAACCAGACACGGTTCCCAAAACTATTTCAAGACAAAGGAGACCTGCACCCTTTATTGTTATATGTTGGCATCATAACTTTACTTCAGGAGCAAGATCTATTACTCACCGTACAAAGTTTCAAATTCTAAGATGGAATGAAATGTTATGACAGTCTAGAATAGAACGATCTAGACACTTAAAATGATGCTTTCTTACCAGTGAAACCATCTGGGCAGACACAGCTGTAAGCGTTGAGTAAGTTACTACATGTACCTCCATTTAAACATGGCTGTGATGCACACTCATCAATATCTACGTCACAGAATGTACCTACAAGGTCAAAGGTTGCATGAATATGTTAACAATATCATGAATATTCACGTCCAAAAAACTCAGGGTATCATTTAGAGTGAAAGGGTTAATCAATTTGGGGTGAAGAAAATTCAGCTACTCTGCGAAGTCTACATATAGTCTGGTTTCTAGACAGGGCTTATAATACAAACTTAGCTTCTACACTTGTTTGGTAGTCAGAACGTCATGTCATCCATTCAAGTAGTCACTATTTTTGTGTAATTTTTTAAGCTAATTTTCTTGTGTTCAAAATTGGAAAGCACCTCAGGCAGATAAGTTTTGTTTCATAAAAAAATGAGGTATAAATTAGGTTCTTACCATTGAATCCTCCAGCACACAAACACATATAGCCATCTACGATATCTTGGCAGGTCGCTTGATTCCTGCATGGATTAGATCTACATTCATCAGTATCAGTCTGGCAGTGAGTTCCATTGAAGCCTGCAGTACATGTACAATTATACCCATCCACTATGTCATTACATTGTCCACCATTCTGACATGGATTGGAGATACACTCATTGATTTCAGTTTGACACTGGTCACCTGAGGGCAAACAAGACAATATTATTATTTCATTGTCAAAAAGGATTCTAGACCAGTCTGATACTGGTCACCTGAGAGAAAAAAGAAAATATCACAACTTCATGGTCAAATCAATTCTAGAAATACATAGATTGTAGATATTTATGCTTGGATAACACTCAAGGCTTTTTCTTACTCTAGGAAAAACAAAACACAAAACAAATATTGATACAAATTTCAAAACCCACGTGACAAGAAAGTACTGGATACTCAGTGCTTGTTTGGTTTTGATTAGAAAAGAATCAAGCAGATGACCTTCTCATACCAGAGTAGAATGTGGATTTTTATACAAATCAAATAATCATCAGAAAGAAGAAATGTCTGCAAATAGTAATAAAATAACTACCTGTAAATCCTGGTGTACAAGCACACAGATATCCAGCTACTATATCTTGGCATTGAGCACCATTGAGACAAGGCATTGAGGTACATTCATTAAGTTCAATCTCACAGATTAGTCCTGTAAAACCTATAGAGCAGTTGCAATCTGGTGCAGCGCCAACCTAAATCAAACAACAAAACAATCATACATTCAAACTACATAATATTATCAAACAGTTCAGTGAAGTTGAGGAAGAGGTATCAAAATGGATGTCAGACCCGAGTTTGTGGTCATTTTAAAACTGTCAAACATGAATCAAGAAATATTTAATGACATCAATTTCAGAAACTAATCACGGCTGTATCATCATGCTAACTTTGAGGGGAATAGAGCATGTTGTATTTAGACATGCACCTTGGAAATTGCCTGGAATACAAAACTTTGTACATTTTGTTTCAATTTTCTATGGCCCTGAAATTCAGGACAAAAGAGCAAGTCGGCTGAACGGCTGAGAAGTTGCAGTACCTCTTACCTGTTCAATACACACCCCTCCATTACGACACAGTGGAGGCATAGCTTGACACTCTAGGATGTCTTGATCACATAATCTCCCTGTCCAATAATCCTGACAGAAACACTGGAAGGATCCAGCTGGGCTATTGATACACAAGGCTCCATTCAGACAGGGTCCACTCAGACATTCATTTATATCTTGCTGACACTGGGTACCAGACCATCCATTCAGGCAGTGGCATACAAAGTCTGTAATGCACAAAAATAGTTATATATGTATTCTATGTAATAATTGGGGTATTAACATATATTTGAACAAATGACAGTCTTGAGTCCAACCATTTAAAGATTAAGATATTAATAAAATATCTGAACAAGTATAGCCTTGTTTTCCTTCAGTTACCAAGAAACATAAGTTTCATCAAAATAAGTTCACTTATTCTTCTATAAGTGATGTTTGAAGCTTTGCATGGTGAAAAAAAAAACTTCTATGTTTCGTTTTGAGCAAAATGTTTGGATGACACCAGACTACTTGAAGACATTTACCTCTTCCGATGCTTTCACAGGTGGCTTGATTAAGACATGGATCTGATAGACATCCATGTTTGAATAGTTCACATAGAGATCCAACATAATCATCAGTACATTGACAGCGGAATCCATTGGTACCATCGGTATATTCAACACAGGTACCTCCATTCTGACATGGATCTGAACGACAATCATAAATGTCACCTTCACACTGATCACCTGTTGGAGATTGCAATCAAGAAGATGAGAGACTCACAGAAAACAATCAATAAAAAGAATCAATCTGACAAAGATGTGGTTAAAGTCACCATATACTATTCCACTGCAACTCTTCAAAATCGAACTGCATGTTTTGTTTGATTCTGTTGGACTGAGAACTGCACTAGAAAACTGATCATGCTTTACATGGGGTCAGGCATACCACCATAATCAGAGTCCAACAGTTTGGGTGTTGAGTTACTGAATGGTGTTGGACTGAGGACTGCACTAGTAAACTGATCATGCTTTACTTGGGGTCAGGCATACCACCATAATCAGAGTCCATCAGTTACGGTGTTGGATTTTGTTAGAGTGAGGAAGGATCCTAGTAAATCACTCCAGGTTATTTGAGTTAATGTTGCTTCCAAGCTATGGGGCACTATTGATCAATGCATGGTTTGATTACAAGAAAAGATTAGTATTAATAACAAGTCCGACTGGAAATCATAATCAAAGTACAGTTATTTACCTGTAAATCCTTCAGCACAAATACATGTGAATGGTAATGTCGTTCCTCGCACCTTGCTGCATGTCCCTCCATGAAAACATGGCTGAGGATCACATACATCAATATCTATCTCACAGTTGGTACCCTGATAACCTGGTGTACACATACAGCTATAGCGAAAGTCACCATCCACACAAGTAGCTCCGTTTAGACATGGATTACTTTGACAACTGTCAATGGGTGTGGTACAAAGTGGACCTTCCATACCAGCTGGACATTCACACCTTAATCAGAAAGAAACACCAATATCAAAGAGTTTTGCCTATCACTCTGAAGTGCAGTACAATTGACATTTGTTGAGTTTTAACTGAACTATTACAGGATAGGACACAAACTCATGTTGCAAGTTGCAATCATTCCTCTTAAGTGACAACAAAAGGAGGATATACCTTTCAAGAGTTTTTCAAGAAGGTGAATAAATCTTAAAGACTTCTAAAGAAGAAAGTTGATTTACCTGAATCCATTTATCAGATCTAGACAGATTTGATGAGATTGACATGGATTAAGCTGCTGACATTCATTGATGTCATTCTGACAGGTAGTGCCATTAAATCCTGCTTGACATATACATTCATACATATTCATCTGCGGTTGCTGGCAGAAACCATTGTTACCACATGGGAAGCTGGCACACTCATCAATATCAACCTCACAGTAAGTACCCTCAAAACCTGCACAGATATAAAGGCTCTATTAGTAGGATGAATGGTGTATTATGAAAGATTGGCAGATCAATCAATCAATCAATCAATCAATCAATCAATCAATCAATCATTCAATCAATCAATCAATCAATCAATCAAATATAAAGGCTCTATTAGTAGGGTGACGGGTGTTTGTGAGTGCAGATCAGTCAAGAGATCAGAAGATGAAACAAATATTTAAGTAACTAAACAAATAAATCAATAAATCAATCAGTCAATCAATTTATCAACAAATGAAATAACTAGATCAATATTCAAAAGATCAATATAAAGATCAGTTATTAATATGTAGATCAGAAAATAGATCACTATTCAATAGATAGATCACTACATTAATCAATACGTGCATCAATAGATAGATAAACATTTAATTATCCCGCACAGTAAGTTCAAAATCTTGACCAAAATCTTGGGAAATCAATAATCAATAATCAAAATCTACCTTAAAGTCACTACAAACACTAAACTGGAAAACTAAATAGTAATACTTGGCAAAATTGAGGAATTTTTTACAAGTTTGTTTCCTTTTTAATATAAACTAACCTGGTGCACAAGTACATAGGAATCCATTAATGACATCATCACATGTTCCACCATTCTGACATGGATTGGATCCACATTCCATAATTTGAAACTGGCAAACATCACCATGGTAACCTGGAGTACAGTAACATGTATGACCACCTAGCAACAAAAATTTGATATTAACAAATATATAAAAATGAAATTACAAGTACTCATTAAGAAATTGCTGTTCAGTAAATCACAAAGACATGATTGGTTGATTAACGAATAACAAACTAGGGTCATATCATTTTTTGGTAACTGGAAAATAAAAACTGAAAAAACGAAAAGATAAAAAAAGAAGAGTTGACAAAGATAAAAGTGAATTTGTTCTTCTTCCACAAAAAGGACTCTTCAATTATTGGCAGTAAATTATTCTTATTTCAGTTTGCCTAATTCTTTATTTATGACATGGAATAAAAAATCAAATAATAAACCACAAGGGAAACTGACTGGGTAAATGTCATTCCAATTTTTGGGTGAACACAGAAAAATCGACTTAGATGGGATTTGAACTTGAGTCCTCTGGATTAATGTGCTGGCAATCTGCCAACTGAGCTATCTATCCCTAAAAACCAAACACTTTCAATCTCAGGCTGTGCTCCGTGGTCATATATGGGTTGATGTGGCTGGCTGCCAAAGGCATCCTTGCATGCCTGCAGCTTGAACACGTGTAGCCACATCCTTTGCAATTCAGCTTCTCAGCTGCCAGTAAGGATGATGAGCCTCCCAAATTACTATTATAATGAGAACTAAAACGTCTTACATGTATGATGTCAAGAGGAATATTTACCTGTAGGTTTTTCAACACAGACCGAGTTTTCTCCACAAGGATTAAAGTTACATTCCCTGACGATGGCTTCACAATGAACTCCAATGAAATCTTCTTGACACAAACATTCATATCCATTATCTCTATCTTGACATGTTCCTCCAAAGTAACATGGCTGACTTAGACATTCATTAATGTTCTGATCACACAGCTTGCCATAAAAACCTGAAATGAAAAAGAAGTAGAAGAACCAAGATAGATCAGTGGTTTGTTCAATTCTATTAAAACATTCATTAACGTTCTGATCACATTGTTTGCCATGAAAGAAAAACTGAAATGAAAAAGAAAGATTAAAGTAGTAATTAGATGGATGAATAGATTAATGGTTCATTTATTTAACTTTCACTAATTTGCCATCATTGGCAAAATTTCCATGAAAATATACTGAAGGTTTCAGCAATGGCTGTGAACAACAACCTGAGCAATAAGTTGAGCAAAATGTCACACCTGAGCAAAATGTCACAAAAAGTGACAACAATGTTTCCACAATGTGAACGATGGTAATTTGTTCATACTAGTACAATAGTTGTGAAAACTAGTTCATTTGTTGGGTTTAATCCTCTCACCTGGTAAACAGTGACAGCTGAAATCTCCATATGTATTATTACAATACAATGTATGTACAAGATCACATCGGCTTGGTTGGGCTTGACATTCATTTACATCAGCTTCACATACAACTCCTTGAAAGTTATCTGGGCAATCACATCGGAATGCATTGATGAGATCAATACAAACTCCACCATGCTGACAGGGTGATGAGATACACTCATCAACATTGATTGTACAGAAGTCACCAATCCAGCCTGGAGAACATGAACATGTATAGGAATTGAATCCATCGATACATTGTGCGTTATTCTGACAGTCATTGACTGGAAGACATTCATTGATTTGACTTTGGCAGAAAGTTCCTTCATAACCTGATGCACAAAGGCATATAAACCCATTGAAACGATCTACACATTGTGCACCATTCAAACATGGCTGAGAGCCACACTCATCTATCTCCGTCTCACAGCGATCTCCCTGGTACCCGGCAGTACATGTACACATAAAGGAATTGAGTTGGTCACTGCAGAATCCTCCATTGAGGCAAGGTGCTGAGACACACTCGTTGATCTCCACAGAACAAAGAATACCCACAAATCCTCCTTGGCAGACACACCGGTATTCATTCACACCATCAATGCATAAGCCTCTATTCAAACATGGCTGACTTGCACACTCATCAATATCAACCTCACATCTGGGACCAGTGAATCCAGCCGAGCATGAGCAGATGAATGCACCCAACGTATCAGAGCAGGTACCACCATTGATGCATGGGTTACTAAGACATTCATTGACTTCTGTCTGACAACGAGGACCT
Source organism: Marthasterias glacialis (assembly GCA_911728455.2). Classification (NCBI taxonomy): domain Eukaryota; kingdom Metazoa; phylum Echinodermata; class Asteroidea; order Forcipulatida; family Asteriidae; genus Marthasterias; species Marthasterias glacialis. Next base: position 15,805,930 of record OU452236.1, on the reverse strand, counting down.
TCCCATGCAGCAACACAGTTACAGGTAAATGCGTTGCTACCATCTTGACATTGTCCACCATTAAAACATGGCGATGAGAAACACTCATTGATGTTGACTGAACACTGTGGACCCTCAAATCTGTCAAATCAGAAAAGAAAAAATTGTTCTACTTTATTTCAACAGTTTCATTCTGGTACAGATGTAAATAGTTAAGAATTATAAGCAACTTGTTTTATTTACACAGCCAATTTCACAGATTGTCATTTTTCCATTTTAAGACATTTTAGTTGTAAACTAATTTCTTACAGGTAAAAAACCTAAAATCTCTGAAGAATTTAGTGGCTCTGAAAAGAGCCGGCTCTTTTCAGAACCAATATTTCCTTCCAAAAAAATCTGTACATGGTACCCGTTAGAATTAGTATCTTCCATCGTGGAAAGCATCAAATCCTAAAAGTAGACCATAGGACCAAAGTGAGATTCTTCTTTTGTGACATGAAAGTTTGAACAACAAAAAAAACAACAAGTTTCCTATCAATTCCAATGATGAAATTCTGGCAATGCTATGAGCAATCTCTTTTAAGTTAACAGAATGTATCAATCTTTCTACCTACCCTGCAGCACACTGACATGTAAAGCTGTTACGTCCATTAATACACACTGCTTGATTCTGACAAGGTGAAGATGCACATTCATTGAAATCTAAGTCACAGTTTGCTCCCGTCCACCCCTCAGGACAAAAACAGGTGTATTGATTGACCCCATGGGTACAGACAGCACCATTCTGACAATACCCAAAGGCACATTCATCTATGTCTTGATTACAAAGAAGTCCCTCCCATCCCGGGGCACAAGAACAGGTGTAAGAGTTAACAGCATCGTTACAGGTAGCTCCATTGAAGCATGGGTTGGATAGACACTCATCGATGTTCAGATTGCAAAGTGGACCTGGGTAATAAAACAGGAAATAGCAATCATACAGTAATTGGATTCACACTGACAGACAAACCAACCTCCCAGGTGAAATCTGAAACATGTAAACAAAAATTCCAAACTTTTCGTCAGAGTTGAAGAAACAAAATTGAGTAAAAATGCTTACCTCTCCAGCCTGGCGCACAGGAGCAGTTGTAGAAATTGACGCCATCAAAACAAGTGGCACCATTTAGGCAAGGATTAGATTCGCACTCATTGATGTCTATTTCACAGTCACTGCCGGTGAATCCTGTGTTTATATACAAATATTGTGAAGAATGAGAAACGAAGAATAGATCTTATGCATTGACGTCATCACGCCGCCATCTTAGAGGTAAATCGATGATGAAACAATGGAAACGCAGATATTTGTACGCGCGGCGCATAGGATTGGCCAATGAACAACCCCATGTTGACCTCAAGGTGAGGGCGCCCTACTCAGATGACGTCATGTGCATAAGGTCTATAAGAAACGAAGAATAAGAAATGAAGAATTATTTAGAGACCATACTAACCATGTGGACACCACCAATATAACATCAGGTAGCTCTGATAGAGAAACACAGAGGTTGTGGGTTCCAGACCTGCTATATTCATTCTTGTTCATCTCAAGTACATTTGAAATGGTTACCTAGTAATCCTACATATACTAACCTTGTAGACATGTACAGGTGTATCCAGCCACTCTATCAGTACATACAGCATTATTATAACATGGATTACTGCGACATTCATCAACCTCCATCCCACACAGCGGTCCCTCATACCCATCAGCACAAGAACAGTTGAATCCTCCAATAAAGTCATTACACTGACCACCATTCAGACAAAGGTTGGGGATGCAGTTATTGGCAATGGAACAGTTTTTACCTGAAGAAGAAAAAGACAATATACTTCAAAACTTACAATACAGTACCAAGCAATATAATACAAACTTGTAGCTGTTTTTACATGTCCAATATTGTTTCTTGTATGTTCCATTTTAATAAGACAAATCACAAGACACAATGTTGTCTTTAAACCCATTCCATGCATCTTAAGAATCTACATCACTTTGGAAGTAACATATTGTGTCACATCTTCAAAGTGTCCAACAATGTTACACTGCAGTTAAGTTAAAGAATTGCCAAAATTTTTTTTAATGGCCTCACATTTCGACCCTAGCAGAGTCTTTCTCAAAGGGAGGCTAAAAAGAAAGCCTCCGCTAGGACCGAAATGTGAGACCATTAACAACTTTCTGCATTTATACAACAGGTCCTTTTGGTTGGTAAGCAGTTTGTTACAGCTAATTTTATTTTTTCAAGTTAAAGAATTGAATAATTAATTGTTTACACACAGGCTAATTGTGATTTTATGCAACCATTTAATGGATGCAAACAAACCAGGGTAGCTCAGCATCCTAACTTCATAAATCAATAGATCAAGACACAATAAAAGAATTCTTTTTGGATTGTAGGTCCCTCTCACCCAATTCATTAAGAGTTTCAACTTACCCTTATTAAACTGGATGGTACAGCGGCATGTATAATCCTGTATCCCATCCTCACATGTAGCTCCATTTAAGCAAGGATTAGGGCTACAGTCATCAATGTTAACACAGGTTAGAGGTGTTAGAGTAACCAGACCAAACCCTGCCGCACAGGAACAATCAAAATCACAGCTTTGTGATGGTGACAAGCAGGCTGGCTCACAAACCTCGTTAGGGAAACATCCATCATGGCTGATATTCCTAGATAAATAAAAGTTCAATACATGTTATGACACCTGTCTAGTCATAATGCAGAATGGTTAGGGTGAGGTTTGGGGAGTGTTTTCAACCTCAAGTCACTTCCACAGTTTCCTTAGAGACAGTACAATAAAGGATGGACTTTACAGTGTAGCAGGCCTTGATCTTAAGAAAAATGGGGACAGGCCTTTGCTGGCCAAATCAGAGAAATCAAACAATTTCATGCTGGCCAAGTTGGTAGTGACAGTGCAATTTTTCTGAAGGGCATGCTGGCCAACTCGACAGGGCATGAGGCCAATGGCCTCGGTAGCCTCGGTTAAGATCAAGGCCTGCCGTAGGTACATGAATACAAACAAGTCTCTTTTACTCTTTTGGGAGAGAGTTACAAACACATCTTTCAAGATTGTAACAAGAACACAAAAAACAGGAATTCACTTAAAGATAACTAGCAAAAGATGACTGACTTCAGCCTATAGGATGTTATCGTTAGCAACCTTGTAAATAAAGACTACAGGTTCGATAAAACTCAATGATATAACAAAATAAAAACGAGTAACTTTGATTATAAAACAGATGGCTTCTTTTGTCAGAAATACCAGGATATTTTCTACAAACCTCTGAGCTCTCATCTGAGTTTTGAAGTTAATAAGTTCAGGTGGTTCTGGTGTAATGCTGTAGGAGATAAATCTTAATCCTTCAAAACAACCTCGCAGGGATGTAAGAGCTGTGGCTGGGAAAGGATCTGGAACAGCAGTAGGGTCTTGTATACCACCTATCATCAACTCAGCTGCATTTAATGTTTGGGCTTGACCAGCTGGGTAAGATACATAGAACTATTGATTAATCATCAACATTAAGTAAACATAACTTTATGTATGTATGATTTTCTTATACAGTATAAGAGTCAAGTCACCAAATGATAGACACAAGTTTAACACAAGAAACTACTGAAATATGTGACTTTTTAAAACTTCAACGAAAACCTCTCACTTAACGGAGTAATAGGTTCCCTATTAAATCTGTTTTGATAAATTATTGAATTAACACCAAGATACCATCATTTATGCCAATTTTACTTGTTTGTATGAGATAATTGGTCTGAAAAGATGATTTGTACCTTTTTCCCAAATCAGTGACATTTGACAACTTACAGTAACTAACGGCAGCCAACTGGCGACCCGTCTCATCATACATGGTTGCATCTCTTCCTTCCCTGGTAACCCGTATATATTTCCAGTCACCATCATTGTAACCGGTAGTTGGAGTTGAGACAAACATACCAGCCTCTGATCCCTAATGAAATAAGAAAACAGAAGTCGAGTATTAAAGAAAATGACAGCTTTTACTAATCCAGTGCTTGAGTGCACCCCAAGTGTTAAATATCATTGTGGCCACTGAAGGCTTTTTTAAAACTAAAGTCAAAGTTTCTAAAAAGTGTCAATGATTTCCATTTTGTTTTTGTTTACTTGAACAACAAAAGCCCTTCTGAAGCTTTGATCTCAAATTATACCAACCTTTGTATTAAGACCAAGTACCAGTCTGCCCTGGTCCATGTAGACTGTTAGATACGCCGGTCCACCCAAGTAAAACAACATTCCACTTGAGGCTCTAAAATTAAAATACAAACTTAAATATCAAGGGTCATAGGAAGGAAGTTAAAGAACAGACTTGGAATGACTGCATATCACAGAGGTCCTAATCTTGATTGCCCCTGGTCTAAGCCTTAGTGACCCTTCAAATTCCATTGGACTTTAAGATCTTCTACTGGAAGTACCCGTAACAAAATCAAAACAGCTTTGTCCCTTCAAGGATGACATTTAAGGCCTGAAAATCTTGTCAAATTTAGAGACTTTTGAGGAACTACTGACAAATTGAGAAGATGCAGTAGTTTAAACCTTAACCTTATTTGTAGAAATATCAACTTACGTCTGTGAATCATGCAAGTTGATCTGTCAACACTTTAAGATTACTGTATTTCTAGAGTTTCAAATCACATCCATTAACACAAATTGCTCATTGTTCCCTTGAATTTACACACACACGCACACACAAATAAAAATAACATATAAAGTTTCCAAATCAACTTGGAAAGAGGAATTAAGCATGCATTTCCTTTGACAGGCTACATTAACATCAAATTATCATCTGCCAGTTGAAGGAACAAATTAGTTAGTTGAAACTACAGTGAGTAATGATCAGCCCGTTAAATGACTCTCTTGTGTAAAGTTTAATGACTGATACAGCTACAATATTCACATAAATAGTTTTTAAAAAGTACATCTATACCAATTAAGCATGAAAAACGTTGCCTACATTTAGCAAGATAACTGGGGAAAAATAAATTGCCGTATCCCAATGTTTCACAAGGTTTGCTTATCCTCTTAGTTACTGTAACTGGATGCATTTGAAATTTACCTGGTACGGAATCGCAAGCTTAATATAGTCTTGGTTCCCGGGGTAAGTGGATGCTCTATTGACAGGAACCCCAGGCTGGTCTGAGTTGTAATGACAGTAGGTGGGGCACAGAAGTCTATAGGGCAACCATCTTTGACACCATGAAGGTCATCAGCAAGGTCAAAGTTCAAAATGTTCTGACTTGTCCTGATGTAGCTGACACACGTCACAAGATATCCATTGAGTCTTTCTGTATTCACCTATAGAAATAATAGAGGGCACAACAAGACAAAATAAATGATTCATTGACATCTACAACTTTGTAAGTTCTTAAATTTATTCTTCCAGAACCAATTTTTCAAGCAACTGTGATGGGCAACTCATCTTTAACATGTAGGAGAAATTAGATTGTTTTTCAGGAACCTTCAAGTCATCCCACACAATACATACTTTTGACTTGAGGCATCTACAACCTAATTAAGTCCTACATGCATGACATGCTTAATTGTTAGGATTGTCAATTAAGCAGCTGGACTTAGAAAGCACAACTGTTTAGCCCGGCAGGTGTTTCTTGTAAAAGACTATTTATTCAGGCCAAGTGGGTGTTATGTTCATCTTGTAATTTGTGTTCCCTGTTTGTAGGGCATGTCTGATATAAGGGTAGAGCAACTTTACAGAGAATAAACATTTCAAATTAGAATCTCTATAACTCTATTACTCTTTACTTGTTGTTCGTGACAATTACTGAATTTGAGTAATAAGGACGTCAAGTCGGTCAAGAGCATGTTCTCAGAGGAATTGAATGTTTTTAAAGGTGTTTATAACCGGAGGATGCTGGTGATTGCTTGATGTTGGATTTAGCTTGAAGGAGTGTTGATCTTTGACTAAACACATTGATGCCACCAACAATAAACCCCAAAGAGAGCAAGGTTTGAAATTCACTGTGCTTACAAAGTTTGGATCAAATCTACTGCAGTGTATGCACTAGTGAAAACTGGTGCAAGATATTAAAATATGCACACTAAACTTTGATGTTATCAAAGTTTCATTGTCAATAAGGTTTTAAAGTAACACTATGGCACTGACAAAGTAGAATTTTTCAGTACAGATGTGTAGAGGATATGTTGTTGTCTGAAGTTTCCTAACCCATGTTCAAATATTTCTCTCAGTCAAGTTGACAGGGCAATAACCGGGCATCAAACAAACACACTTTTCTCTAATCAAATAATTACTTCATATCATGTTTGCGATTGAGCAATTATAAAATCATGCTGCAATTAAAGAATAAAAATAGCATGAGAGATGCAGCTCAGGCAACATCATTTCCAATTATTTGCTTGAGGACGTTGCTTGACCTGACACAGGAAATTATTGACGTTTCCTGATTCTGATTTAGCAAGAAATCCTTGGGATCTTGTAGCCCTGAGGTACAGACACACTCAGTGAAGAAACATCATATTATAAATTTGATTGAGATATTAAAAAAAAATTTGCCATAATTGAGTATGATAATTTAAAGACATCGACCTGGAGGGGGAAATATCTGTGGGAATAAAGACATCAAAGATTATAGAAACGTTGAAGTTATTTGCAGGAAATACTTCTAGCCTCTTATCAACTTTTGCTTGATATGTTCATGTTTGTGTAGGTATAGACACAGCCTACTCTAAGATGCAGAAAGTTGGAGGTTCAAACAAACTGTGATTTCTCCTTTTTCTTTTGTTTCCTCGTTTTTCACAATCAAAAGGCTAAAAACATAAATAAATAAATATTCACTTTATCTCAGATGGAAGAAAGCAGGAACTTTTTCTATCAAGTGGAATACTTTTTTCATCATTTTTTTAAAGAAAAAAAGAGGCACATTTACATTGTATGTGTTTCGGAAAACTACCTAATTATCAACAGGCTATGATTAAGTTAGCAGTTTGAAGAAGTGAGGATAACAACACGATGAACAAGAACACAGTTTCCTCTCATTCATACTCTCATAATTTAGGAAAAACATCCAACAACTTAATTTACTTTAAAAATATACCTGGCGCCAACTTCCACCACAGGAAGCCAGGTTTTGATTTATAGGCCAACAGCGCTCGTGTCTTATGTCGTGGAGGTAGAGCTTTGCCCGAAGTTTTCTGGCATTACAACTCTACACCAAACTGCAAGTACATTACACAGATCTTCAAGATCGATACACATTCTTTTACAGGAAATGTATACGTCAAGATCTATTTACAGATGATGACATGTGCAGTGAAAGACGCTACACACTTTTTGTCAAAATAATTTGACCTTTAGTCTATAGCATTGTCCTGGGAATATATTTCATAACACCAAAAATTGTTCGCTTCATTTCTTTGGTGACGGGAGAACACACTTGTTTCTTGAATAATCCCAGAATATTCAAGATGTTCAAGATGGGGTGGTGACTGCTTCCTTAAACCATTGAGTTGCTATGGTAACTTATTTGAGTATATAGGCCTATAGTAACAGGAGTATCTTCCAATATTCAGACACAACTTTGTTCATTTGAAAAAAGATGAAACTGTCTAGTGTCTAGCACACAAACCTTTGTTGTGTTTTTCAGTTACCAAAGCCACTACAAAAGAAGATTAAAAAAGACATTTAGCTGATTAGTTGAAAGTTAAATGCCTGCATATCGGACTAAATTGTGATGTAACTCAGGTACTATACTTAAAACAAAGCCCATGTTTGATGAAAATCAAGAAGAAATAAATCAAAAGAAATGAATCAATTGATACCAGTGTGGTTTTGCTTTGCCCGATAATAAGGACATGTGACAATCTTAGCAGTGTTATGGGTCATGTGATTCTACTTACTCTTAAGTCATTGACATCTTGGTATCCGCCGACAAACACTGCCCCCATGAGTTTAGAAATGTCAAGTTGACCCTGTGAGATTGGTGTGAGGTACTCCACAGTAGTTTGTACGCCATTAATAGTTGCAAAGATGCTACGTATTTGAGGTGAGCCAAGGTTATAGATGATAACAGAGTAGGTAGTGTTGGCTTCAAGAGAACCATCTCCAATGAACAGCTGTTAAATAATCAATCAACATCAAACAAAATTATAATATCAACCTACTTGTTGTAATGTTTTAAGGATCAAAGTATGACATGTATGACCTGAGTTGCCCTCCTTCCTTAAAGAGCAACTTTGAAGAATTTTATTTCTGGATCTTGCATGGGACAAACTACAAATGGTAAAACCAGGCCTTGATCTTAACCGAGGCCACCGAGGCCATTGGCCTCATGCCCTGTCGAGTTGGCCAGCGTGCCCTTCAGAAAAATTGCGCTGTCACTACTTGGCCCGCATGCCCTTATACAATTTCTCTGATTTGGCCGGCAAAGGCCAGCCCCTGTTTTTCTTAAGATCGAGGCCTGGTAAAACTGAGCCACACATAACGTCCTACATGTATGAGTGTGTGTTGTGTGAAGGTAACGCTATTGTTACCAATTAATTTACAATTCATTATTTGTGAGTCCCTTGCAAGTCAAACTGAAACTTAATCCTTTCCTGTCCCCGGACACACAGGCCTACATGTAGTCATATCATGGTGATACATACCTGTGTCTGTTTGACTGACAATAGTAGGACTATCTTCTTAAAATACACACAGACTAACAGCCTCACAATCAAGTTGGGGATTACAGACCACAGAATGTCACCATGGAGGAAAGTTGTTGACAGCTGAGTTTCCGATGGGAATACTAAGAGCATTGTTACAATAGGCTCTCCATATTAAAAGAATAATGACGATATATTCATGGGGGACTTACAGGGCAACAATTGATGTCTAACAGAAAAGTTAACAACACCACTTACTCACTATGAAAAGATCTCTCAAGTGTTGAATTGACTAAGGAAGGCCAAAGTTTCAAAATGACCAATAGGCCTACTATACATTTCCCTTTGATTTCATATCACCATGTCATCCAGGGTAGTCATTTTGATCCAGGGTTCCAATAAAGCGGTGATGCTATGCACTGTGAGCATGTCAGCAAGCATGACATGCATTAATTGCTCGAGCTCTATGATTAGTACTTTAAATCCATGTGTCGTGACAAGGCAAGATTTAGAATCGCAAGAAATGTCTGACTGAAATCCATTAGGTTTACAGTCACACAATCTGACCTGCAATTAATTCAATCCAACATCACTTTTCTTGAGGAAATGGCAGTTTTTTAAGTGACACAAGCAAAACAAATCTTCTTTTAAAAGGCCTACTGAAAAAGTCTGCAAATGAAATACTTATATTCCTGATTTTGCAAATATTTTTCAAATACAAATGTCATAAACTAAAACTATTTTTAGGATGTACAGATTCTAAGCAGTAGAACCAAATTGACTAACCAAGCAATACAACTTAACAAGCATCTCTCTAATAATAAGTCCATGATGAATGATGGTTTCTGATCATAAATTTGGAACCACACACATACATTTATGACTTCTATACAGTCATGTGAAGGCATGAGGTTCAGGTTGATTTAGAAACAAGGTCTCTAGAAACCTAAACTCGTTTCCTGTTTCTATGAATGTACTTGCCATTACTAGTTGACCTTTCACCAAAAAAAGCCCCCAGGCTTATTTGTTAATATGAGCGCAAGTTTTAAAACAAACAACAGGAAAACTGTAACACATGCAGCAAGTTTATGGGTTGTGCTACGGAAAAGGGAGGCAAACTAGGGTCCAGAACAATATAGCCGATAGTGGGGTAGGGGAGGGGGATGGGAGGGGGGTGAGGATAGGCTGAGCAAGGGTTGTTTTTCAAAGATAACACAGTTGTAAAGGTCAACAAAGAGGGAGTAAAACAACCTGCTATTGTTTAGATAATTCTTCTTAAAAGAAGGGCTGCATTATAGAGTTCTATTTTCTTCATCTATTTTAATAATTTTAAGGAATGGAGCTTATAAAAACCAGAGCAGTAAACTATGCAAGACCGAGACAAAGTCAGGATTCTTATGATCAACTTTTCAATTCAGCAAATTTAAGCAAGGTAACAAGACAATAGACACTTAGCCTCTCATAAAAGTCATGCCTTGATCATTCTACTAGTGTGCAGGAGTATACATTACAAGACATGAAAGTTCAAATGAAACCACGGAGTTGAAGAAGAATGTGACATGTGTCAGAGGGAGTTTATAAATCATGGGCGTCAGATGTAATAACTAGTTAATTATGATGATGGCTTAATGCAACCAGCTATGACTCTTTTTAGTATAACATTCATTCTGTATGTCAATGTAGATTTACCAGGAAACCTGAACCCAAGACATAAAGCATCCCGGCATCTCTCTTAATGGGTTATCAGCTAGTAAATTAAATTGTAGTCCGACAAGAAAGGGCATTAACCGATAAGCAGGACTTATGTTATTATTCAGGAGCTTGCTTGGGTGTGTTTCTAGATCATGTGCCAATTTATAAGGGTCATTTTTCTAGCCTACTTTTACGCAACTGTTTCTTCATTCTACCGTTTATTTATTGTACAATGTATGCTTACAATAATGAATGAAGAAACATTTACAATCGTGTATAAAAAACCTCAAACTCTGCACCTTTCTTCTTGGATTTTCTTAAACTTTCAGCCAAGGAGTGTCAAATCAATCAGCAGTTCTTTGGGGGAAGGAACCATATGCCCCCTTTTGCCATCTTTTTTGAAGCCCCGTTTCTCCTAATTGATTCCCTTCCCCTTAAATGGTAGAACATTGGAAATAAAATACGTGAAAAATAGTCGTTTTTCCAAAACATAATACAGCAGTTTCCAGATGAAATTTGAAGGAAATTGTAGGAAATGACTGGTAAAATTAGAACAACATGGGAATCTTGTTTCAGCTTGACAATTCAATCAATATGGTATGACCTCTTTCAGTCAGTCCATCAGTGAAACATCAAACTATACGCCTAACATGTAGGATTTTGGGATTAAATTGTTAACAACTAGAATCTCCTTAGAGAAGTAAAGACCAGAAATGACAGAGCCTGTTCAATAAATCCAACCTAATGACCAGTGGTCAGTTCTGAAGGTGTCATGACCTCTTAACCCATCCTTTCTACATGTACCCATATTCCTTACCCCTGTTCAGGGCCATTGGACAGGAAGGCATTGATTTTAGGTCGGCTCAATCAAATTAACACTTACACCCAGTACCATCCCTCAGGAAAGACTTCTCAATGGTTTGGTAATACACTTACATGTCCAAAATACTGCTCTATTCTGTCTCAAGTGGAATATCTAGACTTTTGTTTCAAGGTAAATTATAGGATTAGTAAAGCTGATAGTGCAGTGTTCTTACTTTGTGTGATTCTAGACGTGAACAAAAAAACCTATGAAAAGTTGGGCTCAATTCGTTGTAAGGGCCTTGTCACACAGGGCAATTTTTACTGGCAACTTGGAGGCAACCAACTGCACCGCATACTAAAGAAACACTTTGGGAGGACAGTGGTTATTTTTCTAACAATGTCTTACAATCCTCATGAAAATTAGGTAAACACTCAAATGTGAATGAGTTTTCTTCTTGGAGATTGCCTAGAACTGGTTGCCTGTAAATTGCCTCGTGTGACATGACCCTAAGATTCAGGAGAAAATAGTGAAAAACCGTGCACACTTTTCAGCATGTTAACACACTGTCCTTTAATATCAATTGTTACAACCAAAACTAAAATCGGTGTCTTCAAATTCTATTTTCACAACATTGACAGTATTTCAGACAGAAATATTTCCATGAAAGACTGAAACTGGTATGAACTTTATAATCAGTTAGCTTTCAGACTGATATTAATAAAAATAATTTGATGAATACCAATCCTGTATTCTACATGTACCTTTAAACGCATTTTAAAGAACGGTTGCAGAAAATATTCTGAGCTTACCTCTACGAGGGAGCCAGTTGTCACCTTCCATTCTAAATAGAGTTTTCTCTCACTGATACCAAGTGCAAAGAACAATGTCTGTTGTTCAGGACTGGAGCCGCCATCTTGGTACAAGAGCATACCATAGTCATTACAATAACGGAATTGAAATTCTAAAACTGACTCCGCACCACGAAGCTGATTGGTTGATGTGTCTTGGATGTCATTGTATTTGATGTATGCATCAATATCGATGAACTTGTCTGCAAACTGGCCAAAGGAAAGACTTGCCAGTGTAGCTGTTGAAAAAATTAATAATAATAAATGAAATACAATGATATATATTATAAGTAGCCTATTGTTATTTGTCTTGATTTAGTGTATACAGATCTTTTACTTTTTGTCATAAAACCTCTCCAGTTACCATGGTTACGAATATTAAAATTTATTCCATTTTAATGCCAGACTATTTCTAATTGTCAAATCAATACAAAGTTAAAAACTTAACCCTCCTCAAAACAAAATTTACAAAAAAAACCATCCTTTTCAAATCTGGGTTGTCTTCAAGAAAAAAAAGATGAAAGAATGGATGAATTACAAGACAACAATTTATTTTAATAACCGCAAATCTTTATAAAATAGTGGGAAGCATATCGTCCCTTTGAAATGTCAAGTACAATCAACCCATGGATCATAAATATTAGTCATGTCAGTGGAAACTACGCAACAAATGCAGTACTCATCAAAATTGACAAAGTTTTCTGATTCGTTTTCAGTTATTTTTAGTACTTTATTAGAAATGTAGCTTTCTATAAGAACGTTATGTTGCATTATTAAGTTCAGAGTTTCTTGCGATATAGGCCTTAAAGCCTTGAATTTTACAGACTGCCCTGTCAATTTAAATCAAGAATTACTTGCACTTAATTTCTTGGGATTAACCATTAATAACAAATGTCCTTTGAGCGGATTCAGGCTTTAAAAATGCTATTTGAAAATAACAAATACATCCAAAGAATTAAAAGAGTATTATTTCCTATTAATCCTCAAAGTTCAAGTTGTAAATTAAAGATCTCCACGGTTTTAATATAAAAATTGTGATGCGGAAAAAAATGAAATCTGTACACAACACTGTTCTGTTTTTTTTTGAGTGCTCCAAATGATCAGCTGTGCTGGATGGGTCACCCCCAATAAATATGGTTTAAATAAAACAATGGAGAAAATGCCTTGGTGCCCTTGCCCTTTCCAGAACGAAGCAATCAGGCATGAAAATGTTGAGATTGCATTGGGATATAACGAGGTATGACGTGAAAACTAAATGATCAAAGATGATATGAGGCTTCATTATTTTATGGGATACTTAACTTCCTTAGCCCCTAAAGGGGGGCAGGAAAAGGACACAACACAGCAAGGAAATCTTTAAGTTCCTGTTCCGGACTTAGTCAAGATTTCTCTAGACTCAATCCTTATGTTTTTAAGATTTAAACTTCCTTTGAAATGTTTCTTCAGTGACTGATGGAAATTGGGGGTAGTAAATGGAAGAAACTGACATCGCGAGTGTAAAAAAGATAACGGTTTTGAACAGCTGAAGTGTACAACATACATATGGTAAGACTTTTGCATATATAACAAAAAATCCTTTATTTTTGGTACATGTACTTTCCTGCTTTTGATACAAAAATATTTTACTGTTATAAATTCATTTCCTGACTTTTATCAAATGCTTACCCAGTTGACATGTGTAAAAAAATAAACAATACAAAACATTGAACCATTGACAAAATGTTCACCAAATACAGTGGAAAATAAGAACTAAATTTCCAAGTCGAAAGTCCTGATATTGTTCAACAAGTTCCTAATTACACAAAAAGTTTTATCATATGAGTTAGAGAAAAGCTCAAATGCTAAAGACCAAGAAATACTAAATCCAAGTAAATTGTGTAAATCAGTTTTGTTTTTTTCTCAAACAGCAAACAGCTTGAAATGACTGCTCATTCTTTCATGAAATTTCAATTACTTGAACTTCATATCAAAAGGAAAGAGGGCAATAAGAGCCTGGAGTGTGCATTTTGTCTTTGCTTTTACCATGAACATGTTGAATGTTTCACAAGAATTTGGTTTGAAGGGAAATATTAGATTTACCATTCAGTCCCTTCAAGAACCAAAGTTCAAGGTTTGAATATTAGGGTTCTTAACTTGTTCAGTGTGTAGAGAGCGAAACCAGCTTGGCATGCCAGAGTTTCACTAGTCCATCTTGTTTTTCACAAGACCACATCGGACTATATTAAATAGGGATAGTTTTCAACGCTGAACTAGCCAGACGGACCACTTGGAGAGAGTTTTGACTGATCCTCAGGTGTTTTAACATGCATTAATACTGAGGTTTGAACTCAGTTGAACTGAACATGCATTTTTAATTGATTGACTAGACTACTAAAACTTGCAAAATGAGACTTTGTCATAAAGCCAGGATCTAAGACTGAGTCAGAACTCGGCAACAATCTGAATACATTGTCTGATCAACCTACCACACACTACCACAGCATAGTACATGTATGTCATCCAATGACCCCCAACCATTGTTGGTCCTTAGCTATCGATGAACCATGGGTTAACATGCATCAAACTCCTCTGACTTTATCACTAACTTCAGCATCAAGTCTCCTATCATTCTCCTAACATTCTTCCACTCTTCTTATTGGATGACGTCTTTGCTTCAGTCTTGACCTTCAGTAAACAAAAGACCAGTTGATTTCTAGGAGTTGGCGGCAGTGTGGCTGGTGCATATAGTGTACTTAGACATGTCTGTCAATCTGTAATAAGAAATATAAGAAGCTGTTAAAAGGAAAACAGATTGGGTTGACCTTAGTTGCCCTGCACTTGTTGTACACTCAGATATCCATCTTCAAATTTACTGAAGGAAATTTGTCTGCTGATATCGTGCCAAGAATTCTGCCTTAATTCACTTGGATTCCGGGTATTTCAGTTCAAACTACCCAAGGCATCAGTAAACTGGTTTAATTCAATTTACACAATAACACTACAAAATGTGGTTGGACATCACCTTGACTAAGGCTGACTGAGCTAAGAAGTAAATGAGGTTTAGGTTGACATGTTCACAAGAGTGTCACATCTCAAATTGCTCAGAAGAAAAGCTTTTCAAACTAAAACAATAATACTTCATTGATAGCTGTAGGTTTAAATAATACAAAACAATAAAAGAACAGCATTCTAGAAGATTTGGGGTCATGTATGCCAGGGTGAGAGAATGACATGATTGAGAGTGGGGTCAATCACCATGGGAACAAGGTCAGCCTAAAACTTTTCCGGTTTTGCAGTGTACCCACCTATGATCTTTGAGATTTGAGTAACAAGTGATAATTGAATCAGCCTTTTTTTAAGTTCCTTTTTCCTTCCTGATACAAGGTTTTGACACAAAGACAACAGAGCAATAAAGAAGAGTTTCAGTGGCATTTTAGGGCAAGAGTTACAAATTATTTAGTCCCTGAAGAAAATCAGATCTTAAAACGAAAACAAGGTTTTGTTTCATATCAAAGGATTTCATTAAAGATGAAGGAGGTTGTGTAAGCTATCCCTCATGAGGTCAAACATAAATCAAGTACAGTACCTCTTGAACTTATTGAAGCTAAGCCCACTGCTTCATGATACAAGCTGATAAAGTATGTCTGTCTTATGTGTGAATCATACATGTAGGCCTACCCTTATCATGGGATACCACCACAGATAAGGTGGTGTGTACAGTATGTAAGGAAAGGGGAGTGAACTAATCTCAAGTTCAAATTCAGCTTTAAAGTGTGAATCATTTACATGGTTAAACTTGATATACATCATGAAGGACTCCTCCTTGGGTGCTTTGTGCAGTGAAGCTACATGTATGTTGCACAGACATATATGTACACTATAGGAGGCCTTTGTAAGAAACAAAGGAACAATGTTCAGTTACAACATGGCCACGATGGACTCATGTAACCAGTTTACTCATGGCAAATCAGTGTATAATTCTTTTTTTACATTACATTACATTGTTAATTGTTTTATTTTACATGTTAAAAAACCTTCTAAAGTACTATGGTAGGGCTCAAATTTGGGTTGAAAATTCACAAAATCAAAGGGCTTGTAGCCTCAACATTTTAGTGTCCAGACCAGAAACTTTTTTACAAGACCAGAATCAAAATGAGAAAAAAACTTCCTGACAATTGAACATGCATTAAATCTGTTTTTATTTGAACAAGCACTAAGACGTGTACAAGAAGATTTACTTCATTTATCTTTGTGGGTTTTAAGTATACTTCGTTACTCAACAGAATAGACCCTATGTACTGATGACATCACGCTTTGTTTACAAGTGCGCTTTCTTATGATGGGGACCAATGAATGAGGGGGGCTACAAATTCAAATCTCCCATAGGTAAACACAAGTAAACAAAGTGTTACGTCATAGACTGATCATAGGGGTGTATTAAAAGGTAATTGGGTCATTCCACCGCCTTGGGAGACAAAGTGTGACAATGTGGTCAAATTTTCAAATTGCTTCTACAAGTTGTTGTTATGCATTTTTTTAGAGCCCATGTTTTGTAGTTTAACAATTTGTTCAAATTTAAGTCGCATTATTTTGAAAAGTTAGTAAATTTCTTCACAAACTATATTCGCATGTTATTCCTATGGAGAAGTTTGGATGTAACACTGACGCCACGTCCATGTTACATCCATAAATTGTTTTGGTCCAAATTAATGCTTCAAAATGCTTCAAAATCACTCCCACCTTGATTCTGTCATTAAATAGGTTAACTTAATAATATCCATACATGTACTTGTACGCTTATAAGGCCTGCTAATATTGTTATTTCCAACAAAAACAAAAGAAGTGGGTTGTGGATGTAACATGTGTGACACCGTGAACATCACAATGCGTATTGTTCATCTAGACATGAATGGAACTAAACAGTGTTTGTGTTTAGAAATGTTGCCCCCAAATCTCTGTTTTAAGAGCAATTACAAATTCAAGGTTCTGGTTTTCATACACATTTTGGGTATGACCATGTCCACAGGTTGTGGATGTAACGCTTGACACCATGCGCCTCAAGGCATAAGATTTTCATCATATTTGGCCAAAACATTGTATATACATCTCCGATCTGATTATTTTACAAATACCAGCCCAATCATGAAATATTTAGGTCAATCTGACCATGATCTGACCTAAATTGCTGCAAATCAAGGAGTGTACACAAGCCAGTTGTGGATGTAACATAGTTTGACACCATTATGTTACATCCACAACCCAATTTTGAAATGTCATTTTTTTGCAAAATATTATAGCACCTGACATTTAACTCTTTTTTTTACAAAGGTTGCATCTTATCACTATTATTTGTGTAAACCCTCAACTCAAGTCTACTTATTTCTTTTAAAAATGATTAATTTTTGAAGTACACATTTTGTTGTCACAATATTCCCTCATTTTTTATGCCGGACACCGTAACATTTACAGAATTTGGGTATGAAAATTGTTTCCGAATTTCTTCAAGAGTGGTGTCATTTAAAAGCTTATCTTATATCTTTATTGTCAAATTACATTTGTTTTAGAAACAAACTTTCTGTAACAATGAAAATTTGTTTCATAATCAGCACTCAGAAAATTATGGCCCGTCTCCCAACCTCGTGGAATGACCCAATTATCAGACTCAAAGTCAAGACTTGAACATAGTTTGTTTCTGCTTAAGATAATTACACAGTAAGGTTTTACTATTCAATTGAAAAACACAAGACTACCAGACTTTTCTGGTTATGAGTTTACTGGCCCAACACTAAAATCACAGGCCTCAGTGTAAAATATGAGTCCTGCGACAGGACTTCAGCCCGAAAAAATAAAACCAAATAACCTTTTCATCAACGAGCTCCTTCCATGGAGAAAAATGAATCAATATTCTATGCAAATATTTAATGGATAAAAGAATAAATATGACAAAGCTAAAACCACTTGAAATTGTGATCATAGATAAAGATCTCATCAAGGCTGTTTGTTGAGGCTACTGTGCACTCTACTCAAATAAATTATGGTTTGGTTTGTTTGGATAAATCCACTGTATAATGCCCTTTATCAAATGATGTGGGCACTAATATGTTCATAGCGTTGGCACACTTTACAGTCAACATATGCAATAAAAAAATCAATAACTTTTGTTGTAATGTAAGGCCAACTGAGAGTTCATTGTGCATAAACTACAATGTACGTAGTAGGTTTAGTAGGTGGTTGTAAACAGGTCACACCCAACTGCGGAGGTTCGTTGTTTCACCATCATAATTAAATTGAACACACCTATTTCCTTTTTCTTGTAACATGGCTCCAGGCAAAACAGAAATTTTTAATTTAATCAGCTCATTTTCAAAGCCATAAACTATAAGGTTTTGTTTTTTATTAACTGGAGTAAGTTATTGTGAATAAATTATCCATGATTAACATTTATGATTCATATGGGTGGGCATGTGGGTGGGCAATGAAGTGACCTAAATTAGGGTTTAATTTATGTTAGTAATATTTCCTTTGACTTTTGCAGTACATCTAATAATTAGGCAAGTCTTTTTTTACTAATTTTCAAAAAGGGTTCTGCATTTTTTCCCTGTGAGTCCCACCAAGATTGTCTCTGCCTATCTTACTACACTAACTCCATCCCTCCTCCTTTTGATACTTGACTGTTTTTTTCTTCACAATTTTCATTTAAAAGGTTTAAGAAATGTGTTGTAGAGTTTACTTCTTTTTGGGGACAGGAAATTTTTCAATAAAAACTAGGGTTGATCATCTCTTAATTCCAATGCCTTCTTGTATTTTACGTAAACCAACCCCTTAATGTATCATTTAAATAATATAGACTTGTTACATCATACTGGCACTAGTACATTGTATAATTATACAACAACATTTGTATTCATGTTATATCCTAAATTACAATAAATACAATTTATCATGACTACAGACCATCTTTTTCATTTTTGTTCCATGTATGTTTATTATGAGGTCAGTGACTTTACCATGTAAAACAATACTTCAAGATTCTAAGTGGTATTTTTTCACAAATGGTTGATATTATTAAAAATCAAATTTTTATTATTTTTATGAGTGTGTTACTGTTATGAGTTGTTACTTTCAATTTTTCCCTCGCAAGTTTTATAATCCATATTGATATTGGCTGGTGATGTGATTTTGTGTAGATTGAGGCACTGAATGTGAATAACAACACAAACACAGTGACAATTCCTAACCAATTTTAGCTCTGGTACAGTGTATGTTTCACTGCAGTCTTCAAAATTCATCAGTATTTTGGATCTGATGGGCATCTGTGCAGACTGAAACCATCTGCAACCAGCAACAACACACCTTGACTGCATTTTTCATTTAACAAAAGCCAACTATCATTACCAAGAGATCTGTCCAAAGAAACTAAGCGCATGAAATTACATTTGAGTTTGCATTAATGTATCACATCCCGATCGCCGCGCACGGACCAACAGCATATCTACGTCATTCAATTTTTTCCCTTCAGAGGCGCGGGTTTGCAAAAACAATTCAGTGGCTGTTTCACGTGACAGCTACAGCTAATGAAACAGCTTAGAATACAAAATGCATGGAGGCAGAAAAAGTGCATGCACCAAATCTATGCATGACATCTGTATGCATAGTTTGGTACTTGCACTTTTTCTGACTCCATTCTGAAATTGTTTTTATACCCTCGCGCCACCCATGACTTCGTGATGGCATTGCATTCTGGGTAATCAAAATGGTCCCGATCTCTAGCCGATATCTATTTCCGGGAGTAATTTTGAGCAAAATTCAAATGATTATTTGCCCTTAATAAGGTTAGTAACTTCAATAGCCGAAGTACCGGAGGAAAGCTAAGAGGTACGGCGAGTTGTGGGACGAGCTGCACAAAAGATAGACTTGGACGTGTGGCTGAGGATTCCACCGATGTCAAAAATCCTTGCCACACTAGTGGCACTAACATGTACATTGGACAATGGAGGTAGAAATTATACTATTTGCCTAGTTTAAAACTTTAAGTTAAACTGGAAAACATTCTAATTCATGACTTTTATTGGAAATGTCAAGGGTAATGACTGAAAACTAAACAACACTAAAATAAACAATGGAAAATAAAAAAAATAACCAGTACCATAGCTCTCCTTTAATAATGGTTTGAGATGTTACTATGGTTACAACTGTGTGTGGGTATACAGGAACAATGGCCTTTTTTTTGTTCCGTTCCACCTGTGACTCTGTGACCAAAACTGGAAAACAAAATCAAAATCTCCACAAAATATAACTGAACTGACTGATGCATGGCGACTCAATTCAGCAAATATACTTTGTCCTGATAGATTTACATGAACTAGGTTCATACTCCAGAGAAGATTGTATCTTCAAAACAGGTAAAAAAAGATGAAAACCGTCATGTTTGTGCTGAAGTTAACGACGAACCGTGAACGGTGTCTACACGGTAACGAGCGACTACGAAATTTGGAAATAAACGAAAGTGGATTCCCAATTCACATAGAGTCAACAGTTGTAACGTATATCAAAAACCACATTCTTCGAAAATATTAACATTTACAAATATACATTACCTAGATTTCAGACACTTTGATGTAATTAAACGGTCTTATGAAAACTCTTCAAGGAAGCAGCTACAAAATATTTGAATGCCTTTCGGTTTCACTGAACAACTCATTGTTGATTCTAATTGACCCCAAACGCAGTGAGGTCAGCCTTATGAATAATCAATTAGATGAGTCACGAATTGATTGGTTGAAGAAATTGTGTTACAATCGTACAGTTGAAGAAAGTTAGGTTTTAATTTTTAATAAGGAAAACTTACTTCTTTATAAGTACAATAATAAAAAATAATAAAATTATTCTAGATTTTGTTCCCCTTTTATTTAAATGTAAAATGGCTTTCAACAGAACAGTTTATATAAACTCCAAGTGTACGTTGAAAATAACTTACTCTACATCCACAGGTGTGTTTAAAACCAACGACTCTGGTTTGCTTGCTGGGCTCCATTCTCAATCCATGGGTCGGCTCCATCCGACTGCTGTTTGAAGCGCTGCATCAACAGCACACGTTTTCAAAACAACTGACGAAGCCTATTATAGACAGAGCCCAAGTCCCAAGCTAAGGTTTTGAGTAGGGCCTAACACTCCTTTGATCATTGGACTCCTTGATATTTTAATTTTGGTGAATAAATCAATATTTTATTCATTAATGTGCGTTAGGCGTTTTCTATAGAAGACGAAAAAAAATAATAATAAATACAATAATTACTGTGGGAGTCTTATAGTTGTATACATCGGATGATTTTATACCAGGAAAACAAGACAAGTTACAATGAGCTTATATCTCTATGCAATGAGTAACGTGATTGAAATAAATGCTAATAGAACACGGAAAATCAGCAGGTGAAAAAATGTCAATTGTCACCAAAAGAGGGCAGCAGATTCACTTTCAATAATTGCCCTCGTCAATCTCACGCAAATCACTGAGAAAAAAAAACCAATTATAGAGTGTTAAAAATTCCTCAGCATTGGATATAATGTAAAAAGGTTCTTCAACCAAAGTCCCATACACGTTGTGCGATTTTAACGAGGAAACAGCATCAAACACTAGTATTCTAGTAGTTTTGATATAATATATACATCAATCATAGTTCGTTGGAATTAAGGAAGCATGGAGTTTGGTTCCACATGTATGCCAATGAATTTCAAAACAATTTCTTCCCTTCAATCCAAATATTAGTGAAGTTCAACAACGGAACGCTTACAATCCCTTCAAAATATGCTGCAAGACTGCTCCACATGGAACCCAAGCACACATCAACTTCTCCCCTTATTGCTGACCTACACTGGCTCACAATCCCTCAAAGCATACAGTTTCAAATGCTGACACTTGTTTTTAAGTCTCTTCACAACAAGGCTCCGCAACACCTCACTGAGTTACTCTATACCCCACCAACTAAATTATTATGTCTACAAACTCCGCTCACCCGGACTTATCCTTGACTTTCCAATGAAAAATAAGAAGGCTGGAGACCGTTCATTCTCATGTAGGCCTACTGCTCCTAAACTCTGGAACTCAATACTTCGTGCATTGGCCAATGTGACTTGTCCTTCCTAATTAAAAAAACATCTTAAAACTTACTTTTTCGTTCAATTTTTTTTACCGTTGTTTTTCATTTGCTTCTCTTGTAACCGCTGGGAAAGGCGTGCTGCTATTATTATATTATTATATTATTATAATTTTGGAACAGACAATAACCCTTTTCTTTCCGATACATCGCTTCGTTTGCAAACAAACCGCAGTTTCCTTATTATTTCTGTGTTTTGATCCAGATTCTGTATTAATTGTGATATACTAATATCAAATTAAACCGTCTGAAAAAACTCAGAATGGATTGTTCTTTTTTACGCGGTTATACTTGAACAATTGTAGAATAGTACGACAGTTTCCATTATTAAAAATGTAGAAACAAAAATGCATAATTTACAGCTTAAAAAGCCACCACGCATCATTCGGCTTTACAATAATTTCAGTTACAGCGTTGGTGATGTCTGAAAAAGCTTATCATCAAAAGTCTTTTATCGATAATAATATAACCCATTTTAGGTACATGGGCAAGCTATATCAATACCATCTAACTGGGGATAATTATTGCATCGTTGGCAAAGAATTACAGACCTCGATCAATTGAAAGGTCTGTATAGAAAGACCTTTTTTGGTTATTCAACAATTCCCACAACGACAAAAAAAAAACTAAGAATGGACTTAACACCTTAAAAAAAAATCAGATTTAGCACAGACTGAAGAGATCGATCGCTCAACTCTGACATGAAAAAACAAGTCCGCCCACATATGCTATTTTCTTCTTTTTTTAATCCTCCTAATCCACACCTTCGCAGATATTTTGAAACTTGCTCATCGGACCAAGTCGACCCTTGAGCGTCAATACAATCATGTTGAGCTAATCATAGAAAATGTTTAATGTTGTTCATGTATTTAAGTACTGTAGTAACTTTAGATGATTGATCTTATAAGTATATGCTTTGCAGTATTGAGTATTCAATGTTCAATTTATCTTGAAGAATCGAAGAAGTGAGCTGTTTAGGTTGTACATTGGTAACTTTCTGGAAACAAAACAGAGACAGAACACTTTGTTTAAGAAACGGAAGAGCTGTACACCCACGCGATAGTCATAAGGCAAGAAAACCATCATGAATACAGACAAGATGGCTGTTCAATACTTAGATGAATCTATTACACTTAGGCTCCATGTTAATACATAAGACGTTCAACGGTCGGTTATCATCCCATTCAAAATTACAGAGTCTATGACGCGTCTTCATTTCGAAAATTCACATTAAATGAGGTGTTCAGATTAAGTTTCTTCTGTGGCTTTGACCATCTGCTGACGGTTAAGTAATTATCTCCATTCTGTGCTAAGGTAATTTAGTCTGGTTTCTTAGAACCTGCTTGTCTTTATTCAGAAAAGCCACGTAACAAGGCTGAAACTGACGCACAAATAATGACAGTGGCGTGTAGAGGGGAGAGGAAGGGGCGAGTGCTCCGGGAACCGCCTCAAGGAGGTGGTCCACCGTGAACCCCGCCATATAAGCTCCTCAAGGAGCCCGTCTCAAGCTATGAAACAATAGGCCCTTGTTAGCTCAAGACTAAAGGAAGCACTAATGAACGAAGGTTAAAACAATGGTTTCATGAACAAAATATGAATTCCACAAATTGAACCTCCGTAGGCAAATTAAATCTCATCGTCTCATTAAAACAAAATACGTAAACAAAAACTTCGGTAAACTGAGTAACTGAATGTTTCACAAATCAAGGATTCTTCTGCAACATAAAAGCCCAGGATGTAGGTAAGCCTCATCACAACTCCGAACCGTCAAAATGAAGACGCTATAAACCTTGCACATCTCGAGCAGACGACATTTGCAGCCAAGTTCCCGCCTTTTTCTCCATTCACGAGACACTTTGACTGAAACTTTATCAATATCCTGTACGGTGTTCAATTTGCATCATATTGAATAAGGTAAGGAAAACCTATATGTACCTTGCTAGTCATCTGTGTGTAAACCAACAGTAGGCTACTCATAAAAATTTCACCGAAAATCTTTCTCTTGTTAACCACGCGATATAACATTTGGGGCAAAAGTCGCGTGAGATAGTATTTGTTTGTTCGAAAGACAAACACTCTCAAATGGAAGGCCTTATGATTTGTGTACTCCATCAGCTGTATACAAGATGATAATGACTCTATCATAGATAATACACATTCAGTTACACGAGCCAAACACTTTACACATTAAAGGGAAGGTGAATAATGTGTCATTGTGTTTGCAATAAGTAAATTAATTCATATATCCTCTAGTATTCAATAAATGCAACAATCCAATCAACATGTGCAAACTTATCTCAATTTGCTCGTTCCGTTTGAGTGAAAACAACGGGAAAACGGTTCATCAGGGTTTTTGTCCATCTATTACGCTTACTTCTATTGCAGCAATCAAAAGATGACAGCATTTCGGACAAAAACTATTTCTCGGAAGGATCTGTACAAGGAACTTTATCTTAGTAAACTTTCAGACTGAAACTAGTTAATTAAACATTTTTTTATTGTAATAATTATAAATCCTTTGTCTTATACGCTTTGTATTTATACTTTGTTTAAATGTACACTATATGACAATGCACTTCTTGGTGTCAGTGTATAAGACGAATCGACGATGAAATGTCGTATATAATTTCAATTTATAACCTTTCTATCAGTAAAAACCTTACCTCCACAAAGAAGATTTAAAAATGGAATCATTGCTCACTTCTGATTTGTGTGGAAATTAAATATTAGGAGAGAAAACTGTCGTTTGGAAATCCATTCTTTAATACGATCACTGCCCTTTTGACTGTCAATCATTGTTACAGGAAAGTAAACTCTACTCGTTGTGTCGAAGCCACTCAGTATAATGAGAATTACACCCAAATCTGAAATAATTGTCTCAATGTTGCAGGAAAACTGATGCGAGACAAATATTGCTCAATTTCTCACTGGTTGGTTTGAACTAGACACAAATTATAAATCACTTACCCATAATTAATAATTTAATCCTATTTTTAGATCGAAGCAAAGTGTGAAAAACAAAGTAACCATCAGGGAACGTGGGTAACTGAATGACATCCAGATATTGTTGACAAATCACTCACGTTACATCCTACGCTAGGCATGTGTGGCAGCCAACTTTGTAAAAACGGCCGGGCGCAGTTTAGCTCGGCCAAAATGATTTTGAACCTAGCTCTGTCATCACATAGAGGCGTTAACTTGGCAGTTGTAGCATGACAGTATTAATTTTAGAAAAAATATATCTGATTGTTAAGTGGTTTAAATTGTTTAAAATAAACTGAAGTTATGTGTAACGTATTTTTTTCGGTAAAATGCCTGTTAAAATAACTTACGTTGAATCAAATGGCAACTCTACATAAAACCAACAGCACGGGGTTTGCGTTCGCTGGGTAATTCTTTGCTATATATGTACAAAGTGTTTGTCGGGTAACAAACGGCTCTCAATTAACCAATCTATAAAAATAAGAGAAACTTGCCACTTTTTTAATGAATATTTAGCCAGTGGTTGCATAACCCACGAGGCTTTATCTCTCATTGATACAAAATAGTTCATAACATTCGTGTGGTGTAGACATTTTCTCTTTCTATCCGAACATAAGAAATGGGCAGGAATGATCGCCAAGACGTTTCCTGGTTGTTAAGCCCAGCCCCGTCACGTCACACTTTTCGTGTGAATTTGGACTTTTTTGGCGCGCGAATAGCCCCCGGGGAACCCTAGATTGTGACTAAATCCACTCAGAACGCGAGAAACCTATATTTGACCGTTTATCTTTGAGCAAACATAGTTCATTGATTTTCATGTATTAAAAAGGGACTGAGTTCAACCGAGGCTTCTACTGACCAGATAGAAAATAAGTATTTGAGAGGTTTTATTGTTTAAAATATTCGTAATGTTTATAATGGTAGATTTGTATGAATTTAATTACCGAAGTAAATATAAGGCACAAACGGCTTTTTCATCAAAGCCCCCTTTTTTTTTTTTAAAGTTAAACCCGCTTAATATTTATGGTTTTAATAGTTTACAGAAAGACAATCGTGTACCGGTACTTAAAACAAATAATGCAGACAAATAAAACAAAAAGACATCGTGTACCGGTACTTAAAACAAATAATGCAGTTCTAACCATAATTAAATGCGAGTTTTGATTTCCCAACTGCGGTGAAATTTCTGAACAATAATATGCAGGTTACATTGCACAGAGTTACCGAATATAGTCAGGTAACAAAAGACCTGTCGCTTCCAATTCAAAGTGCAATTATTTCATGCTCGGTAATGCATAATAGTGAGAGGTCTGATTAGAATGCTTGACCAAGGCGCTACTAAATCCACCATCAGGATAAATTTTATCACCCGAGGGATCAACTATATACGTTCAAACATCTATCAAATAAATCGTTTTTCTTCGGCAAGTATCACTCTTTAAGGAATGGTACACAAGTGTATTTTTTTATAAAGAAAAACAATTCTAACCGCCGATAAACTGTAAATTATACCTGTGAAAATGTATATAAATGTCATTGAAAATACTGCATGCTCCCGTGGCTGAAAACTGGTACCATTACTTATACCGTCCGTCCTTCCTTGTAAAAGTTAAAATAATACCCTTTCCCCCAATTCAAGTACAGTATTAATGAAGACATCAGTAGATCAGTTGGACCTATCGTTGTTTGAAAGTTAACGTTGGCCTTCATTGTGCTTGAATCTCTGGTCTGGAACATCGACATCAAAATAGCATCACCGGAATATCAATTTCATTATGGGTCAATGATATACAACGTTAAATTGATTGACCTAAAATAGTTCCTGAATTCGCTAGGATGTTAATTATTTACTCTTCAATAAATACTTTCATATTTTTCAGTTCTGAGGCTTACATGTTTTTCTTTATTTTAAGGTTGTATCTAAATGCCATCAAGCTTTGCAGCAATTTCTAGGTTTAGATTTTGATTTTGAAACCAAACTACGGAGTACATAAATATTCCTGTCAGATTGCACCTCAAGCAATGCCGATAACAGCGGCATAATGTCGCCTGTATGTTTGCTTTGAAGGAATACCCTGCAAAAACGTTGGTCAAATCTGTTGACACCATTTGTTGGGCAAAGTAGGTTCCTCAATTATTGGTTAAGATTTGCCCAACAAAAGCAATCATTTGTGTTTTTTGCCCTTTTTCTTATTAGAAGTGAAACAAAAGTTGGGCAAATATTGGGCAAATACTTAGTAATCTAAATTCATCATAATTGTTGGTTACACTGATGCACATAAATTGGGCAACTTTTTGTTGTCGTGAAAACCATGCACAAAAGTTGGGCAAATTCGTCTGATCATGCAAACTGCCATCATAGTTTTGACCAACTTTGGGCATAGATCCCGCCGGGCCGGCCGCGGCGCGGTCAATCGATCCCGTCGATGCTTCCACAATGGCGACAAGTGACAACAGGACTGTGGCGGCCACCCTCGACCAATGGGGTTGTGCAGTTGTTGTAGGTACCTTTGAAGGTTAGTTTTTAACTAAGTTATGAAGTTCGTTTTCTATTTCCTGGTTTTTAATGAAATTTAGATTGGGGGGGGGGGTACTCATTTTTATTTTCATTTTTTTTTATTAAACAATTTAAGTATTTATGGGGGATATAATGTTATTTTTTACTGCCTTTGTGATTCAATTGTGCAGTGTTCTGATGTTTTTGTTAAATGTTTATCTTCTTTGTACATGTTTAATTAAACATTTTAAATGATCAGCAGTACTGTATGACTTCCTCTTTAAAAATGTTTTTAACATTAATGTTAACGGGGGATTTTAGTTTATTTTGTAATGCCTTTGTGATTCAATTGTGCAATGTTTCGATGACTTCCTCTATAAAAAGGGTTTTAACTAATTAATTAAACTATGTTTCCTCCCGGAGGCAGAGCAATAAACGAAACTATATGTAGCTGTAAATATTTACAGAGCTTGTTCGATTTTTTTGGGTTGGTTCAGGTACAAAATCTGGGAAATACTGACAGAAGGTTGATGTGTAGAATTCAAAAATGTTACGAAATAAAATATTTGAGCATTGAAATTCTAATAAAAAATGTCTGTGTGTATAATATGTTTGTTTGCGTCAGCTGCATGGATAACGAATTCAGTTTATTGGTTAAAGATTTTAACCATTAGTTGGCATCAATTTGGAAAAAAAAGTCCAACAAATGGTTTATCTACTTGTCATCATTTGTTGGACTATTGTTTACACAAATGCTCAACAATAATATTGGTTAACTTGTTTACAATCTTAACCATTAGTTGGCAAGAAATAATATATAGTGTATTTCAAATTGGTTATATTATTCTCACCATTTGTTGGATGACATAAAACATTGACCAACTATTGTTTACAACAATTCCGCAACACTTGGTCAAGTAAACTTCCCGAATTTCCCAACTTTGACATCAAAACTTACTACCCAACAATTGGTTAGAAAAAAATATCCAACAAAGTTGATAAAGATTTTGCCCAACAGTGTAGCAATTTTATTAGACCTATAAGTTGGTCAAAACATGTACCCATTTTTGTTGGATACAATTTTGACCAACAGAAATGGACCAGTTCGTATTAGACCTAACGTTGGTCAAAATATTGGTCAAAAAGTAACCAAAATTCTTTGCAGTGTAGTGTCATTAAGTTGCAATTTGAGACGTTTCTGCACTTTGAAGATAAAAACAAAACAACAAACCCGAATATAGTAATTATAAAAACACATTTCAGGGTTGTATAATCCATTGACAGGACATGACATACACAATACAGAATTGGGGGCAGATGCGCATGCACAGAATAACGAATCACGTAATTTCATATTATTATAAATGAATGAGTAAGGGTCATCATTTTTGGACGGAAATCGTTCACTTCGTGTTGATATTTCCTTTGAAACTGTGCCATTGCCATACTCAAATCTGTCCGTATGTCTGTTGGATAGCCCACAATCTACTTTAAAACACGCTTGGATGAATTATTGTTTAGTAATAACCTTATGTGAAAAAAATCCTCGTAAATTAATATGACTATTTCAAATGGTTTCGTCTCAATGATTTAGTTGACCGAAATGAAATTAAGACATTCTAGTGAAACATGTCACCTGTTGGGAGCTATAATATGCCATCAGATCATCAAACAATACTTATATGATAATTATATAACGTCATCCTGAATTGCACCAGCATCAGTGACAACTTTGAAGGCCTGAGATCCAAGAGCCACTTCCCCTTACCAAGATCTCTCAGGATTATGGAGATAATTGTCTGCAAATGAATCGCTATTTTAGCTTAAACAAAGCAGTTTAGCTTAGCAGAAATGGCTTACCAGTTGAAATGTCATGCGATTGTCTACGACTGGTTCCCGCACTACAGTTTAACTATCTTACTGCTTACTGTTAAAGATCAGAACATGACCCTACAAGATCCCGCTGATACATTTTGATTAAAAAAAAGGGGGCGTAACGAAGTTGCTAACAAATCTTCCCCATGATACTCCTACACTCCTTTTATTATAACAATCAGATCTACAGTAAAAAAAATAAAAAATCAAAAATCAAGGATTCTTTAATCTAATTTCATTGTTTTTGTATGTGGTTTCACTACAAGTTGTCTACAAGGTCTACTGTAGTTTCTAATGCTTGTATTATAATCTCATTGAATTAATGACCTGATAGTTTACGTTCAACTGTCAAATAAGACACGCATAAATCATCAGGAAGTGTGAGCTGGGAATCGCAGGCAAAGCAAAAAACAAAAACAAAAATTCTGCGCAAGCTATAATGATGTAAATGCCAGGTATATGATCTGTATTTAACACAAAGTACTTCATTTGACTTCATTGGCATCTTTTTCAATGTATGACACCTTGAAGCCCCAGCGCAACATTGGTAAACTCGCTGTCAATGCTTCCATTTTTTGCACAAATCAAGATATTTGTAATAAAACCAACCTGTGAAAATGTCAGCTCATGTTGTTGTTTCATTTGCGAGAAAACGGTAAAAATACATTCAGCAATTTTTTACGCATTTCTATAGGCAGAATTTTCGTGTCACTGAGACGAAAACTAATCTTGGATCTTATTTCATTTTTTATTTAGAAACGATATCACTTCAGGCAGAAATATTTCCAGGAAAGTTTTCTACCATCATTATCGTTATACCATATAAGGTATATGTAAATCTATGAACTTTTATGTTTTCTTCTTACCAATGTTGAGCTTGGGATGTAAATAGTTTCTATATAGAAGGAAAATGCCAGTAATAGTAGTTATATGTATATCGCCACTCTGGAAAAACAAATGTTGAGGTTATATTTCAAAATAGTGATCCATCAACCGATAAGTAGAATTTCCAGAGGGGGGATGGGCAGCAACGGAATGTTGAGGGGGTATCAATTTGCGGCTGCTTCGCTCATTAGAGAGGCGTAATTTGAGTTGGGATGGTAGCACACTGTGGGGGCGGGAACTAAGGATTGGATCCAAACATCGGAATCTTTTCTTTACTTTTTCATCCTAATTCTTATACAGTGTTTTAGGGCTGCTATTTTTGGAGTTGGAATTGCAAGATTGAAATCACCGATGTTATAGCGTTACAACTCCTTCAGGGTCAATAACAAACAAAGTCTGATTCCTTGTATATTTTCCTCGTTTTTTCGGTGTCGTCTTATGTTTCCGAGTCCACCCTTAAGTGATATTCAAGGCGCAAATCGAGCCGTCTTACGGGTCGAATCTCCCGTCGACGAAACCAATCAAATATTTCAAACGGTGGATTTAGAGAGGGTATCAATCTACGTGCAACATGGGTCTGATTGTAAACATCCCAGCAGCGTCCACGTTAAGACGAAAATCCTGTTTTTAAATTGGCAACTGAAGATAGTATTTCATAACTCCCAGGATGTGACATTGGAGATTGCTCCCGAAATCAAGCGCAATGACAGAGCTGGAAATGTGAAAGATACCGGGAAGATGGTCATTCATAAGTTCAAATAACTAAATCAAGCGCTAAATTGAACTCTAATTGAATAATGAAAAGAAAAGAAAATCGTACAAAACATCATTTTATATCGGCCAATGAACCTGTTTTTCCCCCAAAAAGTATTTTTGAATAAATATTTTATCTTCGTCTAGACTGTTTGAAAAAAAAAAATAATGATAATACTTATAGCGCTTTATCACACCCGATGGGCGTGTCAAAGCGCTCAGTATTTTTTCCCGCAAGGTATATGCGAGTTACGTTTTGAAGTATGAGACCTGTTCCTTTACATAGCACCGTGTAACGGTTTACATGGTGCTGTGGTGCAATCTGCAGCCGATCAAACCAGGAACACCGGGGCGAACCCCTTCTCTTTGCGCTAAGTGCACTGGGTTCTTTGATATGCATTACACAACACACGGGACCTACGGCTATACGTCCCATCCGAAAGACACAAGTGTCACGACCGGGACTCGAACCCACACTCTGCTGATCAGAAACACCAGAGCTTGAGTCCGGTACTCTTATCCACTCGGTCTCGACACGCCACATAAAACATTCTTACTTCCCCTGGATGACAAAATTGTTAAAAAAATTAAAATCTAGAAGCATCTGTCCTGGGCCCGAAGATTTCATCTGGTAGGATGGCACAACGTAGTCAGTATTCAAGGGCAGGTGGGTTAATGTACGTAATTGGTGGTGTTAAAGATCAATTAGAGTAAATTAGATACAGTAGTCTCATAAATGAACACATCCCGACTTTATACTGGCAGCGGAAACTAACTGCACGTAGGCAGGTACCTTGATGATTTGTGAACGAGCACAGTTTAGATGATAAAACATAAATTGGGATAAAAAATATCCCACAAAGAGAAATGGGTCAACAAAAAAAGACCGACGGATCTTGTCATATACTGACCGAGAAAAGAAGACGTTAATTATGACCCATTTACATTATTGATAGATTTCTGCTCTAATTAATCCATTGTACTGCAATAGTCTGGGTAAATTCGAAAGCAATGCATGATGGCGTGATGTTTGACGTGCCATCACACTACAGCTATCAGAGCAAACATAATTTACAAAAAACCCAACTTTTGACAAAAAAGAGAGGTCTATCATTGTGTTTCTCCACATGGATACGATAAAAGCTTCGCTGTTTGCTATCTGCTCTCCAGCTGAGGTCGTTTCCAACGTACAGAAGGAATTGAACACAAATAATTGGACTATTTTACAACCTTTTATTTTCAATTTGTTTAATAAGATATAGCAACTAATTTTGAAGAATATTTCTTGTCAACCCCCATGCCTATCTATTTGTATCATTACCCTTTAGTGTCAATAATATCAGACCAACTTTCAGTCTTACAAAAACATGAAATAGCTCATCGTTGGGGGTGTTTTTCACAAAGTATAATTTAAAAACAAGAGGCTGTCTATGATTGTATGACTTTATTTACAGTTTTATTTTGGGGGTCTTGTTGAAAAACCTGTTTGAGCATTGTCTTTCATGCAAAACTAATATTTGACCTTAATTTCATCACGAGGTCGAGAAGATTTCCGGCCTGTCGTGAATCCAAGGTTGTTATTCTCTTAACATAGAACATCAAGCTACATACATTGACCGTAGAGACTCTAAGTCAAAATGTTACACATTGGTCTTTACCTTCCTAGAGTTTTCAGGAAAAAGAATAAAATGATCTACAATTTTGTAAAGATGATGGCTCGAGCTTTTGTAAGAATGGTCATTTTTTAAAGATGATGGCTCGAGCCGTTGGTAAGAATGGTCATTTTGTAAAGATGATGGCTCGAGCTTTTGTAAGAATGGTCATTTTGTAAAGATGATGGCTTGAGCCGTTGGTAAGAATGGTCATTTTGTAAAGATGATGGCTCGAGCCGTTTGTAAGAATGGTCATTTTTTAAAGATGATTCCTTGAGCCTTTTGTAAGAATGGTCATTTTGTAAAGATGATGGCTTGAGCCGTAGTTTTGATGCGTCGCTGGTTATAGGTAAAGCTCATGCTTGATTGATATAGAAACGTGAACATGAACAAATAAAACTTGTCAAACTTGATAATAATCATGTCACAACTTAGTGGCGAAGACAAAATTACAACATACCTAACGCCATCAAGAACTCATGATAAATCTAAACTAATATATTCATAGTATTTTCCCCACATTTGAAGGACATATGAATTATTAAATGAAGGCATACATCAATGAGTACTGAATACATAAAAACTAGTAGTAATAACAATCAAAATGATCACGAAAGAACATTATTTTTTAACATTTGGCCTGACAACTGAAATAGAATTGATATGCAACATGTGTTAAGGCAACGCTACCTCTAGAACCCGCCACAGCGTAACCGACAACACTCTTCGAGTGTTTATAATACTAGATTAGTGAAAGCAACCACTGTCGATCAATACTTTGCGCAATTGCTCAATCTTTAGGCCTAAGTGCCTTTGTCATATTTGATATGTCACTTTGTTTTAATGGCAGGCGTAATGGAGAGGGTAAACAACCCCATGAAGATGGTCGTTGGGTTAGATGAGTTACTGATGATTAAAGAGTATTGTTTTTAAGACGAATGAGCATGTGTTAAAGCTAGCTCGGGATCAAAATGCTAAGAAGAGGAACACTCTTGCTTGAGATGTAACTCTTCTTAAAGAAGCTGAGGATAATGACCAGTCATCTTTTACATTTGGATATATAAACACGTAACGATTTTACGTTGCTTCAACCAATTTGTGATGACTTTTGTAAAGGTGTTTTGCCCGGTGTTTCCACAATAATTAATATTCACAACCGTTAGAAAAAAAATAGTATTAAATGAATTAGAGTGATTTGAGTCTTGATCGATTAAACTTGGCTGGATAATAAATCCAGTCCAATCAATTGTAGTTTGAGAACATTATTGAGAATAAATTGATTTGGGAAGTTGTTTGGGAAACAACTTCAAGATGCACATTGCTGGCCTAGATTGTGTGTAGCAGTGAAAAGACACTGGTGGATAATATTAATAAACGAACAACGATCATTAAATGGAGCGACAGACATGAAAGACCCCAAAATTATTCAGAAACTGATTGTACAGTGCTTTAAAAGGAGTTTTAAGTATCCAGAATCGATAAATAGCTAGCCAGGTGTCTGATTGTGTTGATATAGTACACAATCAACAGAGTCACGAGTCTGCCGATACTGGGGGTCTCTGCGTCAAACTCTTTTGGCGGTTAATTCAGGAATTAAATGTGTACGTTGGCGTCATGGTAGCATTTCCAGTTACCGAACGCGTACATCCCACCTACGCCATCCCACCAGTCTGCCTCCTATATCTACAGTCTCGCAGATGACCACTCATAGATCGCAAACGAAGCGGTTTAAATAACGCGCAGTGAAGGGAACCTCCAACGAGCTGTTTAGTTTGGTATACCATTATACTCTCGTACAGGTGTGTGCAGTGGGCATATGCAGACTGATTGCAACGTGTACGGTCCAGTACAAAAAGTGACGAACATTTTCCCGCGGTTTTGCGTCTACTTCTTGTAGAACTTAACGACAGAGGTGAGTTTATGCAGTTTTTTTCCTGTGTGATTTCACGTGGATTTTCTTTTAGATTTCGAGCCGAACGCCCTGTTTTCAACACTAAAACAAGTAACTGCAAATGTAAGCGTAATGTGTATAGACTGAAGCGAACTCACAGAGACAACTGTGAAGGGAAAGAGTTATTGGACTAATTCTTTGTGTTCGCTTTTAAAGACATTAATAGATTGGGAACTTCAGATGAAGCCATAAACATTTAGTTCTACCAGTAAAGCTGGAACCCAAATTTGAAGAAGAAAAACTAAACAGATATTAAAATTCTTCCTCCGGATAGATTTTGATATTGAATTTGCGACAAGCTGTTTCAATATTGATTTGAAGTAAGTAGTCCAGTTCAATAGAAAATGAAAAAGATACAAAACGTAGAACACGAAGTAAACGACACAGGCTAGTTACAAACTTGAAATGATATCGACACAAATGCATATATCCATCCCGATAAATATAAAATGACTTATTGTTTCACCTTTTTAAAGATGTCATCGTGACCTGCCGTAACTTAACGATTTACAGTCGACGCGTTTAGCGTATTTGGTGGTCAAGATAAGGTTTTGAATTACTCTCTAAATGTGTCCATCAAAAAAAACTACGTATGAAATTATCAGAACAAACACTTCACATAACATGAATATGTTGCCATAATTTCTTACTGTTGGAACTCATTAAGGGCAAACGCCAACAAACACAATTTATTGTCACTAACTCTTTCAACCAAGGTTACATGATGACACGTGCGCTAGAAATGTAGATAATGCAGAGTATTAAACCTTCGTACAGTGTAATGAATTCAATCAATTGGGAGTAATTATTGTAATAAAATAACATTTGAAATGAGTTGATGAGTAAGGATTCAAATCCACGTTATTGTGCCTTGAAATTGCATCTATATTTTGTACAGAGACGGTTTATATTTAAAATCCAACAAAATGTTCTATGTTGACTCACCATGTTAAAATGGCATCTATAAAGTAAAGACTTCAGCTTTTAGCCACTTCCCAAAGTGTTGGATTTCACAGTAAAACTTATTTCCCAGTGAACTTATAAATAATTGTACTCTCCTATAATTATAAGATAATCAGGGGCGGATCCAGGATTTTCCAAACAGGGGGGGGGGCTGAAATTTACCGATCAAGCAGCAAATGATGATTGGATGTCGAAAGTTTATTTCTCATTGGAAGTGAGTGGGATGTTATCTTGAAATTTTTTTTCGGAAGGAAAAATAGGGGCGTGCGCCCCTCACGCCCCCCCGGATCCGCCCCTGATAATGGAATGCTGTGGCCCTTTATATAACCTAAAATATGATGAATGCTTAAAAGAGTTACCAACAACCACTGTACAGCATCGCTGTGACAGCGATCAATCTACACCACAGCCTCTAAGCTATCAGTTATTGAGTGGATTGGTAACTCGGTTTCATAGAGTTCAAAATTATAAAGAAGAACCGTTATTAAAAATCAAAACTCATTGGGAATGCTCAAATTTGACCTTAAAGTTATAAATTATCATTTGGATAGCGTATCGTTTTTAAATCCATACTACTCTTGAGTTATGCCCATGAAAAATAATAATATTCCGCAATATTCATAAAATCAATGTGAAGTAATTTATTCCTTCAACAATATTGCATTTTCCTTTGTTAAATAATAAAACTAGAAGGACAACTCGTCTGTTACTGTGGAAACAGAGGCGAGTTGGTAAACAAGTCAAAGTGTTTCTTTACATCCCTTCAATTAAACCATCAATGATCTCATGAACGACCCATTTTATTTAAATTGCTCAGAATTATGTTTAGGGCGACGAGTTTTTTTTTTTTTTTTTTTTTTTTTTTAACTTGCATTGACAATTTCCACTTCAGACGTTATAATCTAAGTATAAAGACACAAACAAGAGAGCTTCTTGTAAGTAAAGAAGGAGA
Organism: Marthasterias glacialis; assembly: GCA_911728455.2. Classification (NCBI taxonomy): domain Eukaryota; kingdom Metazoa; phylum Echinodermata; class Asteroidea; order Forcipulatida; family Asteriidae; genus Marthasterias; species Marthasterias glacialis. The sequence continues at coordinate 15,769,287 of OU452236.1, read as the reverse complement.
CGATCATGGTGAAAACGAATTGAAAACTTTCCATCCAGAAATGACTAGGAACAAGATTTTACAGGCCAATTTCTAAATCCATTTTGTGTGTAGTTTAAAAAACAATCGAGAAGACTTTTCCACGAGGAGTAATAGCTCATCTGCCGATATCTATTCCCCTTTCATGGATAGAGACCATGTATTGCCGTGAGGTGTAAGTTTAATACATTATTCATACACACTAATCCTTCACACTGAAGTCTTCTTCTTTTCTGTAAAGTTGATATTTTTAGCCGTTTCGATATTCATCCATATTTTAAAAGGAATCAAGGGGTAAGATCATAACCCGATTACTGACTGTCAGTTTACTATAGAAAAGGAATATTGCAAAAAAAAATGGAGCTTTATTATACTTACTTTTTTTTAAATTTATTTTTAATTTATTATTGTTTTGTTTTTTCTTTCTCTCCTTCTTTATTTATTTAGTTTTTTCCCTTGGGGGAGGTGGGGTTGTAGGGTTGTCCTATTTCCAAAGTTGAATTGCGTAAATTTCTGGAGGTTTCCAGTGGGGAATTATTTCTTTAGCAAGAAGTGGATTGTCCTATTTTCTATAGCCGTTTTAGACGACCATGTGAACTTTTAAAATACTTCGAAATTAAGCTGGCTGCACCCTCTCACATCAACTAGATTAAAGTGCAGCTTGGAGACGAAAAAAAAAATAATTCGCAGATTCAACTTTTTTTCTTTTTAAAGAAATGTCAGACAGGTTGTCAAAATAAAGGAAGTTGAACAGAAATAATGACATCTGTCGTAATTTGGGGTTGGTTTGAAAGCTAAGAGCTTAAGGTGCGGGAAATGGGATCGTAGGGGGGTACCCCTAGTGAGTAGTGCTGTAAGGGGAGATTAGTGAACCGTCTCGCCTCTGATTCAAAGGGAATAATTGAAATGGATTCCATGTCTCAAGAGGTTGGAGAAGATACCTGAGTTTTACTCTTTGATAGTGACGCTCTTCGGAGTCAATGGCCAAAGGCACGGCTGTATGACGATAATGGTCGGAAAAATTGATTCAAAACCACTTCATTTTTGTTGTGTTCATTAAAATAACTCTAGAAATAACCCCAGAGTTATTCTGCTTTGTTTGTACGATTATACAGAGGAACAGTTTTTTGCTACATGATTTTATGGGATATGGTGTAGTCTTAAGAAATAATGGTACATTAAAACGATGGGTTAGAATGTAACTCTCCACTATTAATCAGCATTCTGAAATACTTTGGTCAAAATATAACATCACTGGTAACCGAGAGATAGGTGAATACCGAAGTATTGCAGAGGTAATGTGTTTTTCTACCTTTATATCAAGGTTGAGTATACAGCATTATTTTAGTAGAGCCAGTGAATAAAAACGTCAGTAATCAAACTATCACAGTTTCAGCTGATGATGATACTTCAACTTAAAAAAAAAACAACGAAAAAGACTGCTAATAAAAATAATAATACAATTGTTTAAAAAACGCTGTCCATGTCACCACCACCACCACCACCACCACCACCACCACCACCACCACCACCACCACCACCACCACCACCACCACCACCACCACAACAACAACAACAACAACAACAACAACAACAACAACAACAACAACAACAACAACAACAACAACAACAACACCAACAACAACAACAACAACAACAACAAACAAACAACAACAACAACAACAACAGCAACAACAAACAAACACACAAACAAACAACACCAACATTAACAACAACAATAAATGCCACATTAAATATTGACTGGAATTTGATCATTTTCCCCTTAGGAATTCTACTCCAGAAAAATAATCTTGATATCCGCTCACATCTAGTACTATTGTTGTGGCTCGGTATCGCTAAGTCACTCCTGTATTAGATTGATCGTTCCTTAAGGCTCGATTGATCCACATTTAAAACGCTACACCCACGCTGAGAAATTGTATACAGCCATAACTTCATTAGGCCTATTGGTAAACGATTCAAATGAATTGAGTTATACAAAGTTTTCAATAGAATTTGAAGTTTGCAGAAAAGCTTTCCTTTTGTAGCCGATCAAAGCAAACTAATTTGAAAAAAACTTTGTGTATAAATCCATTTAAATCGGTTGTTTGTGAAATCATCATAGTTCTTAATGTTTACTCTAAACTGTTATTATTCTTCTTATATAAAAACAAAAAAATTCTCGGTTCACTCAATCTTTGTATTTAGTAAGGTGAGATCAAAGGTGACTTTGGTCGCAGCAACCGAAATCGGTTCCGGGTCAAAAGTGACCTGCGATAATGGTTCAAGAAAAGCACAGAATTGAAAGTTCTGAATGGTTCCTTTACATCCACCATTCCAAATTCTTGAAAATACGACTGCTTATTTCTCGAGATAAACACTTTTTCGCATTGCTTGTTTTGTGGTAATGGGACCTTGCAGATTTTACGAAAACAGATGTTAATACGACCTTTCTCTTCTCCGGAGCCTTGTGGGTTTCGCTAGATTAGTTTATTATTTTCATGAAAATAGTTTCTTTTTCACTATAAGTTTTCTTAATAACAATTTTTTTTGCAATAGCTTTAAATACATATTAAAACCCCGAACTCTCTTTGTTATACTAAGTATCACAAAATGTATAAACTGGCTTGACAAAAAAATGTGCCCTTTTTAATAAAGAATTTATATTTGTATGAAGTATAAATTTACTTTTTGTTTTGGATAGTGAAGTTCATTTATCTTTAATATGGATATTGTTTTGATAGCTTTATTGGTCAAACATGTGTTTTTGCAGTGAATGCCGCTCGTACTTTTGCCAATCACGGTTGGCAAAACTCGCGGCTGTGACGTCGCAAAAAGGTATATAATTAATATGATTATTTAGAAATCATTTCCCCCACAATTAAGTTTTTTCAAACGAAACACGCAGCAGATGCATGTCTCGCACTCATCTTGGGTTGTCAGCCTAACTCATGAATTATTGGTGAAACTATTACCCAATTCTAAACCTTAATTTTTTATATCCAGTCTGGCCTACTTGAACCGCAATTAAACAATTCTGTTTTAAATCTCCTTTTTTTCTTTTCTTCTTTTCTTTTTCTTTTTCCTTTTTTTTTTTTTTTTTTTTTTTTTTTTTTTGGGGGGGGGGGGAGGGATTTTGCATTGAGGGACAGATCTCGGTGATCAAAATCGTGTTACTTCTATAAGATTGAGGCATCATTATGCTGTTAAAACCATCACATTAAAACTTAAGCCGGCATTAATGCGCATTTGATTGGATTTATACTTGAAGGAGAGCAAATGCAAGCTGTAAGACATATCTTAAATATAGGGTAAACCCATAAGGTGGGTTTCATCAAGCTTGCGGTTAATTTAGTTATCGCATAACACCTTCTAAATAACTCTTGAACTTAGTAAAGATTTATAGTTGACTATGGTTTTAAGTGGCCATCATCATGTATGATAAACCACACATGACTTTATAATTGCAACTGTATTATGTAAAAAACTGAAGGTAGGCCTAAAAGCTTGTTGTTCTGGCCACTAGGTTTCCGAAGACACAGCTACATAATGAGTTTGTTTGCTCTTTCATTTTGAAGGTTGATGTGTAAGACATTGTAAGTATCGATAACAAACCACAACTTGACCTTCGCAAAGCGAAAAATAAAATGGGAATTGTAATTGAACGGACGTGGTTTAAAATGCTTTTTAGAGACGGGTTGTATTTACGGAATGGTGAAAACGGTGCACTCAATGTAGACATATAGGCTGTCGAAACACGAACCAGACGGTAGGGACACAGACACGTGCACGACAGCCTCCCGCCAAATACAGGCAATATCAAATCGGTTTAACGCCTGAAGTCATCCTTCCTATCGACTTGTACGAAACTCAGCCTTTTTGCAAAATGATTTTCTCTCAGTGATGTCTGCCATTTGTTTGAATTTTTCTGAATGTAAAAGTAAGAGTATCCAAAAAGAAAAATAGTCCACAGCCTCGATTTGGTTACGTCGGTGTGATTGAGAGCAAAGCAATATGGCCTCGTCATGATAAAGCTCTGCACCAATCTTTTCATACGATTCAATCTGAGGAATCAATACATAAGCCTTTTTAAAATGCTGACCTTCTTCTCAAATGAATTCAGTGGCTTTTGGGTTAAAGTAAATTGCAGTTTTCTCTTGATGGTGGTTCAATGTCAATTATTTTTTGACTTTGGCAGTCATTGAATATTGAAGTAACTGCTGGGTAATGGTATTGATGCAAACAGTTCAGGTATATCAATATCGTTCGAATTACTATGGAGACATCAAGGGAACAAACATTAATTAAAAAAAACCTGATTGCAATACGTGGTGTTTTTTGTGGGTTTTTTTGCAGACAATTTTAATCACGGTGGTGTCACATCGCTAGAATGTTTGTACTTTAGCATTTTATTTTGTTCTTCTTTCTATTTGTCCTGCAGATTGAATCTACTAATCAGACACCACTACTGAAGTTCGCGCGCACTTGTTGGTACATCGGTAACTAAAGAAACATAACAATTGACATGATGCATATTCAGGCAGTGACATTTTTCGTTGTCGCTTTCATATTGGCTAGTTTGACTTCAGGAAGTTACGGCTGGCAAACAACAGACGATGAAAACCTTGACGTCAAGATGGTCGGGTACCCGAACCGATTCTACCCTTCTGTACTCGACGTGCCAATGAGCTCAGAAGAAGACGTGGAACTAAACAATCGCGTACCACTAGAGCGATTGGCTTTACGTCTACTCCAAGCTAACCGAGAGAGCGTAGCATTTCGACGGGATACAAGAGAACAACATTACTATCCACGTAAACCGACATGCCATGGTAACACATGTAACCAACGAGGATGGAAACGGAGTTTGGCCACCACAGACGGGGAAGGTGAAGACTTTCGCAGGGATACCAGACAGCACTATACCCCGCGTAAACCAACATGTCACGGTAACACGTGTAATCAAAGAGGTTGGAAACGCAGTTGGGCCGGTCGTCGCTAAAGAACAACTGTTGGTTTTGTAGACTCTGGAACCTTATTGTGTGTGTTTGAAGGGTTTTATTGTTTGAATATTTGGAGCTGTGCAAAAGAGATGTGGTATATTTTACTATGGCCGCGGGGCTTGGGTATTCAAATTGACGTCACATCAACTTAATCTATGTTGTAGGTTCTACATCTAAAACAATAACGAAACGTTAAGAACAGCAGACGGCATGTATTTGACGTCACACTTCTATACCATGTTCCATGTGCCTCTTTTGAGCTTAATAACAAATTGAAGAGAAAAAAAGTATCCATTAATGTCTAGCCTACGGCACTGGCCTTGTACAGAACTGAAATAATATAAGTTATCTTGTCACACATTGTATCATTCAAAGAACAAAAATACTTATAGACGCCATAGTAAATTTAATTTCTTGAAGTCGCCAATGCAATGCACAAAAATAGTCTGGTACGGTAGTGTCAAGAACATGTTTGTCATCATTTTAAGACATCTAGACAGCATTGAGGCAGTGTTCAGACTTAGTTTTAGTGAACACTGAGCGTTTAGAAGAACAAAATGGCAATGAATTATCAGTTGCCATAGTAATGCAAGTTTGCTTGAGTTCATCCCTCAATACCAAAATGCCTTAAACAATATAACTAGCTAAATCTGTTGGATTAAGTATGGGTACTAGACACCAATGAATGATCAGCCTCATTATCAAGGTACAAAGCAATCCTTCGTCTTGGGTACGAGGTTGTAAAGTCATTTTCTGCACATCATTCCCAACGTACTATTATACGTATGTGTTTGCAAATAGCTCGGTATTATAGTTTACCCTATGATTTGTTATACAAACGCTATAACCAAAGCCAAGCAGGCATAAACGTTCATTATTGCAGCAAACAATAAACATAAAGATTTCAAAAAGTGTAGTTAAAAATTGCTTTTCTGATGATTAATAGGCAAGCCTTCTTTACAATAATAAGTGTGTTATTAAAAAGAATGGTCTGAGGAGCAGTTAACGTTGAAGATAATTGCCCATTAACAGACGGGGGACATTTACAAATTGCCAGACCCAAGGGCGGCCGTTTCATGAAAAAATACTAATGATGGAATTGCACTTTGTGTTTATGGATCGAGCAAACTTAATCACTCTTCTTTTCACCAGAGAGAAATACTTTGTTGATTATTAAAATTTGATCTGTTATCGTTTAATCAATCATTATATAGGGTAAAAAAAAAAGATGAAGTCAGATATTCAATGGATTGATGTTTAATTACATTAATAACGTCAGCATTAGTTTGGTTTGGGGAGTTGTGTGAACAATTTACGAGAGATAACTTAACGGTACAGTGATTATAATGCTTTTAACTTTACAACTTTTGAATAAGTGTGTTAACTGCTTTTGAACGAAATTGTCTTAACAAGTTTGATGAATCCTTAACAGAGGTCGGTTTTTTATGTCTTTTTTGAATCAGTGGTGTTTTTCAAGAGTTGCCCTGAAATACCATAATCCTATAATAAGCCCTCTTTAACATCAAACTGTTAACATAGGGGCAGTGCTTTGAGGTTGTTTAACTCTTTTTGTTTTTGTTTGTAGACGCGGTACTTATTTATCGGCAAGTATTTCAACACCAAACAGACACACCAACTTCTTTACAATTGACGTCATCAAACACAAATTAGTGCCATTCATTTATAAGTATCACTGTTCTACGTTCACTGCCATATTTAGCGTAACAAATAAGGTGTAACTTTCTTCTCTGTTTAGCATAAATTTGTTGGCTGGATTTAGACAGTGAATTGACACGTAGAAATAACAACAATCACCGATTGTAGCGTATTTGACTGTCAGTTGATCTTTAACTCCTCATGTAGTTTGAGAGGATTTACTTAAGTTGGTTAATTAATATAGATGTGATGTAATATTTTAATCAATAAGTTGCATATTAAAAACGAACTATCGCTTAATTCTGTGAGATTTGTCTTGTGCTATTGTTAAACAAATATTGTCACAAACTATGATAAACATAAGTGTCCATGCCTGTAGTTTGTTTGTTTGTTTGTTTGGGGTTTTTTGGTTGATAATTTGTAAGAGAAAAGGTAGTTCAGTTTTGATCTAAAAATACATAAATGATATGGGAGTGATTCTATGAAGACAAAGCAAAATGTATTATTTTGAGGTGTTTTATAATAAGACGAACTCATCTTCGGAGTTATTTACCGTTTGAATCTTGAGGAACATAATTGTAGATTTAAATGCAATAAATGTTTTGTAATATATACTACTCAATACTCACAATACAAACCAGTTAACGAGAAAAGTTCAACCCAATCCAATCTGTGCTTCACTTCACAAGATTTCAAAATTATAAGGAACAAAACAAAAGATGACTGACAGAAAGAGAAATTCCCAGTCGCGGACTTTAATCAAATATGTTCTTTACTCTGGTTGGGTTGTACGCTTGGGCTGTTCAGGAACAAATCGTCAGATATAAAGTACATGAAGAACTGTCGAGTATCGAAAAGTACATGTAGGTAAGTGCAAACAAACCATTCTTTATTATTAAAGGTAGATGATGCAGGGATACGCTGAGGTCTTGAACTCATTCGTGAGTTCCATTCTTCAGAAATTTCATAAGAATCTACGTAAAGGTAAAACAAAAGCATGCGAGTCTATTGTGGCACAATACAGAGATGTAGAACACATGTCTTGAAAAAGGGCGAAAAGTCTGCCATATCTCTAGACCACATTATCTATATTACTTAAAATAATGGAGAACCTTCATAAATTTCCCGGATATATCCAGATAGAATCAATGTGACACGCTGAGAGCACCATCACCACACAAAGAAAGACACGTTTTTACTACAGCGTGATAATAAACAGAACCTTACATTTCAGACCACACAAGGTCTTTCCAATTCAAAATTAATTCAGTTCCCATTTACTTCACTCGACTAAAATGCGTATGCGTCAACATGTGTCACAAAACCCCATTCTTATCAGTCGATGTATTTTTGATTAAGCAAATGACTTTTTAGCACTTAGTAAAAAATGATTAAATAATATCAAAATGGCCTCGTCCAACCGGCAACACACACTCGAGTGAACGTTTGGTAGTGGCTTGCATTTTCCACACTTGCTTCTCCACTCACCACGATGCATTTCAGTTGTCAGCCATTAGTTAAAAACCAATATTCAATTATTTTTCAGTTAGCAATGTTTTAATCTGGCGCCTTTTTATGTAGATATCACATGTGCTGTACGCCCAATGGCTGCAGGGAACCAAAGATTGACGTTGCCTTCTTCACAATTTGTGTGTCGTTTCATGATATAAGTGAAGTTTCCACTGAACAAAAATCAAATCAAAAACTCAGACAAAGATTCGGAAATAAATTAAAACAAATGAAGAAAAATAAAATGAATCCCACCTATGTGTTTCCTTTTTCGCCCAGTGTTTGCAAAACAAAGTTTGACCCTTGCGCCTCCTTTGTGAATAATGTGCGATATCATCTATACAAAAACATTATGCATAATGTTGTATATTATACCTATAAATTGTCATCCAAGTTGATTTACAATTCTTAATAGTGTTTTTGCTGTTGACATGATTAGGTGGAATAGGTTGATTGCTCAAGTCAGTCACGCGATTAAACCTTCAAGACATCATTTAGCACCACAGTGCAAGAAAAACAACCTAACATAAATCAAGATTTATGTATAGCACTAGGTCATGCATTAATGACTGTAAACTGATAGACGAAAGGTGATTCAGATAGAACGGGAACCGGGGTGGGGGTGGGGATTAGAGATTATAGATGTCAAGCAAAGTTTCTGTCACCCTTTAACAAGAGACAGTTTGTATTGATTCATGGAACATTAAATAACCTAATCTCTCCAGTGGGTTGAAAGGGTAATGAAGCAAGGACTATGTTAAGATTAGGCTAGTTTATCTGGGCTTGACCTCTATGAACAACAAGTTATCTCGAATCCCAATCTCGGACCTCAACCTCGAACCCCAACCTCAAACCCTATCTCGATCATCCCAACCTCAAACCCTATCTCGATCACCCAACCTCAAACCCTATCTCGATCATCCCAACCTCAAACCCTATCTCGATCACCCAACCTCAAACCTTGCCCCAAACTCCAAAGCCCTACTTCAAACCCCCAACCTCAAACCCCCAACCACAAACCCTATTTCGAACCTCAACCTTAAACTCTACCTCGAACCCCAACCTCAAATACAACCTCGTACACCAACTCCAAACCCTACAACGAACCCATTTTTCTTATTGTAGAGAAAAAGAACTGACCCCAAGTACACAATTTTAAAATGATCATAAGCTAACGTGACCCATTAATTAGGGCACAAATGGAGTAATTTTTTAATGATTTACAAAGAACATTCTGAGGATCAAAGATGTAAACAACGACTTGGAATTTGTATACAACACGATTGAGTTAAATTCCATTGATTTCTCAATGCACTTAACAATAGCCACGACATGTAAAGGTTTTATAGGACAATATTATCTTTTTCAATTTTTATCAAAATCAATTTTTGGACTCATTTTGGTTTATTTTCGTGAAAATAGATTTTGCAAGTCTCTTGCGTGTTTCGTGAACCTTGCGTGCCAACGTTCATTGCTTCAATGTGTGAAGGGAACAGATATGCAACCCGAAGATCGACTAGGCGCAAGATTTCCAGGATCTTTAAACTTGAGCGTATATGCATATTAATGTGTGAATATCAAACTAAGATTTAACCTTCCATACAAAACACAAAAAGAACTTCAGCCTGATCAGTGGAATCTACACAATTCCAGGTTATCCAATACGATGTGTCATATCCACATGCAATTCAATTGGAGATTACATGTAAGCTCTTAAAAGAAATGCAGGTGTAAAACGAAATCAAAAAGTTATTACAGGGATTTACACTTGAAAACAGTCATCTTTTCAAACCAAGCTTCAGTTGATCCATTACAGAATCACCCTTGTTGGAAACTGATGCAAGCTTTACCTCGCCATCTCACCATAGTTGTTGCAGTGCCTTGTGAACGTATTAACGATAGAGGGCGCCTTTAAATAGTTATACACGGCTGATAATCGCATGGTAAAGCCGTAACAAAAATGGTACTCACTATGGAAACCTGAATTTTAATGAGATCTAGACACAGTTTATGTTTAATAATTATATTCATGTATCTTAAAGCAAATCCACCTTAAACTATGACAAGAGTAAATGATGTCGAGTCGATTGAATTTGAATCCCACAAACCCATCCGACGTAAGTTATATAATCCACGCTCTAATTGTTGCATTAGCTAAATACCATTTACCTTATTTCATACATCATAGCATTAGCAACATAGACCCTGAAAGAATTCTTAATGTTTCCGATTTAATAAAATAATATAACACAAGGAACATAAACCGATATAGGTAATAGCATCAACGTACGTCATTGATTGAGACCTGAATGTTTCTTTGAAACATAATTGATCAAATCATTACGATTAGCACCCACCACTGAATGGTTGTTACAAACAGACACCAATGATTTGTTTATCAATGAAACAAAACACCACCACGAGTCAACAGCAAGGTTCCTCAACGACTGTATGGTTTGCGTCACTTCGAAAGGGAAGACTAACAAATCTCAAGACTTTAATGTCAAGCATATTATTGCGTCAGCAATCTTAACTTCCACAGTTATAAGGAAGACGGATAGGATGTGAGCGAACTTGCGGCCTACATCAAACAGACCTCTAACTCTTTCGTCCTTGGCACATTTTTATCCCCAATTTGTCTGTCAACCAGTTCGTCCATTTTTTTGCCACAGAACACATCTCCAAGCGAAGCATTAAAAGGTTTGCTATCAATAATGCCCTATGGTTAATGTCAAATTCCCCGTGAAATCCACGCAGGTATTCGATAAAGCTTTATGTTGTACTCCATTTCAAACTGGAGGGCGTCTGAGACGTTAAATTGGGTGTGTTGGAGACAAACACTATGCGCTAATATTATTGTTCCTCACAAGAGATAGATTTACATGAGGTTAGCTTCTTGGGTGTAATACAAGGACAGGGATGTGTTTTGGAGGACGAGTTAGATGGGGAGATGATGAGAAGATGAGAGAGGAAAATGAGATTTCGAAGGCAATGGAGTTGTAGTTAACTAAGATGCAGCGACAAGGGAAAGAACTAGAGCATACTAGCATGAGGGAAAAAACAAAAATATCTTTAAGTAAGATTTGAAACTGTGCATGGTGGGAATACAATCTAGTAAGTTCTGCGGAAACACCATGTAAAAATATCTTTTATAAATTGTATAGGTCACAAATGGGTCCGAATCGCACTCACCAAAAATTGCCAAACTATTTGTTCACAATCAAAATTTCCTGAGAAACAACAATTTAAAAAAAAATAATTAAATGGTTTATTCACAATTAAAAATGTACTCGCGGCCAATGGCCAAATTAAAAAATTTGAACATCTCAACAATAAAACTTTAAAGAAATTTAAAGTAGATGAAACACAATTTAACTTGGCAACTGTTAACCCACACTAATTAAAGTAGACATTTTAATGACTGATTAAAGTAATTCAATGCGTAGTTGTGATCAAAGACGACGGTGACAAAACGACGACAATGACATAATGACAATTAAAAAATCGAGTTTTGCTTATGATAAAAGAAAACGATGACAATTAAGAACTTGAGCTTATGGTTGTGATCAAAGACGACATTGAAAAACGACAATTAAGAAATCAAGCTTTGGTTATGATCGCAGACGACAATGACAAACTGACGACAATTAAGAAATCAAGCTTTGGTTATGGTCGAGGACGACAATGAAAAACCGACGACAATTAAGAAATCGAGCTTTGGTTATGATCAAAGACGACGATGACAAAATAACCAGTCACTGAAAATAACTGCAGAAAACGAATATGAATGTGTAATGCTTAGTCTATGGAGAGAGTCCACTCTCATTATGAAGTCACCGTGTTGGTGAATTTTCTTAACTAGCGCAACGACCCCATTACGAGATCGCTGTTCTCAGCTACATAAGTCCACTTAAATCAACATTTTGACAAGGTACATGCATGCGCACGAATATACAGTCAGATACAGTTTCACGTCTCGTCATCCCATGTTCTTGCAAGATATTGGGAAAAAACATTCCAAATAAATACAATGAGAGAAGGGTTTTGTCGAAAAAGAGTCACTACATGCGAGCGGGAAAATTAAGCGCACGATGCCGGTTGATCAAAACTGCCGGTTTTCTAACCACCTTGCATTTTATATTTAGAACTTCATGCAGATCTTTTGGGGATTCGCTCGACCCGATTTCATAATTTGGTTTGCACGTTTTCAACCTGTCTTTCACCAGAAACAGCATTTTTTAAATATATTATTTTTAATTCTCTAGTTAAAACTATACCAGCACTACATCCATTATCCAATTCAGGCTAACTTAGCTCAGGTTTTCTTTGGTTATTATCATTTCAATAACATTTCAAGCTAAAATATTTTTTCCCAACTTAAATTTTCGTAACAGGTAACTTCCCTTTAAATCCATAAGTTTACCAGGTTAAAATAAAACAACCGATAAGATCCAGTGGATCCACAAGAACTTCATTCACATCTCACTCATGAGTTCATCAGTGGATCCACAAAAACTGACCCCGCCATGAACGTCGGTATTTACTATCTGTATTTTCAATATCCTATAACCGGCGGTCTCGTTCGCCGCCATTTTGAAGCCACGTGCTTCAACAAAATGACCCATAAACCAACAAGCATGTTCCTCAACCTGCCTTTAGGAAGCCCCTTGGCATTTTCATCTTACTTACTGTTCTTTTCTGGCAGATTAGAAGATTACAGAAAAAAAAACACTTTTAGCACCCAGTTCACGCCTCCATTATACAAACGATTGACTCACAAACATTTAATGTCAAACTTCAAAACTCGGTTTTGTTTAACTGTGGGGAAATCATATTATCGTTTGTACGTGTTCCCATATAAATTATAAACAATTGCTAGTTCCTCGGTAAACTGACATTTGACAAATTTAGAATGTCAATGAATTAATATTATTGTATTTACCTGATAAAACATTGACCGGAGTGGGTCCAAACCATTCAAAGAATTTGTTAACATCGGACCGAAATCGCAGCATGACCCGTTTTAAATCATGATCCATATAACTCAAGACAAATGAATTTCATCTGCTCTGAGAATAATCATCTTGACGACGTGGTTTAAAAAGAATGAATTAAAAACTCGAAGTTCTGAATTGACTGGTCAAGACGTTTCCGGAATAAGACAGGATTATTTTGAAGACATATGGGATCATGATGTTTAGATGTCATTATGGGAAATTAGCCAACTTACCCAAGGCGCCAGCATTTCATATCTACAACTCATGATTGATGAAGATCATCAAAAATTCGTATTCACAACTGATATCTTAATATTTTATCATCAATAAATCAACTCCGTTATGGATGTGATACAGCATAGGTAAAATTCCTGGATTTGTTTTCAGGCAATGTACAACCTACTCGTGTGCACTTTTTTTGCTGCATCAAACGCCCCCGAACATCGGTCTCCAAATCACGAGTTAATGACTTCAACTGAACCTATTTCATTATTCATGAACAAATTTAAAACTGATATATTTTCACTGGTTTGTCTGGTTTCGGAAAATGTAAAGAATAGACGTGCTCCGTGTAGACATTATAAAGAAGATGTTGTTTTTTTTCAACTAGTCAAAGGTGGAAAATAAGAAATAAACAGCAAATGTATAAACAACTAATTACACCACGCTGATTGGCTGTAGGTTATCTCTGTTCGCGCACTTGACGCATTCATTGTGATGACCAATTGGTTTGAAGACAACTTATGGCGTATATTACCACACTGGCCAATGAGCGACATTTAGCGTGGGTTGGAGGTTGGTTTTACCAAGTATAATGAGTTGTGTTTCCCTCGTCTTTAAATTACACCATTACCCATGGACCGTTAATTGAGTCGTACCATCATTGTCCACGTTGCCGTGTTTTAACAAGGAACGTAGGCAACGTTCCTCAACCTCGTCACCCTTCATAAACACGGCACGAGCGCACAAGATGGACGGGGCATGACGGAAATTTTCCAATTTAATCGACTCATTGGGATGAATCCAACGTTTGGAGCTGTAATTGGGCCGTCCAAACGGCACCAAGACACCGTATGAGTTCGTACCCGCTCCCGCTAGCCCACCTCAACCGTACGTGCCTAGGTCCAACTCTTCTCAATATACATGTAAACCGTTTGGTGTTTTTCATTTACGAGGAGAGAAAACGATGTTGTTTGCTTTCCCAATATCTCTAGAGATTTGTGATGATTGGAGGTTATGTTCAAATAAACTGATTTGGTTATTGGAAAAAACTTTGGCATTGTGAGATTCTTTAAAAAAATCACGTCAAGACAAAAGAGCGCAAATTAAAACTCCTCGTGTTTGGAGTCTTGAATGATATAAATTAATTTAGGAGTTTCTGCACAGGGAGATCCGCTTCGAAATCCATTGCAGAATGCAATCAGGTACATTCTGAAATCATTTTCAAGCTGAGAGATAAGACTCACCTAGACGAAACAGATGAACAGGTGTTTGCCTTTCATCTGAATTTTAACGACTTTTACTTCACATAAACCTGACCCTATTCAAGCCCCTTTCCCCACAAATGAAGCCATTAACAACGGCAAAGGGTTATTTTGTTACGTGATAAGTTGTGGATAAAATCGTGTCACATCTATAACAAACTTGCCTTTTTCCAATTTAAACTATGTAAATTTGAATTAGTTCTGTTTATCAATTTATGTCTACATATGCTGGACCTATTTACTTCAAAACAGCAGGCCACTATAGTTGAGAACTAAACAATCATATTCAAGGCATGACAGAATACCCCTATTACTTTTGTGTGTGTGAAGTGTTTTCTTTAGAGACAGCGAGACAGCCACGTCATCTTTTGTAGGTAATGGATTTTTATTAAGGAATAATTGTGTTTACATTCGATCGGAACTTTGTCAGTCCATTGAGATTGCAACAGCCGAAGGCGAGGCTTGTCCTTTTACCAATAATGGAGAAGATTTCACAGTAAGTTGTTCAATACTGAGCTTGGACGTCATGATGACGTCAATTTCCTCCTTATAACTATTGATAGTTATTCGAATTAGCATATCAAATTTTGATTGGATGGAAAATAAAAATAGTATTTAACATCCACGGAAGTTTCAATTGTATTGTACAAGGTATCACGCGGTAACATCTTGCACAGATGCTGCGAAACATAATACACTTTTTTAAAATCTTGAAAAGTGCAAAACGAAATAATCCGATTTTGTCCCCAATTTAAATCTACAGTATGAGCGGGCACCATTTGATAAAGAAACCATGTGGGCAACACGGGAAAGTCAATATTATTTGTGTTCTAAACTTAACCCCGCTGAAGTTATAAATGTCTGCTCCCAAATGTTGATTGACTAGAAGGCCTACAGAAGTTTCTTTACCAAAACGATTTATTTATTTATTTAAAACTTCAATCAATCACGGTGAGACTCATTCAACCAAAAGGTAGTTTTTCAATCGGCCGCAAGAACACGGATTGTGTAAAGTTATTCGTAATAGATCGCATAAGCGTGGTAATAAAACTGGAATGACTTAAAGGTAGAATACAGGATTGGTGTTCATCGATTTTGTCAAAAATTAATATCAGTCTGAAAGCTTACTGAGTATGAAGTTCATACCAGTACAAATATTCAGTATATTTCTGTCTGAAGTACTGTCAGTGTCGTGAAAATAGAATTAGAAGACCCCAATTTTAATTCGGTTGTAACAATCGAAATTAAGGACAATGTGTTTACATGCTGAAAAGTGTGAGTGTTATGTCACCATTTTTCCTGACTCAGACGACGGATTGAGCTCATATTTTCACGTTTGTTTTTTCCATTTATATATTGAATCACACTGAGTAAGAACACTGCACTATCAGCTTTACCAATCCTATATTTTACCTTTTCAATCCTTCGTTATCGCCTTTGTTCGGCTGAAAGTTTAATAGTCTGCTTCTTTCCTGGTCATGGGATCATGGGAGCAACAAAGAATTGATTGTGAAATCTGTCTCACTATTTGTAGTATCTAGTCCTCTATACTCACACTGACCGTTCGCTCAGCTGATGTAACAAGCTGCCTGAAACAACTATCACATCCATTTACAACAATTATCCCGCTGTACACTTTGCTTCCTTAGTACTTGTTTTTGTATCTGACTTACCTTAATTAGTCCGAACTTGATCAGTAAATCACTGACGTATATATCTGACCTTGTACCTAAGTAGGGGATAAAAAACAAAACCAAAAAACAGATCAGTATGTTTTAAAGCCAACGCTAATTGCAAATTGTTACACGACACCGATTTTGGCGCCCTTTTTTCCACGCCAATTCACCATCGACCCTAAGTAATCCGATGTGATTGATTTGTTTCAACATGACTTCGTCTGCGAGACATTAGTGCGTAAATTGCTGAAACGGTTTGTGGAAGATTTGGATGAGAATCTGGAGCGAGGAAATGTCAACTTCTCTGCAAAGCTATTAAGTAGTTGACAAATATTATAGTCAGATTTAGTATGAATTCCTTTTAGAGCATAAGGGGGAGAGGGGCAAAGAATGCGTGAGTAAATCAGAAGTAAAATACTACTGTGAATAACATGAATTGAAGAGGATATGGAATGGAATTGAAGGATGCAAAATGCCGTGGGTTTTTATCGAGGCCACGGGCGAGATTTTGCTTCTTAAAACCTGCGCCAGAAGTTCCGGAGAGGCAATATGGGAAACCCCACAATTTAACAAACAATATTATCGGCAATGTCAGAGAAAGAGGGTCTCGTTTTCCCCCTTGTTTTGTTACAATGCTAATCAGTAAATCCATATTCACTTATGCTTTGCAACCAATTAAGTTTCGCATGACCACTTCTAACTTAATTATTTCTTTTCAGCTTTAAATGTTTCGCCAGAACGAAAACTCGTTGAACTGTTCAGCTCGTCAGCCAAGCGACTCGGCCGAAACTCAAATCAACCACCTTCTATCTGGAATATCTGTCCCATGTTCATTTTTATTATTTTCATTTTATAAAATAAACAGATTCACTTACAATCAATACGGTTTAAAGCTTGATTTATATGGCTGTAATCTCGACTTTTCACACGATTTAAAAATATTTTGTTTCCACCTTTATCTAAAATGCACATAATTCACAACTTTAAATGTGGCTTGGTTTAGTTATCTTTTTTTTAAGGTGGCCTAAAATTGAGATTTTTGCTTAATAATTTAATTTGGTGCTCTTAAAAAGTGGAAAGTTTCCATCAATCTCTGCCAGTGTAGATGAAATGCAGTAATGAAAAGGCGCCGCTGAAAAAAAAATGTTGTATTATTCGTTAATAACTAATTACTACGGGGTATATAACTCCCCGTTGGATTTATAAAACTAGAGTGTACATTAAGGTCGAATCCTTCATTTGTGATCGATTACTACTAAGACATTTAATTACAAACCGCTCGTAACTAAAATAAACAAATTGAAAATATACTATATCATTAACAATGTTGGAGAATTTGTGGCTGCTTATTTGAATCAAGATAAGGAACAAGTTAATGTTGACAAAACTGCTGACTATGTTTACACTCTTTGAATCAAGATAAGGTACAACAATGGTAATGTTAACAAAACTGCTGGCTATGTTTACACTCTTTGAATCAAGATAAGGTACAACAATGGTAATGTTGACAAAACTGTTGTGACAAGCTTGTTCGCTATTATTTGAATCAAGATAAGGAACAAGTTAATGTTGACAAAACTGCTGACTATGTTTACACTCTTTGAATCAAGATAAGGTACAACAATGGTAATGTTGACAAAACTGCTAGCTATGTTTACACTCTTTGAATCAAGGTAAGGTACAATAACGGTAATGTTGACAAAACTGTTGTGACAAGCTTGTTTGTTATTATTTGAATCAAGATAAACACAACATTCAAACAGCATTTGAACAGCATTGTTTTGTTGAGTAGAAAATAGCAATAGCGCAGGATTACCAACATCTTGTTGATTTTTTTCTTTTCTCATTCATTCTTTTGAATCTTAGGCCCAATTCAAAATTCTTATTGTTGGCATTTCAAACAAACTCATTTCCAGTGGGTATTTATACTTGATCGGCGATACACTTGGGAAGTATACATTGATAAGATGCAGAAGAATTTTAAACCGGATTTTGAGGTAAGCTGCAAGCAGATTGAAGACATATAGCTAGGGAGATTTAAATAGTATCTTCAAAAGCTTATTATTTTAGGAAGAGGAGTTTTCTTGGATAAATGACATTCTATGAGCAGCACTTGGGTAGAAGAACTATCAAAATAGGCGTGAAATAAAGAGAGAAAATAATAATTCATCAATTTAATTTTCTTTTCCAAAATGTGTTCACCCTTCATTCTTTCAAACGCTGTCAACTAAATATCATGATTGGATGCGTATAGTATGTACGTAGGCGTACCGGGTATCCTAGACTCATCCCAGTCGGTTGGCAGAATAATACCAACTTCAAGTTAATCATTTCGATTCAGAGAAAAAAACGTACTGCGTCAAATCCCTACGCGATAGACTGGCCTGCATGAACAATCTTTTTAATCTGTTGGGGACTAAGAGGACTTGATAAAGTCTATTGACGTCCCTGGTTTGAAATCACCATCGTGAGACTTGGTGGGTTTATAGTTTGGAGGATCGTTGTTTGGAGAGTCATTCGTGTCCGGTGGTCAAAACAAGGTGAACCTCCAGCTGACAAAGCACCCAGACGAACACCAAAGCAAAGCTCAGTCCTCTTCAGTCAACGACAGTCTCAAGTACTCGGTTCAACTTGAAAGCAGTGTGGGATTTAATCAACGTCAAAACAGGTAAGTCTCTGGTGTTTATGAGACGAAACTCCCAACGGAAGGGAATTCAGCAAGTTTGTTACTAATGTCAATTTGGGATTGGGTCGCACTTTGTAAACACAATACTCATGTTGACATAAAGTGCTATGGAAGACTATTTCAATACTCGCTTGATCCATACTGACAATATTTTGCACAATACATTTCCCTTCTTCAGCGTCATGATCGACAATAACCAAATGATACGGACTTATTTCGTCTAGGCTTTTGTGAAGATAAACAATGGATAATCCGTCAGCTTTTACTGTGCGAGAATAAATAGCAAAGGTGTTGGATTTCGTTTAGAATGACACTAGTTGATAATCTCAAAATCCAAAATGTAAGATATTGAGATTATGGAAAGTCAGCGAATGCAATCAGAGCAGGAATCTGAATATTGTTTTACTGTTGTAACCTTTGAAGAAAATGTTTCATTTCAAATACCCTTCTGTCAAGTTGATTAATTGTAGCTGAGAACAATCTCCAGAATGTTGCCTTTAAATTAAATATAGAAGGCTCCAATCTCGAAATTATCCACTCGGATTGTGCGTTGACCCTTCCATCAAAAATGAAATTATATCAAAGAAATTCTAGCACTTTTCAGAGTGGAAATGTTTCGTGATTTTTCTTGATTTCTTCAGGGGTTTGAGGCACTTTTGGTTGTTGGTTTTTCAACATGAATCAGACGAATCAGACATCCTCACCAATTTTCATCTTGACTGTTCTCATTCTAGACCACTCTGTGATATTGATCAATGAACGAAAATCTGAATAAATAAGAAATACCGAGAGTGAATCTTCTTTATGAAGCCTACAGATGACACCAACGCCTACGTATTGGATTGTTGCATTATATAGGCCCATACCATCAGATATGGGTCAAGACTGATACATTCACGTCAAATGAAATTGTCATATTTTACTGCGTGCTAGATAGCTCGTTAATCCAGAGGTTACAGGTTCAAATCCCATTCTGGGCAGTTTTTATTTGTTCACCAAAAAATTGCATTAAATTTACCCACTTAGTTTCCCGTATGGTTTTACTCGATATGTATAACATATATATATTTTTTAAAATTACTATTACTGGTTCGCTCTAGTTAAAATATTGGTTTATGTCTGAACAACAGTTTACACCATTCAAGTTTTCGGTTTGTATTGTTTTCATTTCAGAGAAAATGTGCTTTAAATTCAACCAGATTGCTTGCTTTTACTGCTGTCAATACTTCAACCCTGACTTTTTATTCAGTATTTTAAAAATCCTTATTTTTTGAGACGGAAGTAATACTGGTACAATGATGCTAAGACTTTCTGTTCTACGATAAGTTCATATCTAAACCGCAGTGTATCACGACTAACCGATTCTTTGACATTTTGAAAAGTATTGAGCGCAGCACCTAGACTTTCCTAATCCAAACTAAAAAGACAACAAAGTGTGCTGACCATGAAACTATCTATATATAAGTTAAGGATGTGACATACGACACCCTAAAATGAATACACTACCAAGAGAGAAACCTTTTAGGCAGTCGTGTTTTTGAGAGCGTGATTATGGCGGTTGTCATAGCAACAGTCGACTTGATCACTTACAAATATTAAGTTAAAAATGGAGGAAGTTTTAGGTAACAGTTTTGTGGGTATTTTTTTTCTGGTTACATGCATAAATAAATCAAAAGCGGGAATGTGTGCTTTAATCAAGATTGACATTTTCAAATTAAAAAAAAAGGTTGCAAATAATCAATGGCACCGTGGCCAACCGTTATCATGCGAAATACAATTATGATATATAAAAATATTATTATGATCTACTATGACCTGTTAATACCGATTAAATTGAAATTGATTAATATTTAAATTCATCATTATGTCCAACCTTGGCCTAATTAGAAATTAAGCTATACAATGTATATAAATCAAACGAATCTTCACGCATAACAAACATGATATCGAGAATACGGGGCTAAAGTTTGTTATGACGAAATTCCAACCGATTTTATGAATACCGCTTGTCGCCTCCCGCACTATTGTCCTCATCGCGATCAAAAGGGATTATTAGGAAGTGAAAGGATGACAGACTGACTGATTGTAGGCCTTCGGTGTTTGATGATCTGAAAGATAGGCCAACATCTATGTTGGATATAGATTGAAATACACCCCCTCCTGTTCAGAAACAGCCAAAAGGATTGTTCCCATCAAATTAATAGAGAAACAACGACCAACTGCCCCCGCCGGTGGGAAGATGCCAATGTAAATGAATTCTGTCTTGACATCCTCAACCACGGGGTCCATAATATTTGTTATCATTGCAGAGGACATTTTACGACTTGACGTCGATTCCGTGGAAAAGAGGCATGAAGGGTTTCCCCGCTCAGCACAATTTTGATACTTGTACTTATTTATGTTGTACCTTTGACAAGTTCCTGTTTGGAAAATGAACAATTTGGATTGCGGCGAAAAACCTTTTAAATGATACGCTGCTCGGAGTTGGGTAAATCCTAAAAGCACGTCTAACTCAGCTTGAGGCGAATTATAAAAATGAGTACATTGTTGATACTCGGAACTAACACAAATAAATTATCTGCTTCAGGTCTGACTCGAGTCAAGTCACCGATAGAAGAAATGTATAATACATCAATGATTCTACCTAAGTCTGATTCAAGTTGAGTCACTGACTCCAATCCTGATCCACTTCGATCAGCTCTGACTCGAGTCAAGTCACTTAATAAAAGAAAATGTGTATATACATCAATGATTTTACCTAAGTCTGATTCGAGTTGAGTCACTACTCCAATCCTGATCCACTTCGATCAGCTCTGACTCGAGTCAAGTCACTGAGTAAAAGAATGTGTACATAATACTAGCATTGTAGATTAAAGTTTTGATTCTCTATAAAGTTAAGTCTGATTTGAGTTGAGTCACTGACTCAAATGGCGTTTCAATCCCGATCCACTTGGATCAGCTCTGACTCCAGTCAAATCACCGAATAAAAGAATGTGTGAATATAATACTAGCATTACTGATTAAAGTTGTGATTCTACATTATTTATTGCCAAGTCTGATTGAAGTTGAGTCACTGACTCAGTGACATTTCAATCGTGATCGTGTAAAAACACACTGTATTGGAATATACTCCAGTCTAAAGACACAATTTCGTGCATGACAAGTCCCAAGGTGTTACCAATTGAATCTCTGCTACCAAGGCTACATGAAATCCCGTATCAGGACGGATATAATATTCCTTCAATGCATCAGTTATAGTTCTTTTGTTTGACTTATCATTTTAATTTCTTGTCAACAACTTCTGGAAGCTCAATGCTTAACAAGCAGCCTCAAACCCGAGGTCGCACGGACAAATGAAATCAACTTGATTAACGTGACATAAGGAGGAAGTTATAATGCCTTTATGTATTGTACAAAGAATGATTAAACATGGCAATTGAACGTGACCAGCCGCAAGATACCATAATAACCCCATCGAAGAGAAGGAAAACGACCTCACAATTCCACACGACTCTTAAGATGTCACGTCTTGGATTTAAAAACAATGCAGTGTTCTGTTAAGGCACGGGGCCATGCCAGAGAAGAGCCAAAAATAAAGCAAAAATACTGAAAACTTTGACATTGTTAATTTCCCGTAACTTGCGCGTCTGTCACTAAAGCCACAGCTTGAAGATGGAGAAGGTATCACCTTCTGTTTTGACATCTTTGAGAGATTTGAGTTGATTGATTGTTATATCCACACGAAGCCAAAACACAAAACTGATCTTCTCGCTAGTAATTCTCTCGCCAAAGGACTCCAGATTAGGCTAAAGTAGCGCATTTGTGAATACTTTCTGTGACTAGGCATGGCAGAGTTGCTGGTCCTGTGAGAGATAACTTCTAATTCCTGATAAAATTAGTTCGTATAATAGCACAGTCCCACTGCGAGATGGGATTCATCGTTCATTGCATCCATGAACTTAAGGAACATACGCTGAGCAGTCGGGCAACACTCTTCAGGATGGACTTTTATACTACACTAGTCAATCAAAAACAGCCAACCTTGGGCTTCCAATAATTAAAGCAGTTGTATAATACGTTCGTGTTGAAAATTATTCATGCTTTATTTGGTAAACAAGAGGAGCTGCAGCGAATGAAAGGACAGTAACATCGGGGTACCTGAAAGGAAGTGGGCCGAACTGGAAACATCGACAAGGGACGAGATTGAAAACAGGACTTGATTGGTGTAGACTGCATAAGCCAATTTCAAAATATATTATGATGATAATACAAAACAAAAGTATACATTTTATGCAAAGGATTTTAAATCCAGAGCTTAGTTATTGTTTAGCCAAAATATTTATTCATTGATTTCTGATATGATTTATCATAAGGTAAAACTGCGCCACAAAATGAATGCAAGATATGAACAATATTTAATGGAAGGGTTTTCTGGGTATGGAAGACCCTGACATGATGCTGTTGTGCTGTCAATTTTACTATAGAAGTAACTAACATAGCTTTGATAACAACTCAACACAACATTTTTTAATCGGACCATCGATAGCTGAAAAATTGTAAATAACGAACGAAATACTCAATGGCGCAATGAAACAGCACAAATAGATGTTGACGGGTAAAGTGTTGCAAGAGACTTAACAGCAACTACATAGTTTAGTGTACACTTAAAAACGACACAGCCACGAGAAAGAAATGTAAATTATTTGTATTGTCCTTGATTAAAATTAATGATCGCAGACTTTTAGCCTGTTTTCCTGACATAAATATACCATGCAGGTTCAATCATTTAGGCTAAAGATAAAATGTAAAAGTCGGTGAGAAAACGAAGACTCTCTTGAAATTTGAATAAGGCACGTCTTTCAATAATAGCCTAAGTTAAACAAGGAAAAGCAATTTCATCTTAAAATGGCGCGGTGCTATATCCGTCGTGTCTGCACGTGTGCGCGGTAATACGAAACGGGAATTACGGTACGGGAAAAAAAGCCAGAGAAAATCTCTCCTTACATGAAAATCAGCAAATCAACTTGCCCTATAGATTGTTTTCTGTTGGGGCGACTGCGAGTTACATCAAATAAATAATAACGGAGCCTCTGGTCATTTCAAAAAGTTTCATCAAATTCTGGAGATATCAACGGTAGCGTTGATGAGTTTGTTCAACCGCAATCCCGCGGGATTTCAAGAGGGCTCGCTGAAAATCCGTGCCGCGTCGGACCCACCCGGTATTTTTTCGCAGAATGGTAATCTTTTAAGAACGTGTTTTGAAATCACCCAGAGAACAATTTATCACTCAGGCGCTATAACTTCACACTACACCTATAGATTGATAGTAAAAAGTGTTCTTTTGAGGTCAATATGTAGATGAAACATGATGTCAATATACCTAAATGAAACATGCGTTTGTTGTGAAATGAATATGGTTGGCAAGATATTTTAAAAGTAGAATATAATAATCCACATAAATAGGGGGCCTATCCCTTGAAATCGTGTTGTTTTTTAATAGATATTTCGTGACTGAACACAGTCCGCCATTTTGTAGAATCAAGTTTTTGATTCCACAAAATGGTGGACCGTATGTAGAGTGTGGTTCCACACGTTGTATTTCCGAGAGGCAAATTTAAGGGGGGTATAATCAGTACTCACTATTTACAACACACTGAATTTTGTTTTACTGCATGAACAATTTTTTAAAAACAATAAAGAGCAATTCCAAACTGCAAATTTGTAAAAAATTTGAAGGCAAGGGTGTCCCTTTGAGTGTGCTGACTCTTATTATATCAAAAAGGCAACCAGAATCCCCCTGCCCTTACAACCTGTTTTAATAAATTTTTTAAAAATTTATTTATAAAAAAAAACTGGAAAAGTGTATTAGGTTTGAAATTAAGTAACAATACAGAAGGTTTGAAATTAGTTAGATCTTTGCGTAAGTCATTAACTCAAGTTGATAGTCAGTTACAGTGTGTGAATGGATATTGACAGCCACACCAATTAATCCAGCTCTGTACTGCGTTATCAGAGTATCTCTTGTCCACAACTTGGGCTTGACCTCAATATAACACGAGTTTTGACGTTGTACTGAAAGTCAAGAAACTTGTCCAGCAGCGTCACCATCTTTAAACGATTTGTGTCAATCATATTTTACTAAAACAATCTCAATCATTTCTGTTTGTCCCATACAGAGACAATCATGCAGAACTACATTTTATCCATTGCCCTCGTGGCCGCCATGTTGGCACTCCTTGCCACGCCCACAACATCGGATGAAGCAATCAATGGCGAAATGCAAACAGATGATGAGGCACTCGACAACCTCCTACAGCAAGTTCTGCAATCAAGAGTCGAACGCTCATGGCGTAAACCATGCCAGGACAACTCTTGCATCCAGTCTGGGAGTCGAGGTTGGAAGAGAGCCGGCACACCAGCTGGACGGGGTCCAATTTCCGTCAATCAACGCGGTAGCCCCTTCAGTATGGACAACTTCAAGTGTGTGGGTGACGGATGCAGCAGAGGCTGGAAGCGAACCCCTGAAAGAAAGCGTTAAGTAACCATCCAAATGAGACGGGAACCAGATAACTAGTCTAGCTATGATTTCAAAGTGGACACTGATTTGAAGTATAAGTATTTTCAAAATTGTAGACATGAGTCAAGATTTTGTACCTGCAATACCAGTTTTAAATAAAAGTCGGGTTTATTAATTAATTCAAGCATTCACTTCACTTTTGAGGCACAAAAAATCTAATGGAAAAAAGATTTCTTTAAATTCCAAATGTCCTAATGAAGTTCATGTCTGATGTCAGATGTTTTCAATATTAAACAGTTAAACAACGTTTTAAATGGACGAACACATTTAAAAAATATCATGTAATTTACAATGTTAAAAGTTTTTTTTCAAATAACAGTTGGGTCGTTCGATACAGCTAACTTTGGACTTCACAGTATACACTCTATTTGTATAAAATAGTTGTAAAGGCAGCGAGAATAAACGGGCTATAAGTAAATGCAACTTTCCTTTAGAAGTAATTGCAACTTTCATTTAGCGTATGCAGCAAAATATGAGATGCAAGCAGAGTTCACATCAATTCTAACTAAAACACCAAATAATTATACTTAATATTTATGTAAGTGAGGAAGACTGTATGAGAAATAGTTGACCTTATAAGCTTCTTATTTCAAATGGAATTTTTGCAGTAAGGATGTGTCACATCTACAGAGACACTAAAGAATCCAAAGAATGAATAAATCAAGTCGGTAGAGCCATTGTCGCCATGGTATCAAGGGCCTCAATTAATAGACATCCTATGGCCAAATACTAGTCTCAACAATGCCACCCCACTAATCCTTCATTTCTCGTGAGATCTCGTGAGTTGTTATTCTTCCATCAGTGCTTTTATAAAAGTTGTCAGCTTACATGGTGCCTATGGCACATTGGGTACTTAGATGACGCACTGGGATTTTGTCCATGTATATAGAAGCGTTAGCTGTGATAAACATTGTGTTATAGTTTTATTAAATACGATCAAGTCTCCCTTTCAAATATCATCAAATTTGTATTTGGCTCTTGGGTATGTATCATGTGGGATGTCATGATGTTGTAGCTTACTTTTCAATCAGACGAGAGGGGAATGTCGATTGAGTTGAAATGACAGGTAAAGCGAGCCAGCGGAAAAGTCTCTTATCCAATTTCATATTGATTTTATAACGACAACAATGAATCCTCGATGAGTATAAAGAAAAAGACAGAAAAACAAAATTGGGTATGAAGTTGTAGAGTTAATTAGAGACTAGAAACTTCATCTAATGTCAGGATCCAGTACAAGACGGGATTTGAACCACATAAACCGATTCGGAGAACTAGAAGAAGACCAAAAACTCAATCTAACGTCAGGATCCAGTACAAGACGGGATTCGAACCACAGAAACCAATTCAGAGAACTAGAAGAAGACCATAAACTCAATCTAACGTCATGTCCATTACAAGATGGGATTCGAACCACATAAACCGATTCAGAGAACTAGAAGAAGACCAAAAACTCAACCTAACGTCATGGTCCAGTACAAGATGGGATTCGAACCACATAAACCGATTCAGAGAACTAGAAGAAGACCAAAAACTCAACCTAACGTCATGGTCCAGTACAAGATGGGATTCGAACCACATAAACCGATTCAGAGAACTAGAAGAAGACCAAAAACTCAACCTAACGTCAGGATCCAGTACAAAATGGGATTCGAACCACATAAACCAATTCAGAGAACTAGAAGAAGACCAAAAACTCAATCTAACGTCATGGTCCAGTACAAAATGGGATTCGAACCACATAAACCGATTCAGAGAACTAGAAGAAGACCAAAAACTCAACCTAACGTCATGGTCCAGTACAAGATGGGATTCGAACCACAGAAGCCATTCAGAGGAAGGATTGGAAGAACACGAACCGCTGATTTAAAAACCTTGTTTGGATAATAATTTTATTCTAAAAACGTTTCAATACATCGGATTTTTCACGGTAAAAAGGTACCAACAGTTTTATTAGTTACTTTTTTTCAAAGATATTGTTCCTTTGGGACGATTACTGTTCATAAACAAACAAATAAATAAAAAACAAACAAACAAACAAACAAACAAAACAAAACATAACCATCGGTCAGCGAGCACGACCATCAGTTCGGTCAAACTTTTAGCCGAGCAGTGTTCTTTAAATTGGACTGAATACTCCCTCAAGGCATTTAATTTACCGCCATTTGTTATGCGTCGTCATAATTACGTAGTAATGTAATGTCTCCGCTGGGAGTGTTGACATTTTGCAAACGATGATTAATACTTGTTATTATGAGGCGTGGAGGGAATCATTTCTTCTACATGTGAGCATCTAATGACGCACTTCATGCTAGCAAAGTCACCAAAGGACAGTGCCCTTCGTATCTTTGTTATGACGAAATGACGAAAAATGATGAAAGTAATTTTATTACGCACCAATTGTAAACAATCCAATCAAAAAAATCAAAACGACCAGTCACTGAATAACGTCCCAATAAATTTTCGATGATGAAAAGTCAGGAATGTCAATAAAGCTAACAAAACAGAAGGTTTTGATAGAAAGTGCATCAATTGTGAAAATAATAATCCAATATGGGCAAGAATAACAAACCAGTATGGGCAAAAAATAAAAATAAATAAATAAACCAACCAGTACGTTTCCATTGTAATAAACACAATCAACCTATGGAGGTTTCAGCTTAACATAAAGTGATAATCAATACGTCCTTAAAAAACAATTTCAGACAGAGACATTTCTGAATCAGTGATACTAATGGATTTTTATCTAACACAAACGGGATTTTAAACAGTATACTTGAAAATGGCAACTAACTCTAATTTGAGGATATAGATATCACAAGCTCTTACGGATTTGACCTCTTGGTCAAATTGACCAAGTCAGGTTGAAAAAAAATATTAATAAAAAAATTCAAAGAATCCATGAAAAATTTGCTACGAGTAGAAAAATATCAGATTTCAGAAAATTGTGTTAATAAATAGAGTGATGTTGAAGATAGGTCACCAGCCCGACATTGGAGATCTTAAGCAAGTGTCAAAGCTCGATGTACTCTTTAATTTTGCAATCCGAAAGGAGTCAAATGTGACAAGCACTTCATTGGTCGGATTGAACGGTTGAGACACATGCTTTTTAGTTCCATGTGGTAAATGGATACCATAATTTCACTACATTTTCATTTTGAACTTCATCATTGTCTATTTTTAATAGTAGACAGTCGATGGTATATCTGGAGGCGTGTAAGGATGGCTGTTTACAACATTGAAAGGACTTACCATCACCTTGGTAACTGAATCCAACCTGCTTTTCTCAAACCTTCAACATCCTTCCTGACGATCCATTGAAGTCAGTTTCTAAAATTAATAACAAAAATATGGAAATCATTTTTTCAGCGAAGTTCTGAGTGTGGAAAAAATAGTTGAAGAGTCCCGACCTTTACAAAAAAATAAATAAAAACAGCTATATAATATCAATAACTATAATAAAATCATTTAATTTTAGTTCAATAGTTCAATAAATGCCGATTAAACAGTTTCATTACAACTCCGAGGAGCAAGAGTAAACTTTTTATGGACTGCAAGAGGGCGTACTATAGAGCAATAAGACTGTGCCACAGGAGCTGGCATTTGAAGGGCAGCCTGTAGCAGATTCAGTGTTGATTACTTTGGATTCATTTCTTGAAATCCTTCAAGCCGATCAAGTGTCAACGCCCACGAGAGAATCTAAGGAGTACCCACCCCTAATATCAACCGTCATTCATTTCACATGACTTTATTATAAAAGTCAGTTCGGATCCTTATGGTGGTTACAACCAACAGATGGCGCTATTTCAAGAACGAACGTGTTACTAGAAACGAAAGAGACCTTTTGAGGATGCGGTTTATATCGTCATAGCCTCACAATATTTGCACCTTTCAACTCTTTCCTTGACAATAATGCATTATGTACTTGAAGGCCTCCGGCTAGGAATGGATAAGAAAGGAAATCATGCATCATACCCGTGCTATTTTGTTCATTTTTCATTACTATTTTGACATGAACGAACACAATAAAAGAACGAGGTGTAAGTTGAACTATCCAGCCCACCCTCACCCCGACCCCTTCTGAGTAATGAAAAACCAGACCAATTATTTAAAACCAGGAACAACACATCACAATGGACAAACGTCCATCAAAAAGAACCACGCTTGATAAACTATATTCCCCATTCTTTCTTTGTAACACTAGTGAAAAAGAGGTAAGTGGAATTGTTTCCATATGTATTGTGTCCTCAGCACCGTTTAATTCCGGAAACAGTCGTCAATCTGTCGGTAAATTGGAATTATATTACTGACTGATATCAAACCAAATTATAATACTGGCACCATAAGGCTTAGTACCATTCAAATAAAGTTTCCCTCGGGTTCAACTTTTCAAACTTTCTGAAATTGAGAGGACTGGTGTAAATTTCATCAAAATATATCAACCTACAAATGGTGACAACTTAGACCTATTCAGGTTCTTTTTCCACTTGTCTCAGTGCAACACAGAGCTGTTTGTATTTGCACAACACAGCGAAACAATTGGTTTTCCTGCTTCTGATCCATTATTAAAGAAGAAATCTTGAGTTTTCTAGAAACATGAAAAGTGAACTAACTTTCAAGGTTCGTTTCGGTGATCAAACAGCGTTCTAGATCTCCCGATTGACATTTTAGTTATAGACTCATTTTGTATTAAAAAAAATAACGTAAAGGTTTAATGACATCACCATTGTCACAAATCACAAATAGACCCTTTGTCTAGATAAGGACAACAATTAGACCAGGCCACAAACCATCGAATGATGCCTCAAAAATGACTTAAAGGCAACGTAGAGGATTGATCACGAAGAAAAATTGCTTTGTTTCAATCTGAAAGCTTACTGATTAGAAAGTTTATACTTGTACCAATCCTGCAGAGAAATATTTTCTGACTGAAACACAAAGTTGAGAAAATTGCGCTAGCGTCTCAAAAATTGAGGCTTGTTTTGGTTGCAGCATCGAATGGCTTTTCGAACCCGCACAAAATCATTACAAAACATCAACAGGTTCACGCAGTTTTAACTAAATGTGACCACATTAATGAAAGTTTAATTGGTTTGTTGTTTACGTATTGAATGAAAACCAGAGAAGTTAAGATTGATCATTCCATCCCCAAACAATGATGTACTTTTCATAAAGATCAACGGTTTAGAGTACAATTTGGTTTGATTTAAGGTTTCTGACCACCAAACCGTCAAAGTGACCTTTCAAGTATGTTTAAGTAGGTTTACCTTGGCACAACAAAAGCAAGTGACCAAAGTATTTTGGTGCCTGGTATCGGTTATGTGTTTCGTAATGACCAGGGCTTTTCCTTGGGAGATAGCTTAACAATGTTAATAGTCTACTATACACTACTCCATTGGTCATTTTAAACACGAGACCGACGGTATTTCTTGATCTTTATCAAAATACACAAAGTTAACAAGTAAAATCTTTCTTTAATATCAAGTTTTTGGAAATGATACACATACACTTCAAACAAAGCATTCAAACACTAAGTTTATGGGTTGGCTGTTGTGGTCAAGTTAGCGTACCAGTACTGTTATAATATTGTGGTTTGGTTATAAGCACTGCTTCAAATTTTCATTTTGATTCTACTCCATTTCTCAGTGCTAATTATGTGCGGATATACAAGTTCTGCTTAGGGGCAGTGGCGTAGCCAGCATCTTTTTGCCGAGGGGGAATATGGCGAATTTCACGGTGTCCATGAGGCTGACACAGGGCAAGCAGGGGGTAAGATGTTCCACGGGGGACGGGGGCAGCTGCCCCCTTTGCCGTCCCCCCCCCCACCCCGGCTACGCCACTTCGTAGGGACAACTGACGACCTGCGGCCTCGTGAGTGAGAGTTACGATCAGTTTAAGCTCAGCTCATTCTATTGTTGTCATTCGATTGTTGTTACACAGCTCAACTTAGGCTGGCTTTATACAAACAGTAATTAGTCCACAGTCCCGTCCTTCTAAGTTGATGGGTCTGGTCACAATTCTAATGAAGGTCTTGTGAATCTTAAAGTAAAGCATCAACGTTTAATTCCAGTTGGCAAGGACGAAATCGAGCACAATCCTATTTAAGCTGGTCAGGAAGTGAAATTGTTCAAAGGCGACTGTTTCGTGGGGTGATGTTTGTGCCTACATTATGAGGCAAGCTATCGGGAGACTTCGCATGAGAGCATTTTGAGGGTGGGTTTGGGGTGGGGACACGGCCCCAGGGTGACCATTTTTTTCCTTCTTATTTCCTAAACTTTGTCTTGGTCCCCATTGTAGTGATACTAGTACGGATGATTCTCCTAAAACATCACCTGCCCGTTCCACCAATCTTTCACTACACTACTGCCCCTTCCACCAATCTTTCACTGCACCACTGCCGCTTCAAAAGTAAATATCAGATCTTTTCCAAAAGGAAATATCGATACAAGATTGAGGTTGCATGAAACCACAGTGTAACTATAAAGCAGTGATTTAATATGTCTATGCCAAAAAGAAAGATTCTCAGTGGGAGAATAAAAAGATATACAAACTTTTGAACGAGGTAAACTCTACACAAGGTGAAGAATCACTTACGCAACCGTATGATGAGATAGTAAAATAGAGTGTGTTATTCTTTGAAAACTTTTTTTTTTATTATTTCAGACACCATCTTTTTGGAAGCAATAATTGTGGGTGTTCCTTCCATTTTCATCTGCCAAGTTTTCAAGGACAAATTTTAACTTCTATTGAGGAAAACCAACTGGCGTACTCAAATAACGTATTTTGCATTTCCAATTGCATCAGACATTCGTTTGTTTGTTTTCATTTCTACTGCAACAATTGTGATAGGTCTACTTATGTAGAAACCCCCAGTACACCCAAACCAATTTATCTTTTACCTTTGGAGATTGACTTCTGATGGATGACGGAGGCCAAAAAAAGTTTCTTACGAACGATTATTGATAAAGATAAAATACAAACAAATGTAAAACCATAATATGAATGGTCAGTTTGCTTGGTAATCATAGATCAATGAGTATTTTGGTAGCTTACATGATGCGAAAAATACTCACTTTAAATGGGTCTTCTATATTTTTTAATTGCTAATAAATTTTAATTGTTATTATGGTGATGATGTTGGTTGAAATCTACCCCGCTGTTGGCCCTGAATTCATTAAAGCTCAAACAAGATAATCAAAGTGAGGTCAGCAGTACAAATCGTGCGGCAATGTGATTGTGATTACAAAATAAAACTACTGTTAGAATTCACGGAATCAAACAATCATGTTAAATGCCAACGTGAAATCGTTGAATCGTGAACAGTTAGTTTTAGAGGTGGTTTGGTCACCGCTCAGTGGAAGCCCGGGACTGATGCACCCAGGCATAACACCACCTTGAGGGTACATGACCATATTTGGTTATAGTCCAGTTTTGACAATTGATAATTTAACCTGCTTTTTCCCATCTCGTAGTGGGGCAGAAAGGGGAAGTATTTGGGGGAATTATATTTCGACAGATGATGACGCGGTGACCAAGCCGCAGCCGTAGCCGCGTGACCGCTGATTTAGACACGGTTTATCTTGTTCATGACATGTTCTGTCTCTGTGCCAGATTCCATGCTTTATCATCAAAGACACAATCCCTCCACGTACCTGCTGCACTATGAATCCCCCTCCACCCCCACCCCCACCAGAATGGAGGTTAGCCGTAAAGGACGAAATTAAAGCTTTTATGTAACTAGGTAATCGAACTTTAATGGTTTGCTAAATCCACGTTTTTGTCTTTCCAAAAAGGGGAAGAACACATACAAACTAGGCAAAAAAACACAAATACTTCCAAAAGGACAAACAATTAAATGAAAAAGTTAAACCGAGAAGGTGAATACTGGATTTAAGCAGCTTTAGTTCAAATTACAGCATAATATTGATACGGAGCGACGAGAAGGATTTAACAACACTGAGGGCATCATATCGCTTACGGGTCTGGCGTTCTTATTTGATTGTCACCCCATCGACTGGATGGATGACAAAGCATTATGAGAACTAAAAATAACCTGGATGTGCTGAGACTGTGTTCCGAGAATCCAATCAGTATGACCTGATGGGAGAGGGGAAACCCCGGAGGTTCGGAAACAAAGACAACTAAATCCTGATGCAACTCAAAGGTTATGTTATGATGATGTCATCTTGTTCTTATTATTTCTAACACAATCCATCTGTACAGAGTTTAAATCTCATCGAGTGCACCCAAAACGAATCTTGGGTTTTTAAAATCATCGTCATCAAATTGAATTTGTTGCATACATGAAAAGGACACAGTGAAACTAGGACGGACTATGTCCCCGTTTATGTAAATGGTTGTAGTGCAGTCATGGTGTTGAAATATGAGATCATAGAGAAGAATAGACCTTTATCATGCTGCCACCATCTTGGTCAAGTTCCCTGTATCCAATAACAGTAATATATGCTAATATTCATTGCACAAACAGGAACCAGACTATTTGCCCTTCCAGCCTCGGTTTGGTTACATTGGTTTGAATGGGAGAAAATCAAGATGGCCGCACCTTGATAAAGGTCTATAGAATGAGCACAGCATGTTAAACTGAGCACAGCAGACAAAACAAAAGTATTCTGTAGATATGTAAGTCACAAGGACTAGCCTTGCTATGACAAAACTAAGATAAAACATGACCGCAAAGTTCACTTATTAGTGTTGACGGATTCAACTTCAAAGTTTATTGTTGTGATCACTTGATAAAGTCGGCATTAGCTGTTAAATCTCATTTAGTAAGTGGACTCGACTTCCCTTTTGCTTAATAATTTCCGAACAAAGTCCTTCTGGGGAAAAAAACCACCAAAAAAGGTCATGGAAGATTCGAAGAATTAAAAAAAAATCATGCAGTAAAAACTCCCCGTTAAGTCTGAACCCTATAATAAGATATTGTAATCACTTGATACTGTAACTAATTTGCTTAAATCTGAAAGATTTCTTAGTGGTTTTTTTCTCCCGACGTTCATGGTCTACTGGGTTCTTAACAATAGATAACCCCCAGCAACAGAGAACAAAGCTCCAGTGTTATCCATAGATGAATCATATCAAGGACTCTTCCATTTTCAATTTAGGGAGAAAGTATTATTCACTCAAAACGGCTCACCTGTTGTTCGTGTCGGTTTTCTTTCAATGAACTTAAAACATGTTCTACCCCTTACATTAAGAACTGAATGGCCGTTTTTGAAAATCAATAATCGTACAGTTTGAAGGATGGAAAATGTTGTTTTTAGGGAACTGAAGTTGGGTCGCTTATATGACACTCAAAACATACAACGTTTTATTGCATACTCTATAAATGATATTAACCAAAAACTTGTAACAAACCACTTTTCCCAATTTCTACATGTTGAAAATAGTTATTTTCTGGGAAAATGATGGAGAGTAGGTTTTGTTACCACAGCCTTCGCAAAAGTATATTCATAATTTTTCATTACTTTGGCCTATCCCTTCTTGCCCCTTCTTTTTGGGCATGATTTACGAGGAAATAAAACAGTTTTTGCAAATATCTGCTCATATGTTCTACATGAGCGAATAGACCCTATTGTGTTGGTAAGTGTGACGTAAATCCAATGGTGAGCCACGCCCACTTCGCTCAAACTGGTTCCAACCGATTGAGAGCGAGCTAGATTTTGTATGAGAATTCATATCAGTAAAGTTTAATAACTGCACGTGGCTTTTACATAAGTTCTTCAAAGGATCGAGGTCTTCTCAGAATTATATGTTTGTGTCAAAAGAAACACCTTATAACGGTGATTTTTGGTAAAATTGCAAACAACGTATGACAACCTCGGAACCGGAAGAAACGATCACTAAGCCGTGCAGCAGACGCCAGGCGTGTGATGTAATGACTTACCAACATGATTTGCTTATTGATAAACCATCATGGTTCCTTTTTAAGTCTAATCAATTGCATGTACTCTTAATGTAAATTGTATTTCGCTGACTTTGAGGTCTGAAATCAATGATAAGAATACTACTGACAGTTTGTTCACAGTAGTGGATAGAATTACCAGATCCTCTCCGGCAAAAGTTACTTTACTTATATTTTAAGAAGTTTTTTCTTGGCATGGATACAAACCAGGTTTTAATTCATGAGAAGACCTCATGAGAACGGCACACCCATCTCCAACATAAAAGTATTTTGTATCTGTTTCAAATTGAACAAAGTGATATAAAATCACGAAGGTTATGTTGAACGTAAGGACAGAAAAATCATAATAAAAGAAGCTGAAGTATTTGTTTATTTTTTTCTTGAGAGGTTTGACCTTGTTAACAGGTTGTGTAATGTGTGTATTAAAGGTTCATCTAAAACCAGGATATCACAGTGTTTATATTGGCCCGTATTGCAAGGGCATCTTTTATTGTAAATGGCGGTGTTTTTACTTTGCGCCGTTTTTTATTGTAATAATAGTAATAAAAAATACCATGTTTTCGTTTCAGGCAGTTGCAAAAAAAGGTAAAACAGCATTAATGGCTTCATAAAACCTTTGTTATTTGAGAAAAAAAGGTGTTTTAAACAGCCGGTAGAAGGTGCAGATAATGTTCAAAACAACCAAGGAATTTTTACTTATGATATTAAATAATTGGGATTCTTGATTTTACACTTTGTACTGTATTTAATTTTAAGATTTGACTTCTCGCTGGTTATGCTTCGTATAGCCTAAAGGTAAGTTTAAGTGAAAGCAAAACAAAGAATACAAAGAAAACCTAAAATAACGTCAAGGGCGAGTATGAATGACTGACGATATGACCAAAACGCCCCCATCGTGGGAACAACTACCTCATCCAGGGTCTAGCTGTAGACAAATCAACATGAAATACAGCTAAATAATAACTATTTTAAATGGGTTATTCAACACATCTTGTTATAAAATGTTACGAGTGGGTGGTCCGAAGCTTTTGATTGAAAATGCCATCAGGTAATACTATGAACGACATAAGATATGGTCCCGTACCATTTATCATAAATCATGAAAAATAGCTGCTTCAACACACATTATAATTCATTAATAATAACTGGAACCAATTTACATCAAGAACAGTTATGCAATGGTTTAAAGGAACACACCTGACAAACCACGTGTATGGGGCGATACAGCCAAGCAACCGAGATACGGACTTTACATTGGATAAACGACTGATTAGGAAAACAACACTTTCAACAGAAGGTAGATGGAAGTTTAAAATGTTGATCCATTGGATTATTATTCACAGAATTAGTACATGTGTATTTTGAATAACTCACACCCATGCAATATTCATGATATTGTGTAAGGCTTGTCCGTATGACGTCACATCATCAGTGGTCAGTGAGCAGAGTTTGTTAATGTGTCATTCCACAACCTCATTGTTATCCAACCGTTATTTCGGATGAATATTCATCAACAATACACTTATCGATTATTGCATACTTTCTCTACAAGTCAGAGGTATATCCCATGAATAAGAAGAACCATGTGGTAAAAAAAAACCTTTCTTATAAGATTTTCGCTTTCCATCTGGTGCAATCTGCATTACACAGACCACGCTGTCCGGACTCCTGTTTGACCGACACTTGTCAAACGTGGGGTGCATCGACCTCTAACAATGGCATGCAGGTGGTTTGCATTGGACATAAAACGGAACCTTTAAATTATGACTTCCCAGCCAGGGAAACGGAATATAATTTAAACAATCAATTTGTCATTAAAACTCGTACATTGTTTGGTATTCTTTCTCTGTCATCTATAATACTCTCTTAATGTAAAAGAGTGACAACCACTCGTGTTGTCTGCCATACCACTCTTGCAAAGAGCCATATTATGGCTTTAGACTGTATAAAACACTCCTACCCTAAATGACTTCTGCACAAATGGCCACGATTTTCACAATGTAGCAACATTTTGTCCGCAGCACTTTCCAGATTGTATGAAAATAACTGGGATGTATTTTGTGTAATGATGAAAACAGTAAACCTATTTTACAATTTCATACAAAAGACTAGTGGATGAAACGTTTTTGCTGTCGTCATGAACAACTGGATTTGAATATTAAGGGATGCAGGCAATTTAACTACTGTGACCGTGACAATGAAACAAGGATTTGCGGTGAAATGATGAAAATATCAATTCTACTTCTTTTATAATCTCACAATTTCCTAAAACTTGTCAGGAACTGAACAAACTATTGACTCATTGCGGACATTATTTAATTTAAAGCAAATTACTGAATACACTGAGCTTTGAGGTTTTTTTGCAATCAGGAATTCGATCGAACCACGGAAGTAATTTTGTCGATGGGGGATATCGATTAATCTACAGAAGTCATTACGCAATTATATTTTGATTTACATTTTGTGGTTTATTGGATTTAATTGTTAATCCATAATTAGTGGCTTTGTAAAATGTGACGTTCTCTCCGTCTGAAAGTTCTTACAATAACATGTCGTAATGGAATTTACCTGGCTGGTATTGTTTTGTTCTTCCATATACAAATTATAGCTTGCTAAATCTGAAATATAACAAGAACAAAGGCGAGAGAAACTTTTATTATGATATAGGAAATCAATAAAGAAATCTTATAAATCAACACGTCTCTAAAAAAGGAAAAGCTATATATATTAACTGATTGTTTAATTAAGGTTTTGTGACATCAATTAATAATCATCGGTCAACTTAAATTCTAGTGTAATACTTTGAAGATAATTGTTTTTCACACTGATAAACAGAATTCCCTTTTTCACAATTATATTTTACTTGGTCTGCTTTTGAGTTATTTTCTTATTTGTTTGTATACTTCATTTCTAACTAGTATTCCCTTATGAGATGCTGGAACAATTAGATCCTCATGACCAAGCAACCAGAAATAGATGTTATTAAACTAAACACTTCAAATGTTGTAAATGTTGTGAATATTGTAATTGGTAATTTATGTTGACGTATGTACGATTGTTTCCTAATAAATGCAAAATGTATTGGGAATAACCATATCCGTTATCGCAAGTAATAATATTACACATTGCATTTCTTGTTGTTTGCTTGGGTTGAATGACACACAATAATTACACAGTATGACATAATGCAGTCTAGTGTACTTTCAGTTGTTTGTTTTTCAATTCAAACCGCATGAAACACGGAACCAAAAGAAACTAATTTAAAAACTGATCTAACCATGTATAGTCTAAATTGTTTGCTCATTCAGCCATTTACCCGAGTGAGTTTTTCACAATCATGGGAAACTGACCGTGGAGGAACGAAAACAACTTTCCTATAGAGAGGTTGCATGACTCCTGGAAAACAACTTTCCTATGCTATCATGAAGAATGAATACCCCATATCCCATAATGGTATAACCCACGTGACGGATCAATAGACAGGTACACACCTTTGAAGGTATACCTATTGTTACGTAAATGAGTCACTCTGTCACTCCAACGGCCAGAGAGAAATCTTTTATAAATCCCTCTTTCACTCCCACTGCCACTAACTTTTCAAAATCTCACCAGAAGGCAACAACATACCCTGCTGGCTGGGGTATTTAATAAACACTGTAAATTATACACCACCGTTTAAGTTAACAGCAAATATTTATTAGTCTGTATTTAACTGTAATAAAGTATATTTATTTGCAACTGACGTTTCGTCAGTAGTGTCATCATCAAGACGAATTGAATAGAGGATCATGTTTCTCTCAGGAATAGTGCTAGTAATTTTAACTGCACTAACGAGTACACATTACGTCAGCGCACGATATGTGGTAAGTGTTCACATTTTTTTGAAGAATCTATATATGGTTTATATCAATATATGAATGAAAAAAATTTACACTAAGTAACTTGTTTTTATAAATGAAGGTCGAAAATATAGGCATGTACGTCGATGTTTTCGCAAAAGATATGGAGAGAATAAACCAACACTACTTCCGCATTTACGAATCTATAATGTACACAACTTGAGATGGAATCGCATATTGTCCACAGATATTTTACATAGCTACAAAACAAGAAGTTGTTACTTTTTAAAAAACACTCCCCGACCTCAGTCACCTTAGACGTAAGTTTTGACTTTTTGAAAATATAAACGTCCTTTCCAGTGCCTATAAACATGTACTGAAATGACAATTAGTCATTGACATTCTAGGTGTTTCGGTTAAGTGTCATTCACTATTAAGTCCACCTGTAGACAATACGCTAAATGGTTCCGAACTTGAACTGGCAATAGTTCCAACTGTGAAGGTGAAGTGGTTGTTAAACATCGTCTCAAGGATGTATTAAAG
Organism: Marthasterias glacialis; assembly: GCA_911728455.2. Taxonomy (NCBI): domain Eukaryota; kingdom Metazoa; phylum Echinodermata; class Asteroidea; order Forcipulatida; family Asteriidae; genus Marthasterias; species Marthasterias glacialis. Next base: position 15,729,380 of record OU452236.1, on the reverse strand, counting down.
CCAGTTAACTCCTTATACTGAGTGTCAAGTGGTTTTCAAGGGGCTGAACTTGAAGTTGACAGGTGGAGTGAGCTATGACCAAATCTTACGTTCATCCAGCAATTCGTTATTTTGTGTTTTCGTTTCCCTCCCACTGAATTATTTAGTCAAATTTAAACTTCTGATCCGTCGTTTTCCATGTAGTTCAAAGACATAACCATTATATTCTCAACTGAAATTTGCGTTGAATTCTATTGGGTTATTTCTTGTGAATAGTCTAATGTACGTAGATTGATTGTTTTTTTTTCGTGATCATGGATAATTGGAAATTAAACGTTGTGGCAATTAGGTAGGACTACACTTGAGGATCCAGTGTCAAGATTTTTAGAGTACAGGTTGATTTTGTTCCAATCCATAATGCTATATGTGAACCACGGCTGGCCTCACCACACAATAAGGTTTGAACAATCTCTATTCATTCACCAGCAAGGCAAATATTCAACCACTGTGCAAACGACGATTTCAGGTATTGCTACCGAGGTGCAAACAATAGTTTACAGTGTTTATAAACACCATGTGCACATTTGACTTAAGGGCAACAACCCGTTGAGCCAATGTTACAGGCGGGTAGTTCTTTGGGTCAGTCTTCTTTAGTTCAACAATGAGCCACACCAGTCAACATCTATGGCACTAAGTTTTCAGATCGTTCTGGTTGAAGTAACTTCTTGAAGTAACCAGGTTAAACAATTCAATGTCGCGTTTTAGGTTTGGACAGTGTTGTATAATTGCTTACTGATTCAAGGTTTTACACCTGGGGCTATTTTTCACTGAAGTAGGCCTACAATATCAATAGACATGAATAAAAAAAATTGCACTAAGAAACTTGTTTTTATAAATGAAGGTCAAAAATATAGGCATGTACGTCGATGGTTTCGCGCAAATAAAGAACAATATCCTGCGCAAAAAATATGGAGAGAATAAACCACAAGTCACACAAGGAACCACTCCACTTGTTTTCGTAATTCACTTCACATTCCGTGGATTTGCCTTTATATAATACACCTTAAATATCGTGCTGGTACCCGCATTAAATAAGACACGATTTAAAATGAGTAGATTTGACCTCCTACAAATACCCATTTTGTTTACAATACCCCCCAAAAAGCAGACTACCTTGACGTCAAATTTGAGGTTTTTGAAATGAATATCAGACAATTTAATTGAGTATGAACTTTTCACGTTTCTGCACATAGCCCTCCTTATATTCTGTTTAATCTACGAGAAAATATGAACACTACGTTTTAACTCTGTCGTTTGTTTCTTAAAATGTGTTTGATCGTTTTCAGTCAACAGTATTAGTTCAGTAAAAAATGTGTAATGGACCCGGTTCAGTAATCCATCATCAGTTTTGAAAATGCATGCTCCTTTCACGGCAAACAGAGTACTAAAAGATTAAAATACACCACTATAAATAACACCAACAAGAAAAACCCACTTAAATCGTGTATTCATGCGTACTCATGCAAAAGCTAATTAGTTTGTGTCACCTACAATAACAAAACATAAAAGTAATTTTGTCACCTTGAACATTAATGGCAAAAATACACCTTACAAGAGGCCTTTAATTTTCTTTTGCGTGACCGATCAGCAACCAGGGAACGATTGGATCGGTTCTACGGCAAACAATTCACTCTCAACACAGTCAGCCTTCTTCGGATGTAAAATCTTCTTCCGAATAAACAAACAGAACAACCCAACTGTCTCCCACAGGATTTATGTTCTAAAGGCCATTTCATGACAATGTGTAAAAAGTTTCAGCGGACAAAAGTGTTTGTGTTTTTTTTCCCGAGACGGTTTGCAAAGATGGTGTAAATAGTGTTATTTGTGACTTCACACTGAAGTGGCTGAGAAGGTCTGGCTATGGACGAAGGAGCAGTAAACTTATCATGGTACACTCATAATTGACACTCATTTGCAAACAGCATGGCCATTATTCCTGGCTACAAACCTCATATCACGGAGACTGTGTCCTCCTCCATGCTCAAATGAACAAGAATCAAAAGTCCCTCCTTTGTTGGATATAAATGCATTGCTGAATACTCGATATACACAATTTATACAACACTTTTCATACATTGGAACCAAACCATGAAACAACAGCCCCAACACAATTTCAGCTCTGTATCATTATTTTGGATCACTTGTGAAATGTTCAGAAAACGAAACCCAAGAAGACACATTATCATAGGAACACATGGTAATAAGAAATGTGTGGTTTGTTTTATGGTTACAGGACCCCCAAGTTATGACACTGAATGATGCCGAATACTACCTTGACGCCAACCACGCCGCCGAAGGTATGTACATACAGAAAACTTTTCAAAGAGTGATAGTTCAAATTCAAATGAACATTGGTATGTTGAGGGTTATATAGGTGAACAGGAACATGCCTTCTTTCCTTATCAGTAACTAATTATAGAGTGTGTTTAGAGCCCATTGGGTGAACGCAAACATCATTCTCAGTGTGCTGTGAAGTTTACATTAAAAATGCATTCCTACTTTCTACGTTGACTTACAGCTCAGGAGTTTGAAATTGTCAGCCCATGGGAAGTCGAAAACAAAAGGAAGCGGAGAGGGGCAGATTCTCCAGTCGACATTTCTGAATATAAGTTCAATGCTTTTGGTGAAGAATTCCATCTTCAATTGACAACAAACCAACTTCTCACGAGGCATGGTCTCAAGGTAGAATATGTCAGCGAGGATGGAAGTGTTGAAGAGCGACCTCTATCGACAGAACACGAGACCTGTTATAAATTTGGACAAGTCCTTTCACACAAAGGACCCAGCCGAGTTGCTGTCAGTACTTGTAACAATGGAGTGGTAAGTTAATACAGTTTATGGTGTTGTTTTCATTGTAGAGTTGAGTTTCAAAGGGGTTAGTGTATGACAGGCTATTGTTAAAACATGTTGCGTCACAATGTCATCAATAGTGTTCTTTTGTCTTTTGTTTTTTAACTGATTGCTTGGGAAAACAATTAATTCAGTACACGTATGCACTTAAGCGAATCCCTTACTCCTTAGGAAGAAAGACAAACAACTTTGAAGCAAATCTCGAACGGCAACAATTTTCCATAGATCTTCAGAGGGCACATTCTGTCCATTTCTTATAAAGGGGAGAGGCAGGGGTGGGAGGAATGAGTGAGGACGGGTGCGGACTAGCCCACCTTGTTGGGTTGTTATATGGCTCTCTTTTAACATCACTCTCACTCGGCATGATGAGACTGATGATGAGAGAGCCATCAGACCAACAAGAGGGCTAGGGTGAGGATGGGGTGGCAGGTGGGTAGGGATGTGGTGATAACTTCTCCTTTTTAATAAGATACATTAAGATAACAATTGCTATCTTTATCCATTGCTTGGATAATCATTAAATGATCTTTTTGTCCATTTTTATAGTCTGGTATGGTGAAGCTTGAAGGTTTTGAACTATTCATCCAGAAGCTGTCTGATAATCACACTGACTCAGTTCAACGTAAGAGGCGGGACCTCAATAACCCACATATTGTATACAGACGAGCAGCAGAGTCTGATGATGTGACTTCAGAGCCAAGCAGTGATGCTCCTGCTGACCATTTCTGTGCTTTAAAGTTTGGTAAGTTGGTGGTAATGATAGAGGGCAGGCTAAAGCAAAGCACGATAAAAGACTATGTGTTAAAAAAAACTAAAATGATTCCATTAGTTTGATTTATTTTAGCTGATATTAATTTAATTGATATACAGATGCCTACCACAATTCCACTACAGAAGGAGATGAGGATGCAGATGCAGGAGCTAGGAGAAGAAAAAGAGCCACCACTTGCCCCAATGGTTCACCTGTCAGTGCTAAGACTCTTGAACTGATGGTCGTAGTGGATTCTTCCTTGAATGAATATCATCGAGGTATTCGAGATGTTCAACAGTACACTCTCACTCTTATGAACACTGTAAGAATCTTTCATTTACTTTTATTTGGTGTCTTTACCTATATGTAAATATATGTACTGTATTCTTTGGATAGATACTGACCTTAAGTAGTTTATTTTCTGTCCAGAGTTTCTTTTGAAGTTTTTTTAGTGTAACCCCACCCCACCCAGAAAACAGATTTCTTACAATTTGCATGTTAATTTTGAGTTTCGTTCTGTTTGTTTGCTTGAAGGTGGCGAGTTACTACCAGCATCAATCTCTCGGCAATCCGTTGACAATTAAGATTGTTCGATTCATCATTCTCAACAGCGACTTTGTAAGTATATGTGGATTATTATGTGTGTTTAAGAAAAAATCTCAACCCTCAAAAGTCTATTCAATTAGAACAATTATGTAAAAAGCCAACCCTTTTTAACTACACATGAAATGAGTCAAAGAAATTATTCTTAATTTTGGGGTGAACAATTAGTTTCTTCTTTTTTTCACCCAATATTAAATTAAATCTACCCAGTTAGTTACCCTTGTGGTTTGCTAGATAACAGCTTGACTTAATCAGAAACTGTTTTTGTTAGAGTCAAACAATTTTGACTAACATTGATGTGCTTTGGTTGATTTTTGTTATAGACTTCATACAATGGTGGAACTTTATCTGTGACTAGTGATGGTGGGAATACACTTGACAGTTTCTGTCAATACCAACATGCTATCAACACACAAGGAGATACGGACCCCCAACATCACGATAATGCCATACTCTTTTCAAGGTATCAAACTATTCTTCTACCAAACAATCCTAAAAATGTTCCAATTTTACTTCATTATGTTCATGATATTAAGAAATAAAAGCAGCCCATAATGATTTTTGATCCCATACTCCTAATATGACAAAACCACTAAACTACTTTATTCTCAAATGAATATGTTGTATGACAATTACCAAGACAGCTATGGGATTTGAACCTAACACTGTGACTGTAAGGCAAGCACTGCAACTACTTAACATAACTATTTTGCCTTCCCTTATTAACAGATACAACTTGCAATTGAATGGAAATAACAATCTGCTTGGAATTGCTCAGTTTAGCGGGACATGTAGCGGACGCTTTGCTTGTGGTCTGATTGAGGAAAGTGGATTTGGATCTGCTTTAGTTGCAGCTCATGAGTTGGGACATAAGTGAGTAATGCAACAATCTGGATGTTTTAATGGATCTAGTCACTGAGGTCTAGTTTGAGTCATGAGTTACTTGGATCAAGTCTGAGTCCAAGTCATGATACAGGTCTGGGTCTGAGTCCAGAGTCTTTGGCTGATGTGACAAAACCAACATTGTGACTCAAATCAAACTTGAGTATAAATCCTGGACCTGATTCTGACAACACTGATATTTGGCATGTGAAGATGGGTATAGAAAATGGACCAATTTACTTGATATGAGTAATAAGAAATAAACTGCCAAAAAAACATGAACTGAAAAGCACTTTGCAACCTCTAGATTGCAGTACTGAAGAGTTTTGTGCCATATTTAACGATCATGGAAAGATAAAACAACACTGATATATTTTGTTACCTTTAGTTTGGGTATAGAGCATGATGGTGATAGTCGGTTCTCTACAGTGGCCTCATCTTGTCAAGATGGTCTTAACATCATGTCATCATCTCGTACTAATGGACCGGAATCCTTCATATGGTCAACCTGTAGCCAACAACAATTTACATCTTTTCTCTGGTAAGTCAACAACAACAAATTCAAAAAGCTGATGTAAACCTGACCATCACTTCAGATATTGAGAATTATGCTTGTTTTGACATTAATTTGTTGATACAAGTATTAAAATGAATGAGTTGTCTTTTTTTCTACAGTGATGACTTTTTTGGAGGGTCATGTCTGAATGACAACCAAGGAAGTTCTACTTTTCCTCTGGACCCAAGTGATATGCCGGGGGAGTCGTCGTTCGACGGGGATGAACAATGTCGTATTATCAGAAGTGACTTTGTAGGAATTTGCCCCAGTCATACCGTAAGTAATAAATAAACCCTCTAAATCATAGCCAGAGTCAATCTAGTAGCTTTGTAACTCTTGCACACCTTTTGCACCAGTCATACTGTTAGTTTTAAATGACAACATTTCAGACTCAACATTTGCTGAGGTAATTGTAACCAGATTGACTATTGATGCCTCTTTTTCTGCTTACAAGCAATTGATTGTGTTTTGTTAATAACATTTTTTTTTTTTTTTTTTACTTGGTGTTTTCAGGATATCTGTGGTCATTTGGCATGTAGTTTTGCTAATGGCCGTTGTGCTGGTACTGGAGTTAATGCTCTTGATGGGACTGAATGTGGAGTTGGTGGTCAGGTAAGTTATTTATTTTTTTTAATTTATTTTATATCTTTCTGGTAATGAAACCAAGGGACCCTCAATAGTGACTAGCACTGTGACCCGTAGGCCTGAAGATACCTGTGTAGAGAAGATGTTGAAGAAATGTCAGTTTTAGATGTGGGAGGAAAACCCCAAATAGGGAAAAACAACGCAATCAGGTAGGGACTGAAAACCCAAGCCACATGCAAGGCTCCAGTCTGGGATTCAAACCGGGGTCCACAGAGGTGAAGGGCAGGGAAAGAAACCACTGAGCCAACCTGAATGCCCTTGTTGGTAAAGTTGGTAATAAACCAGTCACTTTCAACAAAAGATCACTATCCTGCCCTTTATTTATCTTGAAAGTGTGATTTTTTTGCGATTAATTGGACATTAAAATGAAAAGTTTTTTTAATTTGTTGATGTATTTTGTGATTTTTCAACTTTTTGATTTGAAAATCTGTAAGGAGTTAATAAACTGATTGAGATCTATGTGTATCTGTGTGACATTAACTCTTTGATTTGTTTTGATTAATTTCAGAGATGTTTTAAGGGTAACTGCATGACTTCAACAGGTGCAGTTGTAAATGGTGGATGGTCAGATTGGTCACCCTTTGGACAATGTTCTGTTACATGTGGTCTTGGTTTATTTACAAGAACAAGGCAATGTAACAATCCAGTGTAAGTCTCAAGTTTCCTTTTTATTACTAAAATGGTTTGTCCACCAAAAAATTAAAAGCAAGTCGACGCACAATTGATTGGCAATCGTTACATTTGGGTATCGCCCTCTAGAGGCACATATAATCCTGACAAGACCAACGATAACAGTTACGAGATATCATCCTAACTGTTTAAGTAATATTTCTCTCGGTTTCTGGTTTTTGTTCCTACAAATTTAGGATACAATGTAAGAAGTAAAGTGAGGAAACTGCTTGTGAAGTTAAAATAAAGTAACTGTTTCTATCTTTGAAATTTTTTGCAGTCCACAGAATGGAGGTCAACAGTGTGCTGGAAGCCCCTCTGATACTCAGACTTGTTTTGTACAGGTAAGCTCAATTCTTAAAAATTGCACATGGTCACATCTCATCATGAAAATCAATCTTGTCAAAAATTCACAAAAATTTCATTTATTGCACACTTCCCTGATTTTTGACTAAAAGTGTGGATTTTGTTCTGCACAGGCATGTCAGAATGTTGTGAATGGAGGATGGACCAGCTGGCAGTTTGGACCCTGCTCAAAGTCATGTGGTGGTGGAGAACAGACAATTACAAGATCTTGTACAAATCCTGCGTAAGTTTTTAAGAAGTCAAACTCAAACCAAAATAGCTTAAGAAATTCTTCAGTTAATGTGTTGCAAACAATATCAAAATATCTTTAAGATACATCTTTAAATTCATTCAGGGTTGGTATTCTGGAATTAGGATACTGATTTATTAGACTCTTTGATATTTTGATAGATTTTTTTGTATTTAATAAAGATAGCCGGATTGTGATGACAATTGTTTGTGTGTGTGTGTGTTTTAGTCCTCAGAATGGTGGTCTAAATTGTGTTGGTAGCAACAGTCAAGTTAGTACCTGTAACACCCAGGTAAGTGGCAAACTTTATTCTGATACTTCGTCCTTTGAAAAACAGAAACTAAACTAACATCAAGATGTTTACGAGTGAAGTCAGGGCTGAATTAATAAATACTCACTTAATAAAGAGAAAACCATACTGAACAACCAATTGGTATTATTGAAATGGTATTTTAAAAACTGATTTTTTTTCTTCTTCAGACTTGTCCTACTGTGGTTCATGGTGGTTGGACAGATTGGACCTATACTACTTGCTCTAGATCTTGTGGTGGTGGAACTAGATCCCGCACAAGATCATGTACAAATCCATTGTAAGTTCCAAACAATTGTAGCTTCTAACTTGACCCAAATAAGTTGCTTCAAAACAATAACAAAATAAAACTAAAAATGTGTTTTTACCCCTTGCTTTAATAAGATCAAGTAAAGTGAACTGTCTTGTTGATTTGTTTACTTGGGCAAAACTTTCCTCTAGCACTAGACTAGGATTCCAGATGTGTCGTTAAAGACAGCTGCTCAATGGTAGTTATATCAAGATGTTTAATCAAGTTGTTGTGTTTACCTGTTTTGTTTCTAAACAGACCTCAGAATGGTGGTTCCCAGTGCACAGGTAGCAGCTCTGAAAATGGCATCCCATGCAACACAGAGGTACACAATCAAATACCTTCAAAATCAAAAACAATTATTCTTTTTGTTAATACATCAGATGTGTTGATAAATAAAGTTCAACAAATCGTGTTGATTATTTTATATAGGCTTGCCCAGTTGTTGTACATGGTGGATGGAGTGATTGGACCTACAGTGAATGTTCTAGATCTTGTGGAGGTGGGACTCAAACGCGCTCAAGATCATGTACAAATCCATCGTAAGTTTGTTTTTTAAATTCTCTCCTTAAAAGTCAAAGGATAATTTAAAGAAGTTACAGGGTTTTTTTTCTCTTAACTTTTGACGAAATAAACTTGCATTCTTATTCCATTTTTTATACAGACCTCAGAATGGTGGCTCACAATGTTACGGTAGCAATTACGGAAGTGGTCTTGCATGTAATACTCAAGCTTGCCCAGTTGTTGTACATGGTGGATGGAGTGATTGGACCTACAGTGAATGCTCTAGATCTTGTGGAGGTGGGACTCAAACTCGCTCAAGATCATGTACAAATCCATCGTAAGTTTGGTTTTTTTTACAATTCTCTCCTTAAATGTACAAGGATAACTGAAAGAAAGCTTTACTTATTTGTCCTAATTGACATTCATAAATACCCTAGTCAGTTTATCCATTCTGATTGGCGAGAGGGCATCACGTGGCCATGTTTAAACGGGCGATATAAACACGGTAAAAAGTGTTTAAAACTGGCTAGCCTTTGCAAACGTAAAATATGGCCCCTGAATCTGGATAAGAAGTATACATGTTTCCAGCTTTTGGGTTTATGTCGTCATAACCTGGTCTCTCAATTGGTTTTTTTAATCAAAGAAGCCGATGTATCCCCGAAAATGGGTGGGTTCTGAAGCTTAGGGAAATTTGGGGTAATTATAATAATATATTTAAGACCAGTTTTAAACAACTTTCTGTTAAAGACTGGTTTTAAACAAAGCAATGAAATCAATCATCATCTCATCGGTTTTAAACAATAGTAAAAAACCTCTTCATCACACCTTTATTCCCTTGATACAATACGGTTTATTGTGTTTTTACCCCTCCCATACACAGACCTCAGAATGGTGGCTCACAATGTTCTGGCAGCAATTATGAAAGTGGTTTTGCATGTAATACTCAAGCTTGCCCAGTTGTTGTACATGGTGGATGGAGTGATTGGACCTACAGTGAATGCTCTAGATCTTGTGGAGGTGGGACTCAATCTGGCTCAAGATCATGTACAAATCCATCGTAAGTTTTAACCCATATTCCTTTGTTTAATGCTGAAGCTATCTTAAAATACTTTTTTTCTTCAGACACTTTTCCTTGATTTTAACAGCATAATCAATTTTTGATTCTTATTTGGCTCTACAGACCTCAGAATGGTGGCTCACAATGTTCTGGCAGCAATTATGGAAATGGTTTTGCTTGTAATACTCAAGCTTGCCCAGTTGTTGTACATGGTGGATGGAGTGATTGGACCTACAGTGAATGCTCTAGATCTTGTGGAGGTGGGACTCAATCTGGCTCAAGATCATGTACAAATCCATCGTAAGTTTTAACCCATATTCCTTTGTTTAATGCTGAAGCTATCTTAAAATACTTTTTTTCTTCAGACACTTTTCCTTGATTTTAACAGCATAATCAATTTTTGATTCTTATTTGGCTCTACAGACCTCAGAATGGTGGCTCACAATGTTCTGGCAGCAATTATGGAATAGGTTTTGCTTGTAATACTCAAGCTTGCCCAGTTGTTGTACATGGTGGATGGAGTGATTGGACCTACAGTGAATGCTCTAGATCTTGTGGAGGTGGGACTCAAACGCGCTCAAGATCATGTACAAATCCACCGTAAGTTTTAACCCATATTCCTTTGTTTAATGCTGAAGCTATCTTAAAATACTTTTTTTCTTCAGACACTTTTCCTTGATTTTAACAGCATAATCAATTTTTGATTCTTATTTGGCTCTACAGACCTCAGAATGGTGGATCACAATGTTCTGGCAGCAGTTCACAAGATGGGGTTCTATGCAATACACACCTGGTAAGAAATGTTCACCAAAATAACAAGACATTTTGTTCAGTTGTTAATATGTTTCTTTCAATGTTAGTAGTAAGATAATATCAAAATAATAAACACAAATTCCAGGCAAACATGATTTTTCATTATTTTTTTTTTCAACAGAGACCTACATGAAATGATTAAGAAGACTAGGTGTTAGTTTGGTTTGACTGACATTTCATTGTTTCTATTTTATCTAGTCCTGTCCAGTTGTCATTAATGGTGGATGGAGTGATTGGACCTACAGTGAATGTTCTACATCTTGTGGAGGTGGGACTCAAACTCGCTCAAGATCATGTACAAATCCACAGTAAGTTTCCAAATTATTCCTCCCCACCCCACCCCAAAAAAAAAATAAATAAAAAAAGTCCCCATTAGTATTTCATAATTAAGAACATGTAAATTTAATTTGATTTTTTCTTTTGTTTTGTTCTTATCAGACCTCAGAATGGTGGCTTACAGTGTGCAGGTAGCAACTTTGAAAGTGGCGTATCATGTAATGTACAGGTAAACAATCAATGGTTTTTTTCTCAAAACAAACTTTAATTTCAAAAATTGCTTCTGATCATGTGAGTAATAGTCATCAAGTTCTGTCAATAATGCTTATTTTTTATTATTCATACAGAGTTGTGGTAGTGAAACACCCGGCACTGAAGCTGAAGTTGGTAGTTTCAATGGGGGACAGTATTCAGGTACTAATTTCAGAATAACGTACTTTATAAGTTGGTTATTACTTTAAATAAACTCACTGAAACTGAATGAAGTTGTTTCAATGGGGGACAGTATTCAGGTACTAACTTATAAGTTAGTTATTACTTTAAAGGAACTCACTGGAACTGATCTTGGTATAGTTTCATTGGGGGACAGTATTCAGGTACTAATTTCAGGTACTAATTTCAGATAAAGTATGTTACATAATATTTGTTAATTTAGATTAACTTTCCAAATTGATGGTAAAGCTGGTGATAGTTTTGATGTTTCTAAATGTTTCATTTGAGATTCATTTGTCAGGAGAGTGAATGAATGTCACGTTTGAAATTCACCAGTGCCCAATCCATACAACAAATTCAGATTTTCTTAATAAATCAGAAGTGCTAACTTGATTTTCTTTGTTTATGTTTTGTTTCTTCTAGAATATGTTGTGTTCTTGACGATTCCTGTCGGTGCTACTTCAGTTCTTATTACTAACCGTAACACCTTGACTCATATGGGTATGTATGGTGATTCTTTATGAGTATTTATCTCATAAACATCTTGAATGTAGCTGGTGAGAAGGCAATAAAAGTAATCTAAGACAGGATGCAACTGACTTGAAGATGTTTTCTTAACCTGCCTAGATTGATTTATATAACCAATAATTGAAGTGTTTACAGCTTATATTAGATTGAAATTAAACAATGAATATAATTATACCTTCGTTTTCTCCCTTACAGCCATCAAAGATGGTAACAGTTATGTTCTAGGTTACATTCAAGAGTTGAGTCTTCCTTCTCGAGGTGAGACGCAGATGAACTACCTTGGAATGCTCATCATCTATAACTTTGAGAATACAATTGAGACGATCAACATAGCTGGTCCAACAACGATTGAACTAAAGGTAGCTGTACGCGTCATCCTTCAGCCTGCAGTGTTCGGAGCAGACAAGGCCCTTGCTGATATTACTTGGGTGTATCAGATTGACACGCCTACTACTAGTAGTAATAATTATCAATGGATAGGCACTGCTGGAACTTGTAGTGTGACCTGTGGTTTAGGTAGGTATAGGGGGTCAAAGGTCAAATGTTAAAAGATGAGTGATTAATACAATAATGGTTAACATCAAAAAGTATATATCTGGTACCTAAATCTATTTGTGTTTCCTCATCAGGAGAAAGTGTTGATGTGTTGGTTTGTGCAGAGGTGGTCGGTAACAATAGATACAACTTAGTAGACGACATTCACTGCAGTAGTATCATCCAACCAACACAAAATGTGTATACTTGTTACGAAGGTGACTGCCCAGAGCCGGAGGCACGGTAAGATACAGTCCTTAAAAACTCAAAAACAAATTAAAAATGAAACAAGTTCAACTGATAGTTTTTTGTATTTTAATCCATTAGCATGAACTCTAGCATTAACAATGCAACTATTGTTGTTTGAGACGCTGTTTTTACATAGGTTGCTCTTTTCTTGTGCAGTTGGTTTGTCGGTAATCTTGATTGTTCTGGATTGTGTGGACAAGCTTCAGCAACTCGTAGTGTATTCTGTGTAGCTACCTCAGGACAAGAAGAAGATCAAGTTGTGGATGACTCAAGATGTGAAGGAGAACCCAAACCTCCTGAGACTCTTGAATGTGAGAATCTACCAGCCTGTGAATTAGGTAAATACAATGTTAAACCATTTTTAGCAAATAAAACAGCCTGTGAAATTAGAAGTATGATGTCAATCAATTGTTTCAGTGACATGTAAGAAGCCTAACCCTAAATAAACCTACATGTGTTCTTAAATGAACTAACTGGTCTTAAAGTTTACCAGTCAAGACCTTTTTCATGTTTCAACTACTCAGTCATACTCCCTGTATCCTATCATTACAATTGGCACAGCAAGGAGAAAACCAGTCTATTTTCCCACAAACTTTGACCATAGTAAAATCTTTACTTCTCTTTGTTAAATTTCTCATTGTATAATTTCTTACAGATCAATGCAATAAGGTTGTGACAACACAAGGTGCTGTCAGTCGTATGCATTTCCAGACAGGTGGGGAGGTTTGCTCTTACACCATAGTGGCTAGTCCTGGTCAGATCATCAGTTTACAACTTGTAGATTTCAACATTAACTGCCCAGGTGAAGGTATGTATGACCAAATATTCAGATTTAGTAATCCGAAACAACGTACAATAATAATGAGTGGTTTTAATTGCATATCTTGTGTTCTATACATTATTACGGCTGTTTACAACAAATTTCTCGCCGATCTCACTTAAATATCAGAAACTGGTACTTCAGTATTATTAATATTGTGGGAGTCAGTTTGAAATATCACATATCTGATGACACAAGAACTTTTTCCTCAATATGAAGTTGTAACTTGAACTCTTAATGTGAGATGGAGAATATTTCACTTGTCATTAAGTATTTTACAAACTTAAATTAAAATAATCTCATGGTTGTTGTTTGTGATTTTGATTTTATAGGACAATCACAAGATGCATCTGAGCAGTTGATCATTAAGGATTCCTACAATGACGTCATTGATGTATGCGCATTGAACCTGCAGCGTGGTGTAACTAGAAATTCTAGATCCAATGTCATACAGATTGAGCACTCAACGCTGTATGCTGGTCATGGCTATCATGTGACTTATACCTTTTTGGATGGTGAAACTCCGTCATCAAGTAAGTTGTTTCTTTTAGCAAAATCACTTTATCAATAATACAATTGTTATATTCGCAAAAAAATTTTTTTTAAAATGTTCTGGTAAAACTTGAAGCCCTTTTGTAGATCTTGTTGGTTTACCAACTTTTGGATATCCACCCAGTGGATGTAATTTGATTGGCCCAGTCCTTAGTAATGGTTGTACACTGTAGTAGTAATTTTGCATGGTTTACAGTGAACTTTGACCCTTTGTGACTACTTTGAACTCGTGTCACCTCTTTGACTTTTACCCAGTGTTGGTATTACAAACTCAGTGATACTACTAAGTAAAGTAATGCATTTGTTCATGGCAATGCAGATGGGTTTTGTATAAGATTGAATTTTATAATCGTTTCTTTCTCTTGTTTGTATTATTTTGTAGGCTGTGATGAAGTATTTACTTCAGATAAAGGAACTATTCAGTCTCCATATTACCCTTTCAACTATCCCAGTAATACTCTATGTAAAAAGGACATCATTGCCCCTGCCGATATGACAGTTGTACTCAACTTCAATGCTTTCAATTTGTTCCCACGATGCCGCTATAAGAACCCATCATGGTATGATTATTTACAGGTAAGTTTTCCTTATAATTAAGAAACTACAACAGATTAAAGTCAACTTTACAACATTATTAGACAATGTGGTAAATTATTTGTTATTCTCAAGTGTCAGCTCATTTAAGTGATTTAAACATCTGACGTGTTTGATTTCATCAGGGTGGTCGGGTTGGCGTAGTGATATCTTTCCTCACCTTCCACCTCTGGGACCCCGGTTTGAATCCCACCCTATGTGGATTGGTTTTTTCGTCCCTACCTGATTGTTTTGGTTTTCCCTGGAATGATTATCTGGGGTTTTCGTCCCACATCTAAAACTGAAACTTCCTTCCTAGTCTTTTCTCGTTCATGGCTAAAGTAAAGCTAGTAAAGAGATTGAGTTTGCTTTTCTGGGAATCCTTGGCTTCACAACCAGAATAAATAAGTAAAATGAAATAAAATAAAAGAAACAAGTCTCCCTTTTCAGTGGTTCTTAAATTTTGCATTGTCAATTTGGAAAAGCAACGAATGTTAATGTTGTGTTGAAATGTTGGATTACTCTTCAGATTCATTATTATGGTGAGAGACGGCAGCTCTGGTTATGTGGGCAGTTTCACACTCCAGCATTATTGATCAGCGAATCAACATCAAATCGCGTTCGCTTGACCTTCAGAAGTGACAGTTTCGGTTCTAGTAGAGGTTTCCAACTCAGCTATAGTTTTGTTCCAAAAAATAACTTTTAACCAAGAAATGCTTTGATAATTCCTTGAAAAAGAGAAGAATGAAAAAATTAAAAATCCCTTGAATTGAAATATCTTATAAGAGTCTTAAACTTTCTTTAAACACTAATGTTTTTTACTTAAGATAAACTTATTGTAACTAATTTTGTAACTGTTTGTCCTAGACTTTTATTTTTCTTAAAGTCTCGTTTGATTACTGGAAAAAAGTTGCCATAGGGGGCCTACAACTATTAGCTAAATTTTAAATAATTTATTATTGATGGAGACATTAAATTTTAATAAAAGTTAACACTACATGAAATGTTTTAATTAGTTTTTAAAAAATCCATTAAAATGTAGTGCATTCCCTGTCTTCACTGTGATAAAATTTCTTCACATTTTTGATGTTGTATACACTAAAATAAATGCTAAGTTTAAGGGACTGTTTTGTCAAGATGTCCAGATGAAAACATTGGAACACGTTCTGGATCAGTTTTACTTGTTTACATAAACCAAAAAAACCCGTATATCACAACTTTGATATTTTGTACAAGAACAACCAAAGATGTATATTTTCGGCGATATATTTTTCAAAAAAATATTTTTTATTTTGGACTCTATTGTATGCAGATTGTGTCTATTTATACATTTATATAACTAGATGTTGCAAGTACTTCTTCCATTTTGTATTTAATAACTGTTTAATAACAACAGGCTGGTCCTGTTTTTATTTATTCGTAAAATAAAGTTATATTAAGGCAACAGTCTTTGTTTGCTGAGATAATTTAGTAGATTCACTTTGTTCGTTTGACACCATGGAAGTAGCCGATGTTAATATTATTTATCAAATAAAGAGTTCAGTCCTATAGAGAACACAGAGAAAAGTGTTTTTTCTAACAAAAGACTTGAATTTGCTTCCTCACAAACTGACCAAAAAGAAGTACACCAGTTTCTATTTAATTTATGTAAAGTAGCTCATAACGACTTAAGTACTACCATCGTGTAATGAACAGTGGAGTTTTATTAGGGTGGGGATTTTATGCTTGGTCTAACAATCGGGTATTCGTTTGTGAAAGGCTGTACTTGGTCAATACTGGACTCTGAGTGCGGTATTTGGTTATTAAATAAAACACGGGAAGGACAACTTGCATGCAGTGCTGCATTTTATATTTAACGATATGCAATATTTGAGCTTCGGTCTCTCAGTGTGAAAGGGAAGCGAACACGCCTGGACTGAACCCTAATAATACGCCTGAGTTTGTAACGCGCATGAGTGAGTTTTCAGGATCTACGCTCAAAATGGACAGAAAGTTGAATTATCTCAACCTTTTCTTAGGGCTTTGTTTCCAAACTACAAAGAGCTTGCATTGGACCCGGTGTCCCTATACCCCCCCCCCCCCCCCCCATTTCGCGTTTCCCAAGCTTAATTGTCATTACAGTTGAGTGAACTAGCAACAAAATAATTGCTGGGCGGGGCAGAGATAAAGGGTGAGGGGGTACGGGTGAGACTCATAAACTAATGAATACAGCAATATTTACATGAAGCCGCTACTCTGACGTTCCATTACCTACAACCCAAGCTCATTTCCATCCGTCCACCCAAAAGATGTTCCACAGGGGGGCAGCTGCCCACCTTTGCCCCTCTGGCTACGCCACTGAGCCTTCCATCCCTGGCCCCTGTACCCAAACCCGTACCCAAACCCATCCCCATCCCCACACCTCAAACACATCTCAGCCCCTACTTCCCAACACCCCTACACCCCTACACCCCTACATCACAATACCCATTCCCGTCCCAGTCGCAACCATGTCCCCCATGATGATACATTTCCGTGTAGGGTCAGACCATGTAGAAGTTTTCCGTTATATTGCAGTCGTTTGAGACCTACCCAACTTGCCTGTGAAATTAGTTTCAACTCCTACCGATTACGACTTCAACGTTTCTTCTTTCCGTGGCTTTATTCGGGCCAACTGCAATCCTGTTGGTACCGGGTAAATGATGACGTTTTTGAGCCGGAAGTGCAGTGTAGCGAATGTTCATGTACATGTATGTATACCATTCGTTTACATTCCACTTCCGGCTCCAAAACGTCATCACTAATACATACATGATATTACACTTGCAGTGTTCGGGATTTCTTGTTTTACTGCCAACAATGTCCAGAGAAAACAAAACTTCTAACTTCAAAATGTTACTTGTGAAGTTTTATTAGAATTATATAATGACCATCCCATCCATGACTCTCTCAGTGAAAAAAAACCCTAAAAGAGCCAAGCTGTTTGTTGAAAGACGGAAAAACGCGAAGAAAATCCTTCCAAATATTGTTGGGTGTTTCCCCCCTTATTATCAAAAATAAAAAGCCCTCTGTAGGTAAGAAAACTATGGTTCGTGCCTGTGTAAGAATTAACCTAACGTAAACAATCGTTAAAGAGTGATTATTATTTTTAAGGATAATTGTTGACCGGAAATTCCGGTTGTAAAGAAGTTACTTGTTCTTCCTCAGGGAGGGGTTGGCGGAGTGTGTCATCGCGTGTCAGCAGACGTTAGCCACCGGTCGTTACCGACCTGTCGTACTGCCCAATGAATGGCTGGCATCCCCAAGCTATTTGACGCGCCACCGCGCTCGCGACGGCGGCGGCGATCGTATATACACCAACCAACTTTGCTGAGAGATGTATACGATCTCGTAAGAATAAGCAATCGATTTCTAGCATGAAAACAAAGCAATAATAGCTGGACGTACCAACGACCTTCTTGTTATTATTCAGCGGAGAAACAACTCGACTTCACCGGGATGGAGGGGCTCGTAACCCCGCTTGAGACTCACGAGCATTGTGTCAAATTCGAACACGTGTGCAGGATACGTCAATTAAATTCAGGCTGCCTCCACGGGTACATCTTCTCTATATATCCTTCTACTTATATCTGGATGTTTGTATTGAAACAACACAATAACCAGTTGAATTGGGTAGTTCAGAAGATAGAAATACTCGTGTGTACTTGTCTCTTCACTCGAGCTGGTTCTGAAGGTCAGAGTGTGGTATAGATATATGAAAAAGGCACATGTTTGGCGTAGGCACGAGGACTGTGACTAGATATGAATTCTGTTAGTTTAATCAAATAATATATCCAGATGGACGTGTCTTATAATAATTAGATCAATTTTATGAAAGATGTTAAAATACATGGTGATGTGTAAATGATGAAAAGCCGTGAACTGTGTGAGTGGTAGCATTTGAAAGCAGTTTAAGTGGGGTGGGCAGATGAAAGAAGAAGACTCTGCAAACTTTAGGGTTTGATCAAGTTTGAATGGTTATTGGATGACTTGACAACCGCAGTGTGGGGATGTGTTTTACATCCTTCAACATTTGAATAGGTTTTCAAAAAGCATTCAGCCAATTGTTATTGTTATTGGGTTTTTTTCTTCTTCTTCTTAGTTTTAATTAACTCTCACTTGCTTGTCTATACCTGACGTATTATAGTAAAATGATTCCGGTTTTTTTTCGTGTTTTTTTTCTTTTCGTAAAATGGAAATCAAGAAACATTTGAGAACTTAGAGTCCCTATATTCAATCGATTAACAAGAAATTATTTTCAGGATTGTTGGTTATTAATTGAAAGTTTCTAACGAGAATGAGTCTAATCTATTAGATCTATGGGTACCACACGGCACGGTAGCTCAAACCATGCGTGCTTCAAGTAGAACAAGCAGCGTGTTTCCCACCATGACTTAATTATGATCAAGATTGTATGGAAGTATTTATGAATTATTAATAGATCAAGAAACAAACTGGAAAATTCAGAAATGGGTATAGTGTAAGGAGAAAGTACCCCGTGAATTCAGGACAAAAGAATGGCTATCGAGTAACGGCTCAAAATGACTTCTTATTTTATGCAACAGATGTGTAAAAAGATGAAAGATAGACGATAGGAGTAGGAGAGTGTGGTAGAGGTTGCAGAAAGTGATGGGCATAAAAGAAAAACGCACCATGTGTACATGGCGGATGTCTCACAATAATATATAATATTACACAAAAATCAATCGGCATATTTAAGAAACCCACAAGACCAAAATATCCCATGATGATAAGCTGTCATGGTAATACCTCCAAAAATGAATATAAACAAAAGATATAAATAGAATTGTTTGGAACTTCAACACAGTTTATTCACAACTGAACGCACCAAAAAATCGTGACGTCGAGAGGGCGAAACGTGCAAGCATTGGGTACGACTGGGGACAAACCTTTGCTGAAATTGTGATAGTATAACCCTCTTCTTGACTTTGAGATTGAATTTGTTTGTATGATTCTTGGTACACAATGCTCTAAAAAAATGACAAGCTGATTTAAAGCGAAACCTAAACGAATGTATCGGTACAAAAACTCTAGTTCAAAGTGGATCAGTGTATGATTCAAAGTAAAACCTATGATATTTACTGCAATATTGTCTTAGTTAGAATCAATTTGACACCAGTATTGTGATTCTATTCACACAGTCCTCAGACCACAGCATCGTCTTAGTCGCTGTACGAGCCATCGATCGATGTCAGGAAATTATAGCTTGGTCACTCAAGTCGCTCGTTAACTTCAATATCCTGCCTAGTTACTCAAGCGCAGAGTGATTTGCCTTAACAATAACTTGGATGATACGCTCATCACTTGGTTTGTTATTCCTCACCATGACATACAGCAATCTACACGTACCATCTCATCCTTCTAATGAAACAAGTCATTCTTAAGCGTGCCAGTGTAACAAATATCACAGAACAGTGATTTTTCTCAATACCTACTAAGGTTGAGTTCCGTACTTGAAGAAAAAACATATCCCGTAATAACAAAAAAGGAACACAAATTGAAAGCGCCTAGGCGTACGCAGTGGGGTTCTTTTCCCCCAGTCTGTTTTTTCAAGACAATTTCCAATCTGTGTATAGGAAAACGGAGTTACTTTTGGTTTTGAAGGTAACTATATATGGCGTCCAGACTTTGTATTGTTACCCTAATTACAACCATTCAAAATTCTGTACGATGATGCTTCAATGATGCTGAATTAACGTCCTTTCAGAGTTTTTTCCTGTTGTAAGTTTCTAATTAAGCCACAACTCAATCATTAAACGTCGAACTGGTGGTTGTAAAACTGACTTCACGGAGGCGCACCAGTCTGATGTTTTTCTATACGCTGTGATGAATGTTATGATACAAGTGTTACGGTTTATATGGTTCCAACCAACACACTTTATTGTAATTACTCCAGTCAATGAATCAAATCTAGTCTGATTCTAGTGGACATTTTCTTGGACTCAAATTGACTGGAGTCATTTTTGAAACCATCGTTTTGTTAGGCCACGTATTGACCCGAAATCGAACAGGTTGTGTCTCTATTGCTTGTTACACATTGTTACAAATAGTTCATTTACAAGGTGACACGTTTCTTTCCAGCTCTTCTTCACTTTGTACATCACCGCCAAATCTGAAACAATTGAGTGAAGAGCAAGGTCATGTTTTGCTTACATGTCTTCAGAACAAAGCCACGTTGTGTAGCTCATTTGGTAAAAGCTCTTACGTGTGCCTGGCGTTATGACTAAGACAGATGTTGAATACCGACTACGCCACAAGTTTCTTCTCTCACCAATTGATGCATATGTTAAATGACATCCAACGACTCCGTAACACGTAGCTGGGTGTATCCCCCTCCAAAGTCACGCAATACAAATCAAATCAGGGACCGGTATACGATTTATTAAGTTCAACTCTATCACTCCTCCTTTTACTAATTGAAATTGGACAATAATACAAGTCCAGCGTGTAAAATGAATTATGTAATATCCAAAATCTACGGGTTTTGTTGCGGCTGCCGTTTGGCCACGTGTTGGTGGCTGAAATTGATGAAGGTTCGTGTCCAATTGGTGTTTGCTTTTTGGCGCGTGAATACCGTTGCTAAGAGAGCGTCTGATGTTGCCTTGCCACGAGTTGCAAACTCCGCTCTCTTTCTGCGTATATTGATTGTACAATCAGCACGCACCATGTAAGCGTTTGTCTTTGTATCCACTAAAATATGAGGGCAAAACGAAACAAGTTGAACTTGATGTAAGTAAACTGATATCAAACGCCTCACTAATCTCCAAATGGAAAAGACAAAAGGAACATTTCCAATTCATTTGTATTCGCATGTAATATCTTTGACATTGGCATTTGCTAAAGTTTTATGAAGAGTAAACAGTGGGTGGGAACAAAAGCTTAGCCATCTGGGTTACTACCCTGTTGGTAAGTGATGACGTTTTGCAGCCGGAAGTGCAATGTAAACGCATGGTATACATTCATGTACATTAACATTCGTTACACTGCACTTTTGGCTCCAAAACGTCATCACTTACCAACAGGGTGGTCTGCTTCTTCGCAAGTCAAATTGCATGTAAAAAAAAAATGGCGCGGGTCATACCGCGTGCGCCGCCTAAAATACACACAACACAGAAGCACGCGGTGCATCGCCAAAATGGCGTAACCAAGATTTATCGTGTGGTGTAACACGACTTGCAAAGCTATATCATTAGGTTGCTGTAACATTTCAACCATGTCGCTAGTTCCTCTGAGGTCACCCTATTTAAAATCAGACGGAAAAACAACTAGTTTTATTACACGAGAACTAATGTCACCAATACACGGCTGAGTTTTTTTTCTCGATTTACTCTGATCTGCTTGAATGGATGTAATAACTGCATCGGGAATAAAGATAACTATTTTGGTAAAACCCGACCCCCCCCAAAAAAAAAAAAAAATAGTGATTTTAAACACAGGACCGCTGAACACGCCCGGCCACGAAAAGGTCAGTTCGAATCCCGTAGCTAACAAGGGTACCGCAACCACTTTAATTGATGTAATAATATTGAATGTGTCCAAGATAAAGAAGATTATTTTGGTTTGACTCGTATACCGTTAACCACCGATTTGAACTGTAATAACACTAGAGCTTGTCACACTTTTATCGATGTAGGAGTAAAAACCCAAATAAATTATTGTACTGTGTTCTTGGTTCCTTCTTACAGATATTTGATATAGCTCTGTATACCACACAGGTCATTCAAGCCTCAACTACTATATTACTTCTTGGGTGAATTAATCATAATTCTTTTCTTTCCCACCCCATGGTATATTATCGAGTTTTTTCCTCGCTCTCCAACTTCGATTTCTTATCAACATTCACCGCACCAAGGCAAATACATTACGCCGGGCGACAACCACAGGTGGGTACCCAACGTATGGTTCGCACGGTAAGTTTCTATATTAGCAGTAGCGTTCTGTAGAAGGCGATATGATTATTAATTATTATTTTTAGAGTTAGGGAGAAAGATGCTGACAGTGTGGCGGGGATTTTACAAAAGAGATTGACGGCAACTTGGAAGGGTTAAGAGGTGGAATGAATAAATTAAAGTCTGATAACTAGAACTGATATCAAATCTGCTAAAACAGTATACGCAACCTAAAGTTCAACAACAAAAAGCCATCAATGAAAACATAAATCTTACTCTCATTGTGTTATCATTTAGTCTAGAAAATATGGAACTATGAACCAAAGAAAAATATTAAATATGAAAAAAGAATATTATGAAAAAGAAGTTTGTGTTGAAAAGGATTGTGTCAACTAACCACAATAAGAGTAGAAGTGGGGGTTTGTTCGGCGGGAATTGAATAGGAGAAATAGCTGGATGTCACTGTTCAATGAACTAAACGGGACTTACACCTGGTATAATTATAAGCAATAATGTCCACACTGAAACGAAACATCCCATGGGAAAAACCTTTCAAAGTTGAGAAAACTCAAGCTTTTTTGTTTGTTGGTTTATGTGTTTGTTTGTTTGTTTGTTTGTTTGGTTAGTTGTTTGTTGGGTTGTTTGTTTGTTTGTTTGTTTGTTGTGTTGTTTTTTGTTTGTTTGTTAAATTCTTTGTTTGTTTGTTTGTTTGTTTGTTTGTTTGTTTGTTTGTTTGTTTGTTTGTTTGTTTGTTTGTTTGTTTGTTGGGTTGTTTGTTTGTTTGTTTGTTTGTTTGTTTGTTTGTTTGTTTGTTTGTTTGGTTGGTTGGTTGGTTGGTTGGTTGGTTGGTTGGATGGTTGGTTGGTTGGTTGGTTGGTTGGTTGTTTGTTTATTTGGTTGGTTGGTTGTTTGCTTGCTTGTTTGTTTGCGTGTGTGTGTGTGTGTGTGTGTGTGTGTGTGTTTGTTTGTCGCTGTCGCTGTCATTGTTTTTGTTGTTTTGTTGTTGTTGTTTGTTTGTTTGTTTGTTTGTTTGTTTGTTTGTTTGTTTGTTTGTTTGTTTGTTTGTTTGTTTGTTTGTTTGTTTGTTTGTTTGTTTGTTTGTTTGTTTGTTTGTTTGTTGGGTTGTTTGTTTGTTGGGTTGTTTGTTTGTTTGTTTGTTTGTTTGTTTGTTTGTTTGTTTGTTTGTTTGTTTGTTTGTTTGTTTGTTTGTTTGTTTGTTTGTTTGTTTGTTTGTTTGGTTGGTTGGTTGGTTGGTTGGTTGGTTGGTTGGTTGGTTGGTTGGTTGGTTGGTTGGTTGGTTGGTTGGTTGGTTGGTTGGTTGGTTGGTTGGTTGGTTGGTTGTTTGTTTGTTTGTTTGTTTGTTTGTTTGTTTGTTTGTTTGTTTGTTTGTTTGTTTGTTTGTTTGTTTGTTTGTTTGTTTGTTTGTTTGTTTGTTTGTTTGTTTGTTTGTTTGTTTGTTTGTTTGTTTGTTTGTTTGTTTGTTTGTTTGTTTGTTTGTTTGTTTGTTTGTTTGTTTGTTTGTTGGGTTGTTTGTTTGTTTGTTTGTTTGTTTGTTTGTTTGTTTGTTTGTTTGTTTGTTTGCTTGCTTGCTTGCTTGTTTGTTTGTTTGTTTGCGTGTGTGTGTTTGTTTGTCGCTGTCAGTGTCATTGTTTTTGTTGTTTTGTTGTTTTGTTGTTGTTGTTGTTATTGTTCTTGTTGTTGTTACCTCTTTCACAGAGTTTATTTACCTATGTACAAATAGACTATCTTTCCTCAATGTAAACCTGAAGTTCTTACAAGACACTAAATTAATTTGAAAATGTTTTTACTTTTCTAGCCAGTAAAATGACGTCATGAAACCGAAACAGCAGTCATTTTCGAACTGTAATATCTACCAGTCTAAATGAACTCCATTCAACACAGCGTTAGTCAACCAGCTCGCTGTGCAGTGTGTTCATTGAATCGCATACATGTTTTCAATTAATAATACCCTCTATAGCACCGTATGAGATTTTATTGAGAGTTGAATATTGATTGATTAGATCGATAAATCGAGTGGAGCTTTCTTTTTGTACCATGTTGATGTAGACTAGGGGTTGAATTGATGTCCGTACCATATGAAAAGTCTATTTTATTATTTATTAGTTTGAAGCGCGGCACCGATGCAAAATAGAAAAGCTTGAATACGCCAGTAGCTCCGTCGCTATGATTTATTATTTGACGAAATTTAAGAATTAAAATTATAATAATTATTTGAGAAACATCACAGTGGGTAGTCTCTGGAACTATTTTATAGATGAAGGTGAAGAGGAAATTTGTGTCAGTGTTGATATATGTTATCTTCATTGTATTGTATTGTTTTCATTTAAATGTCTACGTCTGTGTGCATGATCTATTCAAATTGATATGACGTATCGATATGGGTATACATGCGACACTCACATAATGGATGTAGAAATTGTGATAAAATGTCAAGTTTATCCTCACTAGTAGACAATAGTTTTTTTCAAGGGTTAAACAGAGGTTCCGAATATGGAAATTGAATTCCTTTTATGAAATCATCGGCATTAGGTCTATTCCCTGTCAAATTGAATTTTTAGTGTAAAGCCCAAACTGATTTTTGGGGGAGTAACAGTGGTAGCTTTTCTGTTACAATCAAACCTTCCCTATAAAAAATAAACATTGATTAAAATTTGTATCATTTCTAAAAATGCATTTTACAAAAGAAAACCCAACAGTCAGTGTCTGACTTTATACACATATAAAGACAAATATCAACCTGACAGACAGAATAACAAAAAGGATTGACAAAAACATTTTTTTTCCTGTACGATGGGAACGGAACAACCTGTTTCACAATTCAGGGGTCGATATTTCTGTTTGCATTGCACCGCACCAAGATCTGCAATCGTTTGTCACCACAAAAGTCGACAACGTGAAGCATCGCAATCACTATTAGCTTATTGGTCCATTGCCTCAAGTTATAGTTCCAGCTTTCTTTTTTTTTATTTGTTTTAAAATAATGTCATGATCCACTGCAGTTGAAACAAGTTAAACGTCATGATGACGTAGCGTTCATGATTAAAATCTCATTGCAATGTTTGCTTTGAGCTGAAAGTTCCGTCTGAAACTTCAGCTAATGTCATAATGCTTCATATAATGTATACAATTATTATTAAATTCTCTATTGACGTGACAGTGTTGCATGCTTTAGACAACTTCAGAAAACTTATAGTATCAAAATGCTAATATTTCTTATTAACAGACAATGGTTGAGAGCAAAACACCACACAATCATGGATTCTTTTAATGAATTACATTTCATGACTTATTGGGAGATATTCAAGTTGTTTGTATTAAACAAAGCCTTTTTGTTAAATTAATGGCTGGCAACATTTATAGTACAAAGGTTGGTTCATTCACTTCAATAGTTATCATCAACTTAGATAATACGACTCAGCACTGATTAGGTCTGAACTCTCAAAACTAGACCGATAATAAAATGGCTGAAAATGTCCCAACACTGTGATATTCATTACATTTAAACAACGTATCTGATCAAATTCAACAAAGGCAATTAAATTAAATGAGTGTACCACTATACTGATATAAAAGGTTACCAAAGACTGTGAAAAAGAACTAGTTAAGATGTATTCGTTCTGACGGATAACAAATTGCACTAGGGTTGGATATAGAGTGATTTTACAAGTAATCTTTGTTGTTTGTGTCACGGCAATGTTAGTTACCGCCACATGGTACAGACGACGCACAAATGAATGGAGATCGAACAGATAGTTCAAATAATATAATAAACAAGAAAAAACAGCAGTGAAAGAAAAACGCACGCGCAAACTGACTTGGCGAACCAACGTCGAGACGAATGCTCAGAAAAAAGCACGGCATTGACGCCGATCATTTAGGCAGTAAATGGAGCGACTTGAGCGCGGGCCTGAGGCAGCTGTTCGCGTGCTGCCTCGTGTCTGAATTGTGGGGGTTGGTTCGTCCTCTATAGCCGTCGTTGTTACTCTCTCTCAACAAACTCGCCCGTTCACTTTGCCCTATTGTTAACTGAATTTTCCCCCTCGTGTCACTGTATGATGAATTATTAAGGAATTGGTATATACAAATGATTCGGTATTTTATTATGAATTGGGCAGGATAAGTGGAGTGCTTGCCTGGTGATAAACATCGGTAAGATGGGAAGGTGGGGGTGGGGGGGGGTAGGTTGGCTTTTGGCGTAGGACACTCACAACGGCTGGCTGGGCCACGCTGTACACATGCAACCATGTAAACTAATTCGAAGTGGCTAATGGTAATGGTGTAATCACCCCCTCCCCCAGCCATGTAAATAACAAATTGCAAACATGAAAACTACTCCGGAGTGTCTATGCACCGCCTCAGGCATTGGGACCCACGCACAAACCGGATTTACTCGAATTTAACATGAAGGAAAAACGTAACTTTGACATTAATCTGCTGAAGAATCGATATATGTCGCGGGAATTATACAGTATAAATAACGCACAAAATTACCAGCTTTTTTGTCGACTTTGTGGATTTACTATTATTTATTACTTAAAAAAAATACTTTTTTGTTTACATTTTTATTGTTTGATGATCAACATTTTCGCGAAACAAAGATTAGATCAAAAGTACTAACTAAATTATTGCCTGGCGGGGATAAGATCGAACACGTCACAGACTAGGACTAAATAATGAAGTACTGGGCACTCATGTCATGTGATCTGCAAACCCATCTATGTTATATTTTATTATTGTGATAATAGCTTGGGTTATTAAGACTTGTTTGAAGTATAGTGTCCATAGTCTATAGTTTAGCTTTATTTTGACAATACAAAAGTCGATGTCGTTTGAAAAGGGGTTGAATGTGATAGGCTGGTGCCTTAAATTTGAAACTTTATCTGTACACGGACATTAGTCGTTGTTTGGTAACCATAAACTTAAATAAGCTTGAGCATGAATTAGGATTGCCATCCAAAAGCCTGCCAGCAATAAACATAATACAAAGACAGTCTTTTGTAGCTTTATTGCATGTACGTGCAAGTAAGTGCGCCCTCTTTGACTATTTTGCTGAACGGGACCTGATTGCCTAACGGCACCTTTTGTCCTATTGTAAAAGTGGGTGTTTAACGGTGGGACGTCATGGGACATTTTAAGTGAAACTTTATTTTTCAGCAGACCTATTTCTAACAATGAATGTAACACACCGGGTTACCACTGGTTGCACGTTACCGATACGGCAACTTGCCGTGGGTGTATCTCTTCAACTGTTCGATTGAAGGAAAGCTGTTTGGTCATTGGGCAATAAACTCATTCATGTTTAAGAATCATGAATAATAATAGGTGGGAATGAAAATAACATAAGTAAAATTGATTCCGGATCGCATTCCTGGCTAGATCAGTGTCTTTACCAGTGTGCGTCACCCTCTGCCACATCCCCTTCATTAAACAGCGTGAAGTTGATTCAAGACGATATACATCTTACGTCTTGGAAAGCAGAATCTAGCGATTACAGTATTGTTTGTTTTTTCGTCTTCTTTTGTCTTCGTGAAGTTTGTTAACATAACATCCTGCGGTCCTTCTGGCTTTATTGATTAACAATACAACAAAATCAGTAAATGCATAAAATTGTGAATTAGACTAACATTAATATTTCCATGAACATTGCACTACTGTCCCTAAATTACACAATAGTTAGCTGTAGAAACCTTTTCAAGTTTTAAATGTGTTAATAAATGTCGAATTCAACTTTTGTGTATAGCGGTATCACTCATTAAATTCACACAATCCACACTGACCCCTGTCAAACACAGAAACATGACTGCATCAATTAACCCATTGCTACTTTTGTTTACAACACAGAAGCAATTGCACTCTTCTTAGCGAATAAGACGAATAACTGACTTCAACATCTCGATCTTTACACCCAAGTAACTTACTGACTATAATCGTATGAACCACTGAAGGTCGTGCTACAGGGAGCGATCTCAATCGCTAGGTTTTGCCTGAAGACTAAAAGCTAAAACGATCTGAAAAAACTTAGCACTGAGTGGTGTTAATACAAGGAGTTCAACACAAGATAAATGAGTAGGATGCTTAGGAGATTGTCCAGAAAATAAAGGAGAAAGAGGCCGAAAACAAGAAGCGGTTGCACGGGGAAGTAAAGGTATCAAGCTTTGTACACAGTTAAGTGGATATAACGATTGTAGATTATATCTAGATGATGTATAACCTTGATAAGTATGGACTTTTAACACTGCTCCTTTGAAGTGAAAATTCACCTTGAAAACTCAAAATCTACTTCAAATAAGTTGGAAATATTCCTTTGGATAACTAAGTCTGTTGTCCTGTCGACTATTATAGTGAATCATGGAAGACGAGCATTGTACTGTATATACTCTGTACCCCCTATTAAACGTTATCTGACTAGTATTCAGTAGACGTGTGTGAAATCAGCATCTGTGTTGCTGCGCCCAACAGTCCCCGCTTTTTGCCAGTGACATTTTGGGGGGCATTATAATTAATATCCAGGCGTTGATTGCCACAGTGCGGTGAAACGCTCCACTAAGTACGGAGTTCTGCCCCCGCCGTCTCTGCCCCTCCACCCCCCTCGATGATCTCTCTCCCAAACCGAGGATTCCAACATTTGTTTATGTCTCGCTCTCCATTGTTTTGCTTTTGGTTTGTTTCTCTGAGGCTTGCAGGGTCTGGCTCTGCTACGGTTTGGCAGGCACGCGGAGATTGTGGCATGGGGGATAATAGTTAAGAACTAAAATTGTATATCGATCTAATCAGATAATGGATCAATTTGTCTTAATGTTCTCTATTTATGTCCGAGTATTGGAGAGTGTTGTTGATCAACTTGGAAAAGCGGGTTTCGCAAAAAAAAAAAAAACAACAACAACAACAACAACAACACGACACCCCAACAAATAAACAAAAAACCAACAATAATATAAAATTGTTTATATGCTTCGATATTAATTCTTTTCAACTGAAATGACTGTATTGCTTAGAGAAGTTTAGTTCTGCTCCACCTCACCCCCTACTTAGTGAGGTATTTTTTTATTACATAATAATACTTATATGGTACCATCTTGTCACCCTAGGAAACCATGTAACCGTGTTTCATTAAAAACATAATATCCAATTCTGAACTTCACTGGAACTTTGCTGTGACATTGGGTGACATGTTGGACTGACACTTTTGAACAGACTCGATGCAAAGAACAAAAACGGATTCAAACGTTTAATTTAGCATTTCAAAACGTTTACGAAACAAAGAAAAGATTGAAGTAAAAAAAAAAGACGACGCGCCGGACTAAACGGTGCCGTACTCTTTTATGACGTCAGACGGTGATTGATGACATTTAACTTAAATGAGTTTTTGATAACCGCTTGTGGATCTGCATGGCCGATCAACAGTAGACATCCATACAGACTTTAATGTATTCTGAGCTCATATTGATATGGTAGGATTTCACCGGTCGACGTTATAGACAAGTTTACAGTCCCAAAAGCTAATCTCTGTTTTTCGTTCTACATGCGAAACAAAGCTTTATGGTGTAGAGTATAAGATTACAGTTGGGAAAAGTAGCTATACTCAAGCCAGGGTTATACTAAGTTGGTGTTTGCCTTCATCCAAAAAAGAAAACTTATCAGTGTTTGCCAAACATGCACTTGAAAGCGAGATATAAAGAGCAAAGTGTTTGTTTTGGTTATAGGACACGCCGGCCATCGTAGTAGCACCTGCTTCTAGCTAGAGTGAGACTCAGAAAGATTCGCTCACTGGGTTGCCGTGGTGGTGATTGCTGTTTTTTTTATATACTTCCATTTAGTTGTTGAGTCTTTAACTTCTGAATGTGGCTCAGAGAGAGAGAGAGAGAGAGAGAGACGCGAATGCACCCCTGCCTTCACCCAAACACCTTGCCAAGATCACACCGATTTGTCGCAAAACCACCAACCCCTCACTTCCTACTAATAGCTCTATATGCTTATTATATCTGTATAGTTTTAGGAGCATCATGACCTTACTACAATGGAAGAGGCTTTTTCGCCCGGATGAACCAATTCTCTTGACCTAGTCAGTACGACCAGACCGCTTGTTGGGCGGCGTTCTGCAGCTGCTTTCAATCGCCACAAATAATGCAGAAACATCCATAAAATGGTCGCGATTTTTTGTCCGGGACAAATGAAGTCGAAGACAGCACGCGTTGCACGTCTTCCGCTCCGTTTGGGTTGCATTGTAGTGTGCCGTGGACGGTTGGACTGCGGGCGGGCTGGGGTAGCCTTTGTCCCTTCGCGTGCCTCTCGTACGCCAACACAAGACACTTTTCAATCTATATTGTTGTCAAATTGCACCATTACGCACTGAGTGTAGTGGTAGGGGCGGAGCAAGGGGCTACAAATATGGTCTTTCTTAACAGTCACAAACTAACAAGCCGTGAGGACGGGTCAAACGATCCTCCCACCGCCAGGGGGGCTATACCAGGCATTCTGCTTGCAACCTCGATCCTACACCCATGGCTCGTGCGTGTACTTAAAGCGATAGTCAAGCCACAATTGCTAATTTGAGTTAACTGAGGATAAAATTGACCCCTGGGGTGCGGGACAAGATGATGGTTTCATGACGTCATATATACACTCTGATAATACCTAATAAAGCACTGCAGCACACCTGAGTAGCTTCAACTTTAATGGCTTCATTTTGCAAACATTTGCAGAATCTGCACCAACTTCTGATTAACCGATCTTTTCATTCCTTCTTTATCGAGGAAAAGATAATAATGCAATGACTCTCTCAACATGTATCTGAAGCATTGGCTATGGCTACACACTGTCTTGTTGTCAATATTACACCAGAAGAAACTTTGAGATTAACACTCGCCTCAGATAAAGAATTCATGTACAACGTGACCTACGACGCTTAGGTTTGAAAGAAAACTTAATAAAATAAAGCTGGAAACTCATTTGTTTCCTTCCTTGTAAGGGCCATCAAAATATACCCTGGTTACACCGATAGGGAGGTTATTTCTATAGGTGGAGTATTGACCGTCTAATAAATAAAAAACAAAAAAACAAACAATAAAAAAATCACTGTCATTTCTTTGATCGTACACAAGTTTCCAAATCTTTCCCGCCACATTGTATACGTCATGGTAAAGTATTGTAAAACATACAACTGATAAATAACCTGCGTTACGCATTATCACAACGAGATCTTTAGATTTACTTGTAAACGTTATCAACACACCTCACGCCACGAACAGCCAGCACGCGGCTCAACCACAAACACAACAAGGACAAAATCTATCCTGCAATCCAAGCGAACACACAGTGAGGGGTCCCCCACCGGCCTACACGCGACCCACGCGAGCCATACACAGTAAACCAAATAAACTCCATCAGGTGACAAACGTTGACATATTTACCTTCGCCTGGGTGCGCATGAACCTACGCAGTGCGGAGGCGACAAGAAAGGAGACCGCGGGGTGTTGTCAGACCAAAGTCCGCACACTCCAAGAGAAATCACATGTTGAATAAAGGAACTTTATCTAGAGTTGTCTATATAGAAACAAGATCAAACTAGTCAAGGTACTAGACTAACATCAGCAGCTGCTGCAGCGAGATACACGACACTTGCCTGATTTTCCTAAGTAACAACAAAAGGTGGAAGAAATATTTCCACGAGACAAAACTAGCAAACTTGTTACGCAGCCAATATGGTAGCAAAATATTTCTTGCGATATTAATTTAAGTAGCTCAGTTGTAAGGGAAAATTGTTATTTTACAAACCTCTCATCACCTCGTCAGAAAGGAGCTAAATATTCCAGTCAAGTCGCTAAAGATAACCTTGTTTAAATCATGGCATAAGGGCTTTTAAGAGGCTACAATGTTGACCCAACTCGACCACTTTACGCAGCTATAAAAGTGTTATTTGACACAAAACATGATGAAGGGTACCACTTTGCAATGCTTGTAAGTTTTGTTAAGTACCTGAAACCACCCAAAAGTGTTTCAAATGCAATTTTATTTTGTAAATAATTTGAGTTGGTTCATTTGAAGTTCTAAACAATTCTTTTAATCACTCTTAAATTTCTCTCAAAAATGAACGGAAAAAGTTACCAGCCTTTCCGCCCATTTTGAATTTTCTTTTTAGAATAAATGAAAAAAATAATAGTTTTATTCAACTCAATTATTTTTCAGTATAAGCCATTATGTCAATTCACATGTTGGCGGTTTTAGGTACTTAAAAAAGCTACAACTATTGGAAAACTGCTAAAGTGACGTCAGATGAGTGGCACTCTTTATTGCGTTTACTGCCATGTGTAAAATTTACATGGAGCAAAAAAAATCCACGTAAAATCCACGTATGTGAAATTTGTAGGTTTGTTAATAGATGTTTTTAGGTGTGATGTTTTGCTCCTAAATCCAACCAGATTTAAATTTAAAGATGATTGTTGTAATGAGTGTGACCGTAGTCTGCGTTACCGTACCGTACCTTAACATAAATAATACAGGTCACTGGATCACTCAGAAATCCCAGGAGTGTATAGGTAAAGCAACCTAATGAAAATCTTTAATTTCAAAATATGTTAAATTCAAAGACGTTGGGTAAAGCAACAACAAAAGTATTTAGCCAAACTTCAGCCATAGCTATATGCTCATAACTATAAGTGACAGTGTTTCATATGCAAATGGTGGCATCAACTCAATTTAGTTGAAACACGGAAAACGTCAGCAGACGTTTTTATACAGACCTTGCACTTGGTTGAGATTCCATCCTACTTGGTGGCGATCACCAGTTATAATGTGGTCGATTATTTTGACTGAATATAAACCACAGATTATTCCGGTAATACTAATCCAATCAATTGTCACTCTATGTGTGATTTTAAGAGGTTTATCAGTCTGTAAATTTGATAAGAATTAAAGAAACTTATGAAAACTTGACTTTACATAAAAGAAACTTGTTTGGTAGAATAATTCCAAACAATTGTAAAGATACGTGTCAAGTA
Source organism: Marthasterias glacialis (assembly GCA_911728455.2). Taxonomy (NCBI): domain Eukaryota; kingdom Metazoa; phylum Echinodermata; class Asteroidea; order Forcipulatida; family Asteriidae; genus Marthasterias; species Marthasterias glacialis. The sequence goes on along the minus strand of OU452236.1, from coordinate 15,695,907 downwards.
TTGCAACAGTGTTTGTTTCGGGTCTTGTTCAACCTACTAAAAGTTTTCTGCAACATTTTGACAAGACGTCGAGTCTACACGTAAAACACATTCCTATGCATTTCCTTCACCGCTGTCCAAAATACTGACTGAAAGGTATAACAATAACAACTTATCCAGAGCATTTACATAGATTTTTTTTATTGCAGTCATATCGCAACACTTTACAGAAACTATACTTATAGCTCTACTTTTATTTTTACACTAAGGTGTTTTTTGTGTGGATGAAATATCAAATAACATACACAATGAAACGCCTTGTAAGCGTTTAGTTATGAGACACCGATAGTTACCAACACTACAAACACCGTGCGTTCTGAATGACGTAACTTCAAGTTACAAATTTAATTCAGTATGGTTCAAGCTTCACAAACCAACTGAAGTGACAAACACCATGAATTTAAACCATGGTTCAGCTCCGTCTAATTTTAACCACTCCATTTGTTTCTTATCTTATAATTTCATCATGTTTATCCATCTTCCAAACCAATTGCATAATCCTTAACAGATTACTTTATGATCCTCAGTGTATATATCTCCCAATTACTACACTTGCGTCCTGCTAACATCCTCTTGTGTGTTTCTTGACTCACAATGTCTACCAATTCCACATTACTTATCAACACGTTGTGAGATTATCCTTTCCTCTGGTCATATCTCTTTACCATTAATAGACTTGTGTTAGATACTAAAGGCGTGTCAATCACGGAAGAGCTACCCAGTCTTTAAGCCAATCACAACCCATCGTTACGGTCTGACGGCCGAGCAGGGCACTGACTGGTCATTTAGGGACCGCTTCATCATTGACGTCACACGCACCTGTCATATCAGCGCAAGCGCTTTACTACACTCGGCCATCAGACTCGTATTCGGATGTTTCCTCGTAAAACAAGTACACTTCATGTAATAAATATAGCGCCAATCAGCACAATTGGAGTCTATTCATCGCGTTTCCCCTCCCCTCCCCCTTGCAGCGCATGCCCAGTGTGGATTTTACGCTTGATTTGTTCCGTGTATCACCAGTGTGGCTGGTGCACAAGAAGTACGCCTTTTGTTACTGCATGACAACATCGGTTCATTGAAGAAGACTTTGTACACGTTTATATGGGGGTTTATACCATTCAACCAATAGAGTGCACATGCTGAATGCAGGCAGCAGATTCACTGTGTATAGACGAATCTGAGTTATTGGCTTATGGTTGAATTTGCATAATCATGAAGTGAGAGCTACACTAATACCAAGCACAGTCCAAACTTGAGATCAGATTTAACGCAACCCCACAGTGGCTAGCGTCAACCACGGACCAATAGTATTCGACCATCATCTATTTATTCTCATCAAACTATGGCCTAAAGTCATTTCACTGGCTAGCCAACACCGGATAGTTTGCCCTCCAACTTGCAACAACTTTACACATCAAAATATTATATTTCCAGTGAGTTAGGAACTGGCGATTTCCTCAAACAGTTTCATTCCTTCTGTTTGCATCAACAAGTACAGACCCAATAAGAGACGGGAGCTCCTGTTTCTTTTTCCTGTTTCTTCTTTGATTTTAAGACGGCAACTAAAGAGAAAATGCCTCGGTCATTCTTAGTCAAAGCGAAGGGCAAGAAAGTGACGTATGCACCGGCAATCTGTATGGACGCAGAGGCACGAATGGCCAGTGCGTTCACGCCTGTGACACCGAGGAAGAAAGGTGAGTCAAACACGCTTGGAAACTTACTTCACGTGCTTTTATCTGTCCAACTGACCAATGTTTTTCTTGCATTCCACAAAATGGGAGGGAAACAATCGCTTGCTAATGATTTTCTCGTTGCTGACAAAACATTGAGCTTTATAATCTGGAGATTCAAAATTGTGCATTTTTTTTTAAAGTTAAGTTTTGTTATCGACAACAGCTTTGTGACGCGGAGCACTTTCCAAATTGCCACTCATTTTGTGATGTGATCTTTTTTAGATAGCAATAAAAAAAAAATGAAGCTTTTCGTGATCAGTAAATATCGAGGGTTTACTCAATTACTGTTTGATTTCAAAATAAGCTGACACTATTTCGAGCTTCCAACTTCTAAAATTGTCAAAAGACTTATTAAATACGGAGTAATTCTATTTCGTCGATCGTCGTAAAAGTTGTACCGGTACTCGATTTTGGGTATAGTTTATAAGCATCAATGAAGATTCATATCTCGAAATTGCAAGCATTGTATAAGTGAGGTTTATTGCAGGTAAATATAATTTTGAGTTGCTCGCATTTTCAGCAAGTCTATATAGTAGTTTATAATTGTTCGAACTTTTCAAAACTCTAAATGTTGACAATTTAACAAAAACCAGGTACCACTCAAGTCAGTTGAAGCCAAAGCGATAGTTGGATTTCTGAACAGAAATGATCTATAACGGCTAAGTTGCCATTTATCGTTTTAAATGTTCCATTTTTACACCGTATTTCTTCTCTCTCCTCACAATATTGTACTTTGATCAGTTCAAGCTGATCGAATGCCTCGGCTTCAAACACTTACTTTTTCATTATCGAGTGAGGCACATTTCACCTGTAAACTCACTGTCTTACTGTGTACTGATTTAAGATGCATTTTCTAATACTTAGAAAGTTTAAGAGTATTCGTATTTACAATGTCACAAGGTTGGTGAATATGGGCAAGTTGGAATAACACAGAATAGTTTTGGTTGAGTATATTCACCTGTGTATAACTTACTGTGTTCAATACAGTAGGGGGACTGTTTGTATACACAAGCTAATGGTCTTATCTTGTAACGGCACGCTTATAAAACACACTGAAGCACAGCAAGCAGGTGCGGGGTGGGTAAGATCCGGGCGAATCCGGGTGCTAGATTCCACTCAATTGCACCATTAATAATCTCATGATAAAACTAAATCAAAGCAAAGACAAATCATGTGGTCATGCCTCTGCGTATACAATTGACTTTTCGACGCGTACAAATCACAAGGTCCTCGTTTTTTGTTCAATTTATCCCGGATACTGTCATTAAATGCCGTTCCGACTCTTTAGAATACAACACAAATCGATGTATTTTTACCAACTTGGCTTCAGACAATGTAAGCAGGTGTCGAGAAAAGAGTCATTTTCCATATCAGTTATATTTCAAACACGTAAAGTGGTTTGTTCCAGAAATGTTATGATTTATAGGATAACGTGCATGTCCTCTAAAAACAGATGGATTCGGTAGTTTCAAAAGAACTGTGAAAGGACAACGACATCCTTAAGATATTAATGAAATCTCATTTATCTAATTCAAAATCTGTATTTTATATGATGTTCTAGTTTGAAGAGACTATAACTTATTAGGCCCATACTCTTTGAGATCTCATTTTTGATAACAACAGTGATTAATCACATTATTATAAGCAGATGGTAAATTCACAGGACAAGCTCTACAATACTATCATTATCTAATACACAATAATGTTATAGCTTTATAATGCCAAATAATATGCCAAGATTTTACACGTGGTTATGTCATTGCTTTTCCAGCCTTTGATGAATCAAGGCAAATACTCTGTGTCATTGAAATAAACCGACCACCAACCCACCCGTTTACAAACTCCGAACAATTTCAGCTTTTGTATTTTTGTTTATTTTCCTGGGCAGCTGTCCCAGGAAATTTCAACCCATAGTTCTGTGGTTTTATCACCCAAATCGTATTGTTAACCAACGTATGATTCTAATGGAAATGTTTCGTTGAGATTGATTTCATTAAAATAATTTAATTAACATTTTGTCAATTAAAAATTGACTCCTAACTGTCATTTACCATCACACATTCCCAAAGGAATATGTCTGCAGCGAATATTTAGCCATGATTTACACAGAATCAGTAAGGTCTAGTTTTAACGGTCGACATCCTCGACCATATGGTTATGTACATTTGCTTAAAAAAAATTAAATTCGCAATAAGAACACCGTACTTAAAAGAAACAACCGTTACATTGGGTATGTTATGGGTAAAGATACGGGTATGCAATGACTGTAGTCAAGTCCGAGTTTCAATTCACAAGATACCTGCACATACTAATTATATTCATTTGTTTTAAATTAACGTCAAAACGACTCACTGCACCTTATTGGGGATGGTCACGAATGAGAACACATGCAGTTATGGTATAAAAAAAAATCCAGTATTGGAACAAATAATGCACAGTTTAATAATTAAACCGGTAAGGCCTTTTATCTGCTTTAGCAAAATCATTTCTGGTAGAATCAGTTTCGTGTGGGTCTACATCAAGAGTTAAGCCTATAAACTAAACTTGTTATCACCACGCACCAGGATAGAAAACAAAACTCACTTTGGAAGACATACTTGCTATTCTCGCCTCCAGTAAACATGATTTAAATTCTGACCCAAATGTTATTGCCAATGTAGTACATTAAATTTACATTTCAACATTACAAATCTCTTTGTAAAACGAAATCAACAGAAACGTCATCTTTACACATACGTAAACTCTGTTAAAACAAGAGAAACGGAACCCCATTCAAAATTCACAATTTCAATGTTGGGTAACTTTTCAACCCATTCGTATGCGCAATTGAGAAATCTCAATATTGAAGAGGTATTAGTAATGCCTTGCCAATTTGACAGCGTATTCATATCGACTGACTGAAAATAACTAACTAACTAGAGAACGTTTAGAAGATGTAGAGTGTTCATTTCAGTATTACATAGAGTGATGGCAATATGCATCAGCATCAATTATTTGACTTTCTTGTCGAGATGGTGAGCAATTGTGTTAAGTGCATGATTGCTAATTTGTGGTACCCTGGCCTGAACCGCCCATTTCTCAATCACATACTCCACAGGAGTGTGTTCATCACGATGTAATGTCGATTCACCAACACACCATGTTATGTTCTATATAGATTGACATGCCAAGCCAGTGTTTGCGTTCATCAGGAATTGCCGTTTTCCTCGTTTCGCCTGCGTGCTTTTCAGACAGCCAATCCATTTCACTATTCCGTTTTAATAACGTTTTTCGTTCCCCAGAGTTGCCCGTTAGCAGCAACCCGGAGATTGGACGAGCCGTGACCATCGGACCGTATGAGGAGTCAGCGGTACCCGGCAAGCAACACAGCCCGACTATGAGCATCGATCAGCGGCTATCAGAGTTGACCAACGGAGTCCGGCGAGGACCCATCCCAGGTCCCATCACCATCCTCCCGTGTACACTCCCACCGGGCTACCCACCGCCTAGACCACTAAGTAGTCCGAGTCAACGTTGGCCAAGTGAGATATCAAGCTACGACATACCATCGCCGCCAGCTAATGGTAATGACACTCTCTACCTCTCCACATTGTCTATGCTTTATGACTTCCATAAGTCGTTGTATGCTTTCAAAGACGAGTAATAATCACGGCCTAAAATCAGTCACTAGCTCCGCAATCACCTCCCAACAACTCCCACAAGAGCTATTGCCTGTGAGATAGCCCTGCCGATCCACAATCAGGCTAATTACAGTATACTAACAATCTACACACACACAAAAGCCAACTGCAATACTGGCAAATGACACGGGTTTCAGTAATGGTTTGAGTGCTTTACAAATCTGTATTACAGTCAATAAGACCCATGGGTGTGCTACAGCGAGTAACACCGAGATGTATGCCCGTCTCGGGGCTCGTTGAGACCCGTCTACTCTCTCCCCCTCTCTCCCTCACGATCAACAACCAGCACGACTCGCCGTTGTTTAATAGTCCTACTCAAACAATCACCACTGACCCTCACAAGTACAGTGAGGGAAAACACAATGTATCTAATTAGACATGCTTATACTTCATCAACAATAGTAAATGTTGTAATTAAGCGTTCGGCGGGAGACAAATTCGATATGTTCGGTCTGTGTGTCCTCACATGGGGTCATATGAACTATTACCAGTGGCGAAGATGTCCACGTAAGGAAGGTTGCAAACGTAATGCGCCAACTCAGCCAAGATGCTGTCTACAGATTAGATTTGAAATTACCCCATGTTGGAGGTGCAATCTCTGATACATCAATGAAGCGTAGAGTAAAGAGTTGACATTATTACCTTATCTCATCATGAACTATGATGAATTGCAACCCAGGGAAACATTGACTTGGAATCTCAAGATAATTCTTGATCTGCTAGAAAAATACAATCGCATTGATTTATTACGTCGCCTAAAACTTCTAAGCCTTTTCGAATAAGACAAGTTTCGATCTCTATTTTACAATTTGTTGACTGGTGTTTTTGATAAGTGAAACTTATCCAAAGATTACTTTATACTGATATGCATTTGGATAAGATGTAAAATATAAAATATAAAACAAGATCCTTCTGAAACATCCACAAAATCATAAAATGCACCCATATTTGAATTTGTATTTCACTTGTAAAGTTATTTTGGCAATGCGGTATGATTTTTGAAGAGTTCCTGTGAAGTCAAAGGGGCAGACGCTTGGTTGCCAATGCGATACATATACAAACACGCAATAGTTTGCTTGTATAAATTCTTGCAACCCCACACAATCTTCGATATTGTATATATAAACACTCTTGGTTTAAAGTATGGTACTAATGAGACATCGAGACTATTGCCGTGCTTCGTTGAATGGGTGATGGAGGGAATCTCGGACTTGACTGGGCACGGACTCGCCCCGCTAACCACTACAGATTTCGTTTGCTTTCAGAAGCTTCCATGTTTTATTCCTGAGCGAATTATTGCGTGTTAACATTCTGGCACTGATTGCATTGGATTCGATCAATTAAAACTGTGGCCGAGTTTATATATGAGAAAACCAGATGGGAACATGTAGAAATGACTAGGCTGAAGAAATCATTCTTTTAAAGGTGCGGCAAGTGTTAGAGATTCGTAGTTAAAATGGGCTGGAACTTGCAGAATGGAAGACAAAATTGTCATGGCATTTTTTTCGATTTACTGTATTCTTAAACTCTTTGGACGACAGTGATATGATTTTTGAAATGATGGGGTTTAAATTGGTGTACCGGTAATACATTTTTGAACAACAACAAATTTCAAAGTATTTAGAGGGAAAAAATAAACAAAAGTTACAAATATTTCCTAGTCTTTTCCTTGTTGGTTTGGTGGAATTGTCTAAAATGTCGACTCTGTCCATGCTCAGTTTTTTGGCTCGGTTTGGAAAGAGTAAAAACCCAATCAACGGCATACTGTATTTAAGACTGGGATCAAGTTGTAATAAAGGCATTAACTTCATTGCGTCTGTGTTGATACAAAACTCCATATTGAAAATTGCTCTGTTCAATTAAAAAGCTAATGGCGGCCACCGTAAAGACCCGTGTTAAATGAGGTTTGATAGTTTCTGATTGGATTGGCCGTCAGGCGTTCAATCCAATTCCCAAACATAAACTAAATAAATTAAAACAGAATCTTTTGACTAAGTTTATTTTCCTTCCACTGCATGACGCTCGTTCAAATTTTAACGAGAGCTTATTTACTTTCACCCAGAGTGAACACAAGTTACGTTTGGTTGATAAACTAAACCACACACCCTTATATCAGCACTTTTTCATATGACAATCTCTCAGGTGATTTCCCACAACCCGCCATGTCAACATGGCAGCTCCTAATAACATGATTTAATGCTTTAATATATACACCTCCCATCTCACTACAGGTTTCATCAGCCGTGAAATATCAGAGCTGTTGAAAGATGGCCGCCTCAGCTACACCGACGTCTACAGAGCTCGTTTTGCACAAATCGAAAAAGACCTTCTCAAATCCTTCTCGCTTGATGATCTCAACTGGTACCGGGCTAAACTTGGGGTAGGGATTCCCGCTTACGTCCAATCCCTCCCTGGTGCTGCTGGCTTGAGACAACACCCATTTATTGGCATGGACCGCCCCCCGCTACAGAGACGATATTCATCTGATCCTGAAGAGTTTAGAGCAGAGAGGAAGCTCTTCTCCCCTTCCCCGCCCCTGTGTGGCTCACCTGGTCAACATGGCACATACACCTGTCTTGACTGTAACAAAGTCTTTAGCACACCCCATGGACTAGAAGTTCATGTCCGTCGATCACACAGCGGGAAGAGGCCATACGCCTGCGATTTGTGCCACAAAACCTTCGGACATGCCGTCAGTCTGAGTCAACACCGGGCAGTCCACAGTCAAGAAAGATCGTTTCATTGCAAACAATGCGGCAAGACCTTCAAGAGATCCTCTACACTCTCTACTCACATGCTGATTCACTCTGACACGAGACCATATCCTTGCGAGTACTGCGGGAAAAGATTCCACCAGAAATCAGATATGAAGAAACACACGTACATCCACACAGGTAAGCAACCACAAAACATAACTAAGAGCGGTCATACAGTATTCAAGATGCACGGCTCGATTTTCGCCGAAAGAATATTTTGTAAAGATTTGTTTTCTCTGAGCGAATTTGGACAGATGATGCTGTTCAAAACAAGTTTTTAATTAACTACCACTTATCATTGACGGATTATTCGGGCAAAACCTTAAATGAAAGCTTATAACTTTCTCGAATCTAAAAAAATAGCTATTTAGAATTTAAATCTAAGTTTCAGTTACAATAGGCCAAAAATCGGACCTGGCATCTTTAAGTAATACTCTCTGTTAAACACCTATAGGAAATTTAGTACAAATTACAAAATAGAAAGAACATTTCATTTTTTGTTTATATGGCACTTTATTGAGAGTTTGATTGTTAGCGTTGGGATCATTATGGAAGCTATGGGATGAATATCCAGTAATAACAACATCTGATTTGCCTTAAATGCCATGGCAACCACTGCTAATCAAGACACTACAAATAAGACTCGTTATACTGCTGTTGATTGGCTTTGTGATTGCAACTACGTCTTATTATTGTTGCTACAGCGCAATTTCAGATTACTAACTAAAAAAAATAAATGATGAATTTCAGTCAACTGATTCTGATTAGTATCAAACTGTAAACAAAGTGACACAACTTACAAATCACAACAATATATCGATATACGTTGACATTTTAAAACAGACGTAAACAAGACGTTAGTAGTACTGATGACAAGAATTATTTACCTACACGTACGTAATTTTGGACATTATCCGTTCGGCTTGTCGGTGGAAAAACTTTTCAAGACCATGTGGTGATAACATCTTTTGAATAAAAGGGGATAAGTTAGGATGTAGGTGGCGTAATGCACTTAAATCCGGTATAACTCTCAACAGGAAATAGGTTCTCTCAGGCTAAAAATGCCCGGGGCTTGAGAATTAGGTATCGATCAGGGCTTGAAGCACCCAAACAGAAATCAATGGGTTAGTCTTCGTATTCCAACCTGGGTATAACTCATCAATAATGAAGCATTGTCAACGCATCCGCTCGTCTCTTGTTTCCCCATGTTGGGTTTGAGTTGATGCACTTGTCATTCATCCTAGGTCAGTTTTGTCTCATTCAAGACATGCATTCCAGGCGTGGTGGTTTAATCCTTCAGTATGTAGAGGTACAAAATATAATCAAGCAAGGACGTCAACAGGTTTTCTTGGCCCTGTACTTTCATTGTACAGATAATACTCATTAAAGATTTAAGGGTTTCTGTTTGGATGTTGAAGATGTTGTAAGCAACCTGAAGACAGTACATGCATAAAGCCACACCCGTAGAATGATCACACGCTCTTTACAACCTCAACTTAGTTCATTAGTCACCTCTTACAATACCCAGACCCCAGACCACAGGCCACTCTAATACGGCCTCAACTTTTCAAGCAATCACGACGTCTCTAAGATTTGTTGTGGTCTGTCCATGAAAAGAGGTTTAACCAAAACTCCTAAATCTCAACAATCCCCCCTGGAAGAAAGCCTTTAAGATGAAAAGAGGATGATGCAGGGTTAAAAAGGAGGAATGACCGAGCACTCATGTAGTTCTTTTGTTACTTCATCTTCTTTCCTTGTACGTACATTTCTCATTCAATGCGTAAACCAAGTTACCACAGTTGCCCGTTGCGCCAACTCACACAAACAAATAGATTTACAACCACCACTGTGAAGACATCATTGGAGAACCAGAGAATTAATGCAGATGAGAAACCTCAAAAGACTTTTACTTCAATCCAAAGTCTGTAATCTCCTTTAAGTAAGGAAGAAATGCTTCACGCGGCAATTTAGGCTCCGCTCAGAAGACTCTGTCCTCAAAAATGGCAAATGAAACTTTCTTTTATTTAAAACGAATTATATAAGATGCTTCATGATTTACGATAATGCCGATACTCAAAAACTATTTATAACACTTTTATGTCTTGGAATTTCAAAGAAATCTAACCTAAAGTCCATGAAACAGTATTAATTTGTTCAAAATTTGGGATTTGGCAATGACTACAGTTATGTTAATAAATTTGTCGACAGAGTTTGTCTAAAACAAAAAATGTTACCCTTTTTATGAACTCATTTGTATTGCACTCAAGAAATAAAAACATTTTATGTCTGGTTGTGTATTAACAGACAATTGGCAGAACTCTCACATCCGAAGTGGACTAATTGTCCAACAAATTCAAGGGAAAAATCTTGTGGGCAGGGCAATTAACGAAAACCCGCATATTCGCCAGATTTTAACGTCAACATAATTAGTTTAAAGTCGATTTGAAATTTCATGCTGCAAAGAACGTATGGTGGGCCCCACCATGACCTACATCCGGGTACAAAGATTGATTATAGACGGCCATTGTGTAGACAGAAAAGTTTTACACGTAAAGTCATTGAGTTTAGCCAAAGCATGTGGGTGTGGGTTTATTAAATACAAATGTCAATCCTATCAGGTTTTCATTTCGACAAAAAGTTACTCACACAATACAACTCAAGGGAAGTAGAAGTCAACGTGCATAAGTAGTGGATGAACAATTTTCGACTCGATGTTTGGTGACGTGACACAAGGAATATGATACATGAAATAGTCATCGGATGCTTTGCTCGACTCGGTTGTAATTCAGGATGCTATTTGAGAGATCTCTAAGTGGCGAGATGAGTATCGCTTTCCGGGGAGGGATGGAGGGAGGGATGGAGAGGAAGGGAGAAAGATGAAAACGAAGAAGCTGTTTGAAGGATGATGTAGATCTAGGGAAGTGGGGCTACCTTCAACCAAGGAATTGTTTCGCTAGTTATATGCTAATTATAAATTACTTAAACTTGGGGCGATCTAAATCGGTTGTTTGATTTAAAACCCATTGATTATGATTTATATATTGTACAATGTTGAAGGAATATGGGTGGTATTACATGTTAAATACTACCAGCAGCTTTACAAGATTCCTCTGCTACCTGACTTACCCTCGATGTCTGTCACCAGACTAGCCCCAATTTGGTGATGTCTGATTAGAAATTAGGAAATAATGACTATTGGACACCAGACGCAACTATTGGTGATCATTCCACTTCACTTCAGTTGTACTCTTCAATACTGAACTAATTAGCTATTTTTTTTTCAACCTGAATGTTTAAAACCAGCATAAATCCTGTTCACCCCCTCTCCTTTTGCTTTAGCTTCTACATATGCACGTGCCGCTTTTATCAGACGATTGAATACTTTTGGGGACTAAACTAAATCCTGACCCTCATGTTTTCCACAAATCCTAGTGAAACCGTGTTGAAACCAACCTTGGTTTAAAAAATCTCACGATATGTCGGGGTGTCTGGCCCCTCTGGCTGTAGCTTGATCGGTGCACGTGTCACCTTTATCCGTATGATTGAACGCTTTTTGGGAGTAAACTAAATCCTTACCCTCATGTTTTCCAAAGCTCATATATAGTGAAACTAACCTTGTCTTAGAAAAATCTCACGATATTTCAGGGCCTCTCATCGGTCAATTGTACTTTTTTTAAGACCAAGTCAGTGACCGGTTGGGGTGTTACACTAGCGCGCTTGGGTGCTGAATAAGATGGGAAGGGTAGGGGGTTATGTTGAACCCTCTACGGGCATGTGGTTGACATCTAAACCCTAACTGTGATCTTGACTCCTATGGATTCATTAGTGGCGATAGAGTGGGATGGTTGAGGGGTTAACTTGAATCATTTGACCTGTACAAACAGTAGGTCTGAGATCATTGTGAACAATTTAGCATAAAACGTCGGCAAAACGGCAGCCATTGCATGCCCAAGTTACCATGCAATATCTTCAGCGTCTCTGTGGGACTACCAAGTAACACGTCTGACCATAAAGGTTTACACCGAGCGGGTGACGTGAGACATTGTATCTGTGACAACGACATTCCCTCCCGGCAGGTGGCAAACCCGACCGACCGTAACGTCCGCGACCCAGCCGCAGTGCACCGGACCGTCCTCGCTGTGCTCCTGCCGGTGAATCTACCCACTGCACGGTCCAGCAGTGCGCCGTAGTATCGGGTACCGCAGCTGTATGACATTAGTTACGGGAAAACAGTTTCTGTGAATCCCTCGAGTAGCAAACAGACACTTCCTCATCGTCACAAGTGACTTAGCAACTATTACTTAAGAATTAAGACGCCCGTCTTATATCAGCATCTCCTTCATTCTTACACTTGAGAAGTGTTGGCTTTTTGCTGTTAAATTTGCGCATGCATGAGTCGAGCGTGGAAGGAGGGAGTGAGATGGGCCGAGTAGAGTCGCTCACAGCATAGTGGCAAGACACCTCCGAGGCACGCCGCAAGGCTTGCCCGGTACACACGCACCAACAGCCCCCACTAGCTGAACCGACTCTACACGCTAGAACACCCTCCAAAATTGGTTACAAACCACCGTTGCCGCTAAATTTGGGTGAAATCCGTGTAACGGTGCCTTCTTGTCACACGCTGTCACCCAAGAGGCTGGCGTTTTAACATCTGCCCCATAATTTCGTCTGCTGGAAATGTTGTGATCGGATTTGATCTCTCGTACTTTTCCCCGGCGTTTCAAAATTTACAGACAAAACTCTGGACATCTTTCGTTATATTTACACTTTCAAAAATAAATAAAATTATGCACAAAATTCCTACTGAGAACAGTTTTTGATGACCTTACTGTTCTCTTATGAGCCGAGTATTTTTAGGTTTAAATAAATTCTCAAGAGTGATTGCTTATATATCTTGAGGAACTCTAGTTTCCTTGTTTTAAGAGAATGTTGAAGAATAGAAATTCATTTCGAAATATCAACAGTGATTTTAAAATGTTTTTTTTTTAGATTGAGACAAACCAACAAATAGATAAGGTGGAATGCACTTTTGAATTGTTCTATACTAAAGATCACTAATAGTATTTGGTTGTTAATTGTGTTTCAAAACAAGGAAGGGCTTTCATAAAATTAAAACTTGATTTGTGTTAATCTTGTAGGGAATCAGCAACTTCACTATTTCAAATCCACTTCAAATTAGGTGTGGGACCCCAACAAAATGAAACAAAAGAGTTTCAAAACTACTTCAATTACATGTCCCACTAAGAGACACGAATGTGTTTCGTTTCGGGTTATTTATAGACAGATAGATGGGCCAGAAATACACCAAAGTGTTTTTGTGCGAAGAACTTGATTATGAAGTGGTTGGAGTGAGTACCGATATAAATGACACGCTAGGAATGATAGAGTATCCATTGACAGAAGTTAACGACTTTGACACAATTTCCTTTGTCATGCTCCCTGACTGTACAACACGTATGACTACAACGTAGACAATGACGTCAGCGATACCAGCCGATCAAATTACCCGGTTTACACACTGATAAACACACTGATATCAAAAAGACTTTGTATGCCTAAATTTTGTCCTCCAAATTGACTGTCCTCGTTTTATCATTGGTATAAAACAATTTCATAATGAAAAAATTTCTTATGATATTTCTGTTTTTGTATCTCCTAATTCAGGTGAGAAACCACATAAGTGTCTGGTGTGCGGAAAGGCATTCAGTCAATCTTCAAATCTCATCACTCATAGCAGGAAACACACGGGTTACAAGCCGTTTGGTTGTAAGATCTGCGGGAGAGCATTCCAACGTAAGGTAGATCTCCGAAGACACTTCGAGACACAACACCCCGATCAAGAAAGAACCACCTCGTCCATGTTTGGAGTGATAAACATGTGATGGACACGTGATTGATGAATGAACATGACTTGCGCAATATTGGACAAAACTGAACATGATAATGGACATGGTGAAAAATGGCGACTGAATGACGTCATTACCAAGATGATGCGTGGTTTACATTACGTCATTTTTATCCCTACGGGAACAACCTCGACAATCACGCATGTAAATCTATTGTGTGTGTGATTCAAAATTAGAACGTGGACGGATGGCATACAATCGTACTGTGCCAATAACACATGATGTGTATAATAGCTATATTGTACATATTAAAACATGTTGAAAATTGTAATATATTTACCAAATATGCATTATTATTTACGTGCATGTAAAGTATGTCTGCACAACCTTATGGTGTTGAACAATTACGCTCAGTCATGGGTCGTTATGATCCTTATTTTATTACCTTCGCTTCGCCTTTGGTTCCAGATTATACAATGTTTATGTTTTGTAGTTGATAATAAAACGTAATATGTCAGTTCCCCACCAATTACAATTTACAAATATTATAATGCTAAAGTGAAAAAAAACATTCCCCATCAATAAGATGGCTTGTTTATTAATATTAAATTAAAGAGGAGAACTGCTGAGAGTGGCAAAATAATGGCACTTTAGATACTTTAATACAAATATTGAATTGTGTCTATTGGGTGCCAAAATGCAACTGAGTATCTTTAAAATGGCAAACAAACAACGTAATTTTGATTTAACAAAACCTAACACCATTGCCGTACAAAAGAATTTTTTAGTCTCCTTCTTTCTTCGTGAGACAATGCATACAGGTTGAATATTTAATAAATTCATTAATCAATCCGATTTGTAAAGTCATACATTTGGAATCATGATAAGAAATAATGATGTTACAAAAGTCATCATTGTGTCTATTTCAAATTCCACTTTAGTTTTTTTTTCGTTTTGCCAGTGCCAAATAGCCGTTCATTAATTTCCTAGTTAATGCAAAAGGAAGCGGTAAAACAACCAAATGCTCACAGATGATGTGTGAAACTTACGCAGCCATTATTTTCCGCTTAGCAAACTGTATGCTATTGGCTTGTGATTAATTTATCTTGGAGAAAAACTGGGCAAACTATTTAATATGACAATCCAGGCAGGAAGAATAGCGGGAGAGAAGTTTGACTATACTAAGAATCTTATCTGTATCAATCAATATTCAAAGACAATCATTAAAACAAATAAAAACAGAGTTCACATGATATGTATATATGAGTATATTGCTGTTCCAATATTGTGAGTGTTTTTAGCTTGGGATTCCATTTTGTTTTTCAATCAAATATAATCCTGAGATCAAAGTGAAATAAGGCTTACGTCATTCACAAATCGAAAGCTTCTTAATCGGGTACTCTGTTTGACTAACCAGATAAGAATTATACCCAATCAGTAACAGGTGCGCAATGGAGGCTAAATTTCTCAGCCTATAATTATCATACTTGATTACTTGTCTGGTATACAGCTATGGAGAGATCGATCGGCATGGGAGAGAATTAATTAATTATGGCTACGATATCCACAGGGAGATATTGAAAAGAGAAACGAGCGCCTCTGATAATGCTTGTCACCAAGATAAAGTAGTAAATCTACAGAGAGATGTCTACATTATACTTACAGAATGATGTATAAATAGAAGTTGGATTTATACACAAACCAACTGTCATATACAAGTCAGACAAGATTTTGGGCAAATTTAAATATATTAATCTGGCTGAAGTGTAAATCCAAGTATACCATAATATGAACTTTATTAAAAACGTAATGGGCATCACGTCCTCCTATTTAACCGGAGTAAATAATTATACACTAAAAAATATGTATGAAAGTTATGTTTCAGTGAATTTGACCCTATAAATAATTGGCTCGGATTCGATCCTGATTTGAGTGGGTTCGACGCTGATTCGCGTGGATTCGATCCTGATTTGAGTGGGTTCGATCCTTATTTCTGTGAGTTCGACGCTGATTCGCGTGGATTCGATCCTGACTTGAGTGGGTTCGATCCTGATTTGGGTGGGTTCGACGCTGATTTGAGTGGGTTCGATCCTGATTTCTGTGGGTTCGACGCTGATTTGCGTGGATGCGATCCTTATTTCTGTGGGTTCGACGCTGATTCGCGTGGATTCGACGCTGATTCGCGTGGATTCGATCCTGACTTGAGTGGGTTCGATCCTGATTTCTGTGGGTTCGACGCTGATTCGATCCTGATTTGAGTGGGGTCGATCCTGATTTGAGTGGGGTCGATCCTGATTTGGGTAGGTTCGATCCTGATTTGAGTGGGTTGGACGCTGATTTGGGTAGGTTCGATCCTGATTTGAGTGGGGTCGATCCTGATTTGGGTAGGTTCGATTCTGATTTGAGTGGGTTCGACGCTGATTTGAGTGGGTTCGACGCTGATTTGGGTAGGTTTGATCCTGATTTGAGTGGGTTCGACGCTGATTTGGGTAGGTTCGATCCTGATTTGAGTGGGTTGGACGCTGATTTGGGCGAGACCCGACTCTGAGCTAAGCATTGATCATGTCAACTGAAAATCGGGCTACCAGGTTATTTCTTACCCCGTGTTTTGTTTTACTGTAAAAAATAAGATAATCAAAAACCATCTGGTTTCATTAGTCATTCAATCTGACGTGAAATAATTGCTTTTTAACAACAAAATTGAAGCAAAACCATAATTCAATCAATGAGATAATATTACTGAACATACATTTGTAAAAAGTTGAGGGTTATACAGTTTTTTTCTGAGTATGTTTTGGACAAAGCATTGCCCTCAACTTTACTGAGAATGTTTACTGCGGATCAATCATGCATTGTGAAGTCGGCGTCTTGCCCTAGGGGATACAATGTTCGGTGTGTGCTACGGAAAATTGTCTTTGTAAACACGACAAAATTGATTTATTATTACCGATGATAAAGATTTGCCTCTCGCAAAGTAGGCTCCATATGAGCATCAATTAAATCCGGAATATACCAACTAAGCACGTCTTGTTGACTATTATGAACACTGACACACATTAATTTGCATGATCAAAAATCGGGAGATGAGTTTCTTTCAAATAATCAATTCATAAAATCAATTTATCAATGATTTAACCAATCCGAGGAAGCAGTTATATATTCAGTAAAAATGAAATAGAATTGTTCAGGACCATGTCTTGACGGCGTTACGTCACGAGTTATTTATCAAACTCGTCAAGAGTCCATTACAATCCATGAATGATCAAAACGACCGCAAAATAAAACTGAAGAGACAACCGTACTTGCCATCTCCATTTAAAGACGTTATAGACAGGACAAAAGGCAGAAAGAGAGTAACACATGACGATAAGCCAATACATGTGGATTTTTCCTGTACCATTATAATATAACTACAGGCTGGCAACACTCATTCAGCCACTCATAACCATGGTATGTTCGCATTTTGCATCAATATTTGTTACGCATGACATTCAAATTCTGTCTGAAAACTTCCCCCTGCGCGCACGTAACACGCGGCGACTGTGCCACACTCACCATTTTGGAAGTCAATAGGTGTACGTGGAAACGCGCGTCGCCTAAAATGCGCACTACACTGTAACACACAGTGACATTGACTTCCAAAATGGCGCAACCCAGATTGTGATGATGACGTCAGGTGAATTGGGTCAAGCAGAACGTGTCCTATATAGTCATCATAAATAACAGCAATATATAATACTCATAAACTTACAGAGATTTTATTTATTTGTTAATTTATTTGTTTGTTTATTTATTTATTCTGGTTGTGAAGCCAATGAGTCTCAGAAAGCTAACTTAATCACTATCCTAGCCCAAAAGAAACCAAAGTTTCAGTTTTAGATGTGGGAGGATAAACCCACAGAAATAAGCCAAGGAAAAACCAAAACAATCAGGTAGGGACTGAAAACCCAATCCACATAGTGCCCCGGCGGGATTCGAACCGGGATCCTCGAGGTGGAAGGCGAGGAAAGATAACCACTACGCCAACCCGACCGCCCTAACACAAATTTAAACTAAAAATGAAGCTGCGAGTTACTTTTGATTAATCAAATCATAAACGTTATCAGAAAAACACATCAATTGTTTTCAAAAAAGTCAAGCACTCCCAAACCAACACAATCACAACAAAGGCTTCCGCAAGTCCGGGATTAGTGTATTTGTACTTGCATAGTAACTGTGTTTATTAAGAGAGCACGGGACACTCCATGTGAAAAATAAAACAATTCTCAAATTTATTTGCTGGTATTTTTCATACATCAAACAATTAAATGTCTGTTATTAAAAAAAAAACTAATTGAAATACGATGTTGGTTTAAATTTGTCATGAATGACCACACACGAGGCAAGTTTGAGGGATGTAGATTGTCTGCCATCATGTCCGTGTTTACACTCCACCTAACAATGCAAGAACATAGTTCTCATATAGTTGATGTGGGTTTAAATTTGTCATGAATGACCACACACGAGGCAAGTTTGAGGAATATGTAGTCTGCCATCATGTCCGTGTTTATAGTCAACCTAACAATACAAGTATACATACTCTTCAGTTAGTTCAGACAAACGTTCAATACAGGATTCTGCCAATTCCGCCCCGCATCCCCGGATCCCCGAACAGTTGCCGGGTCCTTCATCTTGTTACTCGACATGCAGTCCCATGGAAACTTTGACTGAGGGAGGAGGCGATGCTGGTAGTGAATTCAAGTCTGTACCCCCATGGGATTAACAGTGGTTTGATTGATTGTAACGGGGCATGCAACCAAGTTGAACTTGGCTGGATAAATATTTCGGGCATAATGATGTATTGAATTTCGTGAGCTCCATAGTACCTTCAAAATATATATCTTCGATGATAACTAAATGAAAAGAGGAACCCACGTGTACAGCCACACACCGTAGTCTGCATTTCGATTGCTATCATCCTAAATTAAAAACTTCAAAATTAGGTTAAGCTGTTTAAGCGCTGTTATTATTACAAATAGTTTATCATCATAAAATAAGAGTGCAGTCTGTATCTAATAAACTACATAAGTTATCAAATATCAGTCTTATTATGGTTATCACGTAATTCTAAATCTTGAATATTAAACGGCCACCATTCCTAAACTTACACGAATGTATCACTTCTTTGACAATCCATCCCTTGCAAAGCCTCCATGTTTTTCAGCAAGCACAGATCCACCCTTCTTTTTCTTAAGATCCAACCATATAAGAACTCTGAGTCTCAGAAGACAATCAAAATCCTTTCCATTATGTATTTCGTCATTAAATGGCAGATTTCCGAGCAGTCTCAAAGCCTAAAGAATTCCAAAGTATCCAAACAAAATGAAGAGAAATACATCACAAACTCCATCTAAGTGGTCGTACACACGATGTTGACAAATGGGCTTATAAGACGTCTTATGGGAACAGTAATGGACGGATTTGGGGATAGATCCCCGCCAAGAACAACAAGGAAACCATGTATGGGCATTGCAGAGCTGAGGTTTGCTCTTGTCTCAATCAATCTAGATAGGCCCTGCTATTTATTCAATGTCTTTTCAAATGCAGGAATAAAAATAAAAGCGGAAACAAAAGAGATTTTGTAGTATTCATAATGAAGGTTTTCTGCAGACTGATGCATTGGTTGCAACAAAAGTCACTCCATGTAGAGTATCTAAGATATATGCAAACACAAATCCATTTGTATCTCTGTACCTTGTTTGTTTAAAAATAATAAATTTTTATTGTTGTTTATAAACAAAAAGAAATATAAGCCTAATGTTATTTTTATTTTACGAATGTTTGGGTAGGTAAAAGGAAATCAATGCAAACGGTACCCAACGTAAATAATTTGTAGACACTAATCCATAAAGCAAAAATTTGTTTCACAATATGGTTTTACAAGGCGTGAATTTTTAAAATGTTTTATTAGGAATAATAAACCCATTCTTTGTACATTATTCTGCTATGATTTACCATTCTTTAATCTTCTATGAAACCACATTCACACACAATGACGCCATTCCTTGCTTTTGAATTTTTAAAGCCAATTTGTGACACATCATTTTGCAGGAGTTATCAATCTGTGTCAAACAACAGGATGGGTACTAAAAAAAATCGACTCGACTAGTATTCCTTCTCGTAACCTTCATCAATATTTTGGTACTATGGTGAAACTTTTCCATCCTAATTTCCTGGATTCTGTCCACCACACTCTTGTTTACTCACGCATAGCCACTAAAAAATACATGATTACATTCAAAAACGCATGTGTGAAACTGTAACATGTATTATATGAATGGAAGTTGTAATATTGGTGTATTGAATTGCACTATAACTCAAGGTTAGTTAGAAATTATCTGTAGTGGACAATTTGATAAATGGGAAAGTCTTGAGCTAATTATAATGTGCTACCTTGACATTATGAGACTTCAACTTCATGCTAGATACAAAACATAAAACTTAGTATTTACAATGAGTCTATGCACTTTGTCAAAAAAATGAACAAATGACCTTCTGTGCGGTAAGAGTGTTCCGTTTTGTGTCTTTAATGTAGTAATTCTCAATAGCTTTCACTATCATAAGAATTATAGAAGAGACAAATAACGTCAAAAGTCATTATGCATTGGAAACTACATCATTGTCTTTCATCTGTTTGTCCCCAAGAGGTAAAGCCTAACTCTCGTCACTTAAATCTGTTTATTGTAAACAGATTGTTAATTATCGGTCACAGATACCTTGAATAAATTGACCACATTATGTCACCAAATTAAGGCCACACTAGAAATGCTATCTACAAAAAAAATAAGAAGTTGAGTCATAGTAAGACTGCACTCCTGTAGTATAGAGTGGATCGCTCTCAAAAGTGTATATTTTACTTTGTCCATCTGTTTTAAAGAGAAGCATTTAATGAGAAGAAGATGAAGAAGAAGTAGTGAATGTCGCACCTGAAGTAACTCCCAAGTGATACGAGTCGAGGCTTTACCTCGTGGAGACCAGAGGAGGACACACACAGATGTAGTTTCCTCCTCATCATCAGCTGCAGAGCCTAGCTAAACCTGCCATAAGGGTGTCAAGACGGAATCATAATATCATAATCACGTCCACAAGAGTGTCACACAGGGACTCAAGACACAACCACATGATCAATCAATGAGGCTTGGCTTGTTTGACTCCGGGTTGAAGATGGAGATGATCTACAGACATAAAGAGAGGAGATGAGGAGTTAAGATAGGTGTGATGGGTGTGTGATGATAAAGTAGCAGTACATAAGGAGTGAGACTAACATAAGAACAGACACAACCAATGGGATGTGATTGAGGAAAGAAACATTTGAAATTAGCAAATCTGAAGGGAGGGTGAGTGTGATTTGGAAGAAGGGGTGGGGCTGTGGATTTCAAATGTGTGTGATGGGCTAGCAATGGGGACTGGGCCAGCCACAGGAATGTGATTGAAACATGATCATGTGCAGAGCAGATGGCCTTAGGGTGTGGTAAAGTAAGATGTGAGACTGGGGAAAAGGTCTTAGGGTGTGGGGATTCAGATGGGTAAGGTTGAAGAAAAGGCTTTACAATACATCAGAATAAGAAGGTATGGGCAGGATGTAGCGGAGTATTAAATAAGTGGATCCGTGTCTTAGGATATAAGGAAGTCAGCGAGGAGGCCTAGTTTTGTAATTAAGACTTTAGTGTATGATTGAGTAAGATGTGATTGGAGAAAGGTTCTTTATGTGAAATAAAGCAGCAAAGATAGTCAAAAGGGGTTAAAGGTTGACAAAGCCAAAATGATGTAAGAATGAAGGTTGAGATGTATTAAACAAGATATACAGAGAAACAAGCCAGCAGAAATGTCCACAGCGTCAAAGATACCAAACTTGACGAGTTGGATGATAACAAGAAAGAGACAAAAATTATAGGAGATGAATTTGCTATTTACTATGCAATCTGCTAATGTAATATTAATGCTGATGTCTTAATACTCCAGAGCTGTTCAGGAGTTTAATTTATTGATGTAGAGTCTGCAATGAATCAGTGAAAGGAATATCCATCTGCTTTGCTGAACACAGACCCAGGGTATCTGGACACAGGCCAAGCCTTGGCCTGTGTCCAGATACCCTGGGTCTGTGTTCAGGGCACTATAGACTGGGTAAGTCTGCGCATAGTCAGATGTAAGCCCCGCCCCCCTAAAGTACTCAAGAGCAGCAAAACAAGACAAGAGCACAAACAAAAGGGCTTTTGGTGTTTTCTGATTTCTAGAGGACTGAGAAACAAAGTGTCCATGTTTTCCTGGTTCTTTTTAAATATTTACAATATGATTTGATACAAAGATGGGGGGGGGACCCCATGAGACCCCATTGTGGATTATGTAAGTACAAAGGAATATAAATGGAACGAAAGAAACATCTAAGAATGCCACGCGAAGGTTTGATGTAGACGATGAAGAAAAGAAACATCTAAGATTGCCATTACAACTTTTGATGTAGAAAAAGAAGAAAAGAAACATCTAAGATCGCCATGCTAAGGTTTGATGTAGAAGATGAAGAAAAGAAACATCTAAGATTGCCTTTACAACTTTTGATTAGAAAAAGAAGAAAAGAAACATCTAAGATCGCCATGCTAAGGTTTGATGTAGAAGATGAAAAAGAAACATCTAAGATTGCCATGCGAAGGTTTGATGTAGAAGATGAAGAAAAGAAACACCTAAGATTGCCATTACAACTTTTGATGTAGAAAAAGAAGAAAAGAAACATCTAAGATCGCCATGCGAAGGTTTGATGTAGAAGATGAAAAAAGAAACATCTAAGATTGCCATTACAACTTTTGATGTAGAAAAAGAAAAGAAACATCTGAGATTGCCATGCGAAGGTTTGATGTATAGAACACGAAGAGAAGAAAAATCTAACATTGCCATGCGAAAGTTTGATGTTGAAGATGAAGAAAAGAAACATCTAGCATTGCCATGCGAAGGTTTAATGTGGAAGATGAAGCAAAGGAGCCTGGTGTTCAAGGCACAAACTACAAAAGACAAGCAAAGACAAAATAAATTGCAAACCTAAGAATGATGCCATCATGGGTTGCTTGCCTCAATAACGTTGACCATCTCCTGAAGCTTCTCCATACTAGTGCCCATTTTAGCCAGTAGAATCTCAATAAACCCACGGTTCGCATCATTTGTAAGAGAGTCGCTAATTGACTTATTGCGCCCAGCCAAACTAAAATAACAAACAAACAAAAACGAAACGTTAATTCAAATAAATAACTTTTACAAAAGAAGGGGAAAATTGCTTTACATGGAATTTGTATAAAATGCATTTGTTAGACCAATTTTGACGTGAAAAGTACAAATGAAGTTGACGTTTGGTAGTAGCTGCTCTCTCCTGCATCAAATCAATATATGACATAGATATTAAAATATGAATTTAGAGGGAGGTTTCCATGCGGGATATGGTCAAAGTGATGTACGAGTGCAGCAATTTCTCCCGCATACACAGTTAATTAGTAATAACTCAATATCATCCAAACAAAATATAAAATGATGTCTACATAAACTAGGTGGACATTAATTGAAGAATTGCTAGGAGATCAATTACAATATCATCTATCAGACAGAGTTTAATTTGTCAAACCAAAAAAACTAAATCCATTTCAGTGGAAATCATTTAATTATTGTCCAATCAGCTTCGTGTTGGAATCAATGACATGAAAAAGTATTTTTTGTCGGGTCTAAATTGACAGCTTTGACCGTGGCATGATGGCTGAAAAGGGCCATGCTTTTATTTTGTCATTGCAGCCAATAGCCATAGTCATAGCCGAAGTCGCTTGGTTGGGACAACCAATGCCAATAGCCAATGTCCATATCAGCCAATAACCAATGTATAACAGCCAATAGCCAATGACCATCTCATCCAATAGCCAATGTCAGCCAACAGCCAACGACCATCAGCCAATAGCCAATGACCATACCAGCCAATAGCCAATGTTTATACCAGCCAATGGCTAATGTATAACAGCCAATAGCCAATGACCATCTCATCCAATAGCCAATGTCAGCCCACAGCCAACGACCATCAGCCAATAGCCAATGACCATACCAGCCAATAGCCAATGTTTATACCAGCCAATGGCTAATGTATAACAGCCAATAGCCAATGACCATCTCATCCAATAGCCAATGTCAGCCCACAGCCAACGACCATCAGCCAATAGCCAATGACCATACCAGCCAATATCCAATGTTTATACCAGCCAACGGCTAATGTATAACAGCCAATAGCCAATGTCTATATCAGCAAATAGTCACATCCAATCAGGCATATAAGCCATAAGCCATCTAATTCATTTACACACACAGTTACATTATAACGAGACACACATCTGAAATAGATGGGTGCCTGCGAAGTAATGACCTACTTCATTGTGATCTCTATTCTGTCTTCCGGGTACGCTTTACAAAAGATGACCGCAGTGTGAACAGACTCAAATTAAGCGATTTCTGATATTGATATGGGCAGATAGCTTAGCTTCCAGGCTGGAAACATTGTGTCTTGCATCAGTGATACTGCGTTCAATTTTTAATTAAGTGTTTCCAAGATTAAAAATTTCACACAAATTTACTATACAATTGAAGCGACATTGACGGAGATATAGCATCTGATGTTACCTTTAGAGTGAAATAGTTGTCATTTTATTGCATGTAATCAGTGGTGCATTTATTGCTGATATTCCTATTTAGCTTTAAACGTTAAGAATCAAGCACAAATCTTCACTTGATCGTTACACGTTGACACTGGTTTCCTCCCCCACCTCTATCCCTTCCTCCAATCAGTATTCCTATCACAGCAAAGCCTCTCCAATCCACCTGACGAACAACTCTGTCATGTCGACCCCCCAGATGATCACAGAAAGAGCAAAGATGCTGTGGGAATCCTCAATGAGGAAGACCACATCCTGATGGCATACTGATGAGGGAGAAGAGGAGGCAGATGGTAACAAGAAAAAATCCCAAGAGAACGGAGGGGATGGAGACTCAACATGAAAATATTCACAACTGTTGGTGAATCCTTAATAACAACATCATGTGAAGGAATCATCAACCATTGCATAAGTTTACCTGTACTATATCTTAAGACAATGATCAAATGTTCAACCTCACCGATCTTCAAATTTGATTATTCCTGTGAATTAGTATATGTCATCCTAAGTTAATTCTTTTGACTACAAGATAACAATAATCGTCTTAGATTACCCTACAAGGCAGATACTGATGCTAAATAAATAGCTATCATTATTCAAATTTTTCTTAAGATCAGAGAGTGCATCTTGCTCAATGGTAGAGTGAAGCAAAGACGAACATAACAAATGAAGACGAGATGAGGATATATTTTGAGTCAACCTGCAATGATGGAATGATAAATCCTACATTAATCACCAGGTGTAACGAAATGAAAAGCTTTCCAACCAACTACATCATTTTCATGATGGTTCTGAATTCAGCAAGCTCGCTGTGATCAACTCGACACCCAACTTATTACACAGAGTTTGGATGGCGCATCTGCAAGCCGGTTTCTTTGTGCGCGTGGCTCCACAATCAATCATCCTCGTCCCCAGGGAACTCCCCCGGGGGCTATTTTTCACAAGTGGGAGCTGCAAGAGGAGTTTGCCTAGCACGGTTACAACGCCAGTGGGTGGGCCCGGACAATCCACGGTTTAACGGTTGCTGGAGGAGTCGATGGACAATCCACTGCTCTGGGTAAATTTGCTTTAACATGTATCGATATCATAGCACCGTAAAGGGTGTTGTTTCCAATTCTATACTCGTTTTCGCATCACATGCTAGGGTCATTTCTCCTGGATGGGCGTTGAAGGGTAAATTTGCACACAAGACACAGCGGTTGGAGAAAACGGGGGGAACATAGATTGGGTTAGCAGTGACTATAAAGTGACACCCCATCCGCATACACTGCAGCTTCATGTCTCATATTAGGGTGTGTTAGAAGTCAACTCTACCTCGGTGAAATCTTGACTGACCCAAGGGATTTAAGAGATGTACAAACTGACAGCTGCAATTGCTGGATTTGCAGATCTCATCTCCCACTGTAAATCATGCAGGCATCACAGGAATACAATTATGACACAACTTTTGTATTGGCAAATTAATGGGTCTTCAAATTATAAAGCTATTTATCACGATGGTAAGCTTATGCATTGTATAACGCATTCATCAATGATAAATAGAAATATTATAATGTACTGACAATCCCGTATATTAGTATGGCTTAAATAATGGCTGACACGTTTAAAAAGTTCAATGGCATTAAAACTTTGCATATCAGACGGTCAAGAGATGGTTCAGCTCTGATAACTGAAAAATAATCACATAGCGAATCACTATGTCACAACACACACACCATGCCCTTTACTTATCTCGTATATCCGGGACTTGTCTATAGATGTTCTCCCATTGTTTGGACTTGGGTTTTTTAGTGTCATCCTTATTGGTTTTGTACACGAAAGCGGAGTGAGGACATCCACGCTCTGTCGAAACACCAAGACCCATTTTCTTAAAGTCATCTGTTTCAATGGGTAGACACACGTTTGTCGCTCTGGTAAATTGAGGACTTCTTTTTCTTTGTTCTCCCATTGGTTTGATTTGGTATTTTGTAGCGATGTCTTGTTCATAAGAGCGAAACGAGGATGACCTCATCTGTCAAAATACCCAGCTCCTTCAGTTTCAACGAGTACGCACACTCACACAAACAAAAAAAAGCAAAACTGAAAGGATCTTACTGGGGGGTTCATAATAATACTCAACATGTGTTACTCTACAAAATGGTCTGTAAGTTTTCCAAACCATTAACGTTTATTGTCTAAGATTCACTGTAAAATATTCTGGAATCAAAATCACATTGATTGGAATGACTGGAGTCCAAAATCTGCTCCTAGGTGATAAATGACTCCAGGACTGAACCCCCTAAGACACCTCCAACAAACTTATTTCTTAAACATTATTCAGTATGTAAGCTGTGAAATAATACAGTGCTCCAGGTGACAAGCTCGTGGCTGAGAGAAAGATGTGTGACAACGTGGCAAGAGGCTGGGTGCTCTGTTACTGCTATATGGTTCAACCAAAGAATACACGGCTGAGCTTCAAGCTCTTATATAAATTATAGCCGCCATGAAGTGTAGGACTCCCTGCATACATGCAGCTAGATTGAGTGCTGATTTGCACTCACTCAAAAAGGAGCCTGTCTTTTTTTATTTATCAAGCATCAAGTTGATGACTAGTAAACACAACACTGATTTTGAAATATTGTACTTTCAATTTAATTAACTACTTATCCTTCGTTCTGTCTATAGTGACTTGTACATTTAAATAGCATTTTTTTAAGTCCAGTATTGGAATGAGTACCATTTATGTGGACACACCTTCTTTTTTCACATTTTTCAACTCAAATAACTGAGACATCAATATGATAATATAAGAATGATTGGAATAAGGCATTCATAATTTTCAGGACTACAACATTAACTGTCGAGGTCTTCTATTTGTCTTGAAAATAAGCTCAAAGAAATCTTCTCTCTCCATCAAGACAATGAACTATTTTAAAGATGTGGTCATATAGAGACGTTACTTCCTTAACACACTGCTGACTACTACCTTCTGACCACTTGAAGAAATGAACATTTGTTATCTGAAAACAAATCCACTAAAATCACAGCTATAATTTTCACTGGTTACCATTTACAAGTGTGTACTCAGGAAAGAGTGTCTGGTCAATGCAAAAGGTTCACCAATATGTAAACCGCATTCTTTCCTAGTGGTTCTTGCATAGCATGTGCCCTTCTGTTAACAATAGTAAATTGAAGTGGATTTGGTAATAAATGGGTGCTGACAATCAATATGAGTCTGAGATAGTTCAATATACTAGTCAGTGATTGGATTAAACTCATTACTCCTACCCCAACAAATGATTGTAATAATTTTCCATTCCACTTCCTTCTTTTACAGGATTTGTTTATTGTAGACAAGCATTTAAGCCTACTTGATAGACAGATGGTTTGCCTGTTGCACCATGATGCAGATTTCCTGAAGGGAGAGAGGGGGTAAACCTGACTGATCATCAACAAAAGATCTAGGAACAAATGACTGAGTCAAAGTCTCTCAGTCATCATCTGTGCTTTGATTAATGAGAGGAGTATTCACGTGTGAAACAAGTATTCACCCCAATCCAATCACCTAATGATAGTGATGGCTACTGAAGAGCACTGGGAGCTGAATTTCACTACTGACTAGATATGTGCTGCATCCTGTAGCAACATCATTACATTGTGATTCAAGCAAAGTGAAGTGCATGGCTTGAGGTAAAGAAGGATGTATTGGTGCGAGATTTGCTCACTCTTTTTTTATGCAACTCACCCAACGCCCAAAGGTGTGGGCTACTTTTTGAAGGGATACATACAAACCTGCCCCATCAATGCGCAGCAACAAGACATGGCGAGATAACGCAAGTCTCTTCAGAGCACAGCTAAGAACAGGGAGGAGTCAATGAATCCGTTGCGAGACAATTCGATTGAAATTTACTCTATTCGATTGAAACTAGGGACAAACTGCAAAAGATTTGTCCCTGGCCTCAATCGCAAAGAGTGATTTTCAATCTAATTAGAGTGATTTTCAATCTAACTATTTAAGAGATAACTGCCCCTTCCCCTATTTGAAGCAATTATAGTTAAGAGTAAAATCCTTTCAGATCACAGTGACCCTTACCAAACAACATTACATGTTTGATGAGACTAATGTTAGACAAGTCTTCAGCGTTTATTAATCTAACCAAAATTACTGTTTGAAAAGTTGAAATAGTATCTGTTTTTAAAACCAGTACAAATTGTAAAAGTTGGATGTTAATATTTCAGAGGTTATCTAAACATTTATTTGCTGATTTGTAAAACAGAAGATGAACCATATAGTGGAGATCAGAAAGGTTGCAATACTTAATTTATTCTAATTCTTTATGCCACACAATGATAAATGTTAATAGGTGTCATGGAAATACATAGTATAAAACTGTCACCGAAAGATGTGTACAGCCAGACCCCAGGCAACAATAAAACTATAATTAAATGTGTTATTAAAATGTATCTGTACACAAACGATTTTTTTTAAATTACAAAAAAGTACAAATAATATAAACAAGAACATTAGAAAGAAAGAAAAAAATATCAGTGACAAGAAAGCAAAGAAAGGAGTCCTGTAATGAAGACTAAAAGAAGGTCCTTGTGTTGCAGAAAAGATGCACATTATTAAAATACTCATTTCAAATGAAGAGAGACTTCTTTCAAATGAAGGGCGAGAGAGACAAACAAAACGGACAAAGCAACTTCAGACAGACCAATTATTGAAATTTATTGAAATTTATTGAATGAGTTGGTAAATGGACCATTCTTTAAAGAAACATTGGCAATGACAATGTTTCCAGGAAAATGAAATAATCAGTGGATGGAGACCAACACGTTGACGATCAATTATTATTTGGCGATAACAATATTAAAATAAAACCTGTTACAGTTTGTTTTCTCATCACCAATGGTTTTGGTTAATTTTATGATAAATTGCTTGAAGAGCAGACCCAAAGAAACATACACTGCAAAAACAGAGCTAATTTTGGACTTCCTTTTTAGGACAAAATACTTAAGAAGATTAGGTAATTAACCAAATGCATCAGGTAGACATTTATAGGTGGTAACCTCTAGTACATCCTGCAATCATCCACACTGACTCTGTCTCCAGAGAGAATGATCTATTATGTATACATTCAGAATCATCGGTGAATTAAGAACAACAATTGTTGAGCAAAGCAACTGATGATTTATGCTCATTTGGTATAGAGTTTTAATGGTGATTAAATTGGTTTTACCCAATATAGGAGAAACATACGTCAGTTGATCAAAACGACTGTGTACTTTCCAATGAATTGCTTGGGAAATAAATGACCAGTTGTCATCGCTAATGCACACCAGAAAATGAAAGGCTCAAACTGATCATATGCAATATTAAAACTTCAAAATCTGCCATTCATTGCCAAAAAAGTGCAAGCGATTTAAATTGAACTACAAACAACAAAGAGTGGTGGCCTTTATATTCAACTGATTTAACTATTCATGTGATCGTAGCAAATGTGCAGGAATGTTTGCCGTAAGGGAGGGAAGCAATGATCAGTTGAGGGATTTCCACACATTGGTCAACATTAAACAAGTCTTAAATTAATTAAATTACTACGAACAAATCAAAAAGCATTTGATTAAGTTGTAGTTCTCTTGAAAGTAGCAACACCAGAATAAGTTGAATCTTTCACACAATGGTGTCCGAGTTCATGAGCTATCTTATTAATGTGTCAGATAAGCATTAAGCATTTGGATCTGATGCCTGGAGGAATCCCTCACAGATTTATAAGAATCAAATCTAATAAGAAAACTTACCACAAGATGAAATACAATTGTTACAGACTTTGGATGACGGTGGTGATGACTTAAACTATTATTTAATGACCAGCAAATGACATACTGTTGAGGAAATGAAGCTCAGATTCGAAATGACGTATGAATTTCGTATGTAATTAATAGACCATAGAAACAACTGAGGTGAATGTAAGTTGAGAGTTACCTGAAAGGGTAAAAGAATTGATAAAGAGAAGGAAGTTAAATCGTAGAATGGGAGCAAATCAACTCATTAAACACGCTGCTTAATTTACAGACAGGTGGCTAGCACGGTATCCCTGTAGCTTTCATTATTTTGACAGTCTCATCCACAGCATGCAATCAAAAACCAGAGTCACATCCTGAATGGTTTATTAGTTGGGCTCAACGGACTTCAACTTGATAGGAGTCTTAGCAAAACATTGAAGTGGATGGCAAATATCACGGATGGCCACCTAAATGCTGAGGTGATGACGGCAAGAGCGGCCAAGTGTGCCGGCAATAAACTGTGCTGGTTTCACTTCGGCAGGTCGGCACAGCCGCAGTGGCATGCCTGCGCATGCCGCCAGACCAGGCCCATGTTTTGATTTAAAATCCTATCCATTCCCTCATGAACTCCTTGTCAGATTGATTAGACGAACAAGAGAAATCGTAAATATACTTCCCAGCGAAATCCCTCCCCGTGGAGCAGCGGCGATATCAGAAAAATCACCCAGGCGTCCATGATACTTGGAGATGACTCCGAGGAAACCAATTTCGAAACATGAGGTAATGAAGAATTTCTCATCGAGGGCCTAGGAGGGACACCCCACTGAGAATTCCACAGGATTGGCAATAACGGTAAAAGGCACAGGGCTGCTGAAACTAGCTGTCCAGACCAGCCAACTATATGCATCAGCACTTGACATATTAAGAAAAAGCACATGCAGAGACCAAACTTGTTATTCCCTAAGCTCTTAGGATGATGTAGATAGTTTATGCATCCACACGCTACTTGCATGGGAATAATTGAGAAGAAGTCCTTTCAACAACTCTTAATGAATCTACTTTATGCACATGGTCATCATTATTTAACCCAATAACAAGATTCTGAAAACTTTCAAAGAAATGTCAAGATTTCTAGAATCCAGAAACTAAAAACCACATAATCAAAATAAATCACATGATTCTACAAAAACACAAAAAAAAACTAGCAAGACAGCAAATTGTTGTCGACCCCTTCCTCCCTATACAATAATTTAAAAAAAAGATTAGAAGAAATCAATAAAAAATAATAATTTAATGAAGACGTGATCAAGAATTGTCATGGCAGGTGAAGCCATGATATCTGAATAAATCCTAAATTGACTTAAACATGGAGAAACACTTATTAACTACCGTACCCTGCATCTGATTTACATGAACACCCTGGTGAATAAAATGGCCTGGTATACAGTTTTGTCTTCTTGAACTACCACTAGCTGTCTGCAAATACAGCAAACCGGAGAGACATATTTACACTCTCACAACTTAGACAATGAAATCAAAATATTAGCTCAGTCAAAATGCAGGCATGTGTGTTTGGATTCAAAGGATACAGATATGACTTGCCCAGCGGCGTATCTACGGAAATTAGCGCCTAGTACAAGCAGTGAAATTGCACCCCTGGCCAATCATCTGACACCCAACTTTTAGATAACTTAATATCAGCTCAAAAATACAAGTCAAGCTCGTTAACCTTTTAACTAACAAATTATGTGAAAATTATAACTGCTCAGTGCCCCCCCCCCCCATCTTCAAGTGACACCCAGGGCACGTATCATACCCCTAGATATGCCATTGGACTTGCCCAAGGGGCTAGGAGTACAATCACTAAGGGTCTCTGATTATAAGATTCTACAAAATATTCTGAAGGATATGCTGGTTGGAACAGCAGTTACTATCTGATAATATCTGAACTATTTTAACTAGATGATGTTTTCATTGAACCAATTTCTCAAAAAGTGAAACCACTACAAATATTGATTTGATATAGGTAAATAAAATTGATAAGTAGGAACTAAAATAAAATACAGAATTTATTGCAATTATTATCTTCTATTTACTGTACATGTAATATGTCCCAAATCAATTTAAAAAACTGTCCAGTTGCTAAGAAGTGTTTTTAACATATATGTAATAGTGATTGTGAACAATAACATAAAGTGCTATGTTGCTGGCAGTTATTGCTATCAAATATTTCTAACAGAAATATTTGATCTGCATGGCAATATCGCACTAAATATAAAAACATTCTACCCAGCTTTCTTGATTATTTGTGAGAAATACATTTAAAGCAACCATTTTAAACACAAGTTTTTAACGACAAAGTTCCAAACATCCTGTTATTACATATGTCCCTTTACTTTTTATGTGAAATCTGATTAAGTACAGTCCACTAATGAAAATGTCTATTTTATATTTCCTGATTAATGTATGTCTGAATCATTAAATGGAGCTCATTGCTTTAATATCAAGAGATATTCTCCAGATCATTTATTACATTAATCAAGTTCTTCAGGTAGTAAACCAGGATAGGTGAGACAAATTGCTGAAATATGATATTGGGCTGTAGATGACGGTCAAGTTAATTAGAACAGTAGAAAGTCTAGACAATTTATGATTGGATGTATGTACCTGCAAAGACAATTTGATTACATTTTGGAGGACTCAAAAATAAAATTGCGAGATAGTCAAAGTGTCTTCTCCAAAAAATATAATAGGTATTGTCACCTTCTTTATGTGTTGTTCATTTAAATTAAGGTGTCTTCATTGAGTAGGAATGTGACATCTTCATAATATTATTTTAAGTAGCATTTCTCTAAAATCTAGGAATACAAAATAAATGATAGGCTTATCAAATCAATGATAGGATGGCATAAGGTCTTCCTAAACCCATATCGTTCCAGTTTCACTACTTTATTGATTTTAGTAACTGCAATAATTCTAAAAACTGACAGCAACATGTGTTCATTGCATTAATAGTTCATAGACTGAGATCCCAGATGTACACAGTAAAATGAAATCTATCCCTCAGTACATATCATTAACATCAATAAAATAATACAATCAAATGAAACACAAGCCAAAAAAGACCCTCAAACACAACAATTAAAAATTCATAGACCGTCTGAGTTTATGATCATTCTTCATATGTAACAGTATGATAGTGGTGTATTTTTCCTGTTAATTAAGTGAAGCATGCTACAGGTGTCGATGACTAGACGCCAGCTTGAGTTACAGCATACCAGATGTAGCGTAAAGCTAAATTTTCAGTCACTTGATCTAACTTCAATGACTACTTCATCATTTCTACATCTGTCGGGTAGTGTCGCTATCATGCACATACAGTGAAGCTGATTTATCATTTATACATATCTACTAACAACAAGCTTACTGGTCAAGGGTCATATCCATGTATACGTTGGGTTTTCAAACTGGTTATTAGTTGTTCACGATTTCAATTTAATCCATAAAGAACAAAGCTAAATTATTATTGTCCTAATTTTTTTTATTATTAAATCAAACAAGAGAAGAGATTGATGATGACTTCATGATGTAGTATACAGCTTGGTGTGCCGTACCCTTACATGTAATTCTAATCCGAAATTGGATAAGAGCGTTAGGTTCTAATGTTTCAGTTTTCCTGTGTTGTTCAAATGAAATTCACTGATGCATTCTCTTAAATGCAGATTTCTTTCTAAAATACCGTTTTGTGGTTACAAATGTAAAATTATCAAGGTTGCAAAAGGAAAATTAATATAAACATGCATGTGTTTGTATAATAAATTATTGTCTGTGATAACTTAGAGAACAAACATCAGCATTTTGCTTAAAATCAGGGGACAGGAAAATCACAAATAGTTTTATTGTAAGTTTCTTGAATTTCAGATGCTGTCTAAGTTTGGCAACTTATAGTGGCCAATTCCCCATTGGTAATATTGTGAATCTAAACATTGCTAAATCAATTCTGTAACACAGACAGCTGTTATTATGCTACAGCACTGATCTTCTTATCAGTCAATCCAACAATCTCAAAAGCATTATCAAAAAAGAAAGCCATAAGATGGTCAAGAATGCCTTCTATGAAATTTCATGGTGAATGTGGATCAAGAAAACAATTTCCTTTGAGATGCTAATCATGGGAACACACTCTGGACCAATCAGAGGGGAGTGTTGAGTCTTTAACAAGCCAACAGTAGTCAGTAGTTGGATAATCTCTCTAGCTATGCAAAGCTGACTAATCTAAAAATCTGGATTCTGTTTTGGAGGTTCTCATTATCGGGACTGGATTCAAAGGATGTGGTGGCACTGATCAATAGCGGCTAGAGCAGCTCATCTTAGATCTTGAAGGAAATAAAGCTCAAAGGGATGTCAGACACATGTAGGGTTAACCACAACAGAAGGAGGTTGTGAAAGCAACATGATGGTAGTCATTGCGGGAGAGATATTGAAGGAAGCAAAGAGAGTTTAGTCATTCTCTTCTCTGGCTGAGAAATTTCTCATCCATGTAAGACCGCAAGACTTGAAAATGGAGGCATTCTTTAAAGTTAAACATTCAAAATGATTGGGAACTTGCAAGTAATGGGTTGTGGGATGGACACATGATAAAAAAAAACTTTTTAAAAAGGATTTGCAATGAACTGACCACCTCGCAGGGTGGCTTTAAGTTAGGGTTTTGTGCTCTGATGTTTCTGTTGAGTTTATATAAAAAGTAACTGGTAAATACTGAAAAAATAACTTAAAAGCCTCATTTGTCTTAGAGTGGTAAAGCTAAATGAATCATTAAAAAACATTGCTTTGCATACCAACAATCTGTTTAAAACTTTACCTGAAATGGATCTTGCCTTTAAACTTGAGGTTTTTAAAAAGTTAAATGTTTCAGACATCCCAAGACCAGACCCATCTGAGCAATACAGACTTCTTGTGTCATCTTTTCTTACAAGGAGTGACATCTAACCCTCAATATTGTTCTCTAGGTAACAATAGAAAGCTGCTTAGCGAGGGGACACATCACATACAATGTACGGTCTGC
Source organism: Marthasterias glacialis (assembly GCA_911728455.2). Lineage (NCBI taxonomy): Eukaryota > Metazoa > Echinodermata > Asteroidea > Forcipulatida > Asteriidae > Marthasterias > Marthasterias glacialis. Next base: position 15,660,310 of record OU452236.1, on the reverse strand, counting down.
TCTAACCAACCAGGTTTAGCTTCAAATCATCCTCCAAATCAGCTTAAGGCAAGAAATCTCAGCACAAACCAGACCCAGCCTCCTTTCAAGCTGGACCTAAATCCCCTTTTCATTAACCCCATGGCCTGATCTCGATATAGTACCCAAGTATAAGCGGGTAGAGCCTAAAACAAAATGACTCTGATGTCCAGGCAAGATTAAGAGCCAAGGGAATCCCTTTCACGGAAAGGGATTTCTCATCTAAGAACCTTCATCAAAGAACCTTCTAGATTTCTTTATTTGTGTCCTCCGCATTAGAGGGACAACTTATCACAGTCTTTAAGACTTCTTAACAAATGGGTCTCCTTGCATAGAATAGATTAGAGAGACTTGCTTCTTCTTTGTTGATGATGATGGGAACATGCCCACAAAACATGCAGCTGGTATACGTGGGCTCTTGTTCACTTGAGAGCTGTTAACCTTCTTAGGGTATACTCAAAGAAGGTTATTCTTCATTGCATGGATGGACAGTAGGGCCAATTACACTACTATTCATCAGAACATGTTGCTGGATTTATGAAGGGACAATGTGAGCCACAATCTCATCTTGGGGTGGTGGTTGTTCACACTACTCCATTTCTTGCCAGGAGCAGATAAAGCAATACAACTTTTTTAGGGTGCAGCCTTAAACTTGGCTTTGTAATGCATTTGAACCATTTTGAACCAAAGAAAGTTTGTAATAACTAATAAACAAGGGACATGTTTTGCTGGTAACTCATTCCCCTAATGTTCATAGACATTTGGAACACACTACCTGTGTAGGTTCTTTGACATGAACAACTGGAAAACCAGGTTTTTTTTATCTGATGTTTATTTAGCCGTTAAAGTTTCACCCTTCGATGTAAATTCTTTGTTATTCATTCCTTCTTAGTATACATTCTTCACTCTGACAAGGTCATGGTATCTTTCGCAGCAGTTTCATAAAATAAATTTTAAAAATGCGAAAGAAATGGGCTGAGAGTAACAAGATTTTGTTTTAAGTTAGCCTATAGTTTAAATCCTTTCCCACGGAACAAGGCCAGACTGGCCCTCTATTGGGCCAACATGGTCAATCCGATTTACAATCCAATGCGATTAGTATGGGATAATCACTTAAGAACCCAGGTGAATTGTTAGCTATTGAGCAGTGATGCTCTTCAAACTGTGTAACTGTCTATAGTTCAGATGTCGTGATAACAAAGAAATAAATAAACACGTTTCAATTGTCATGGAAGCCGTTCCATTTCAATTGCTGTGGGACAGCTAAAATAGCACTGATTTGGGGACCATCCTGACATGAAGAAGAAATGAAACAACCCATGTTCACCAAGGAAAATGAATCAATTGCCTAACTGCATAAAAACAAATGTTGAGACCAGCCCAGACCCTCGGGACATTATTGATGTTTTACATGCTCAATTATTCATGACCTTTATAGATTTATAGATTTCAGGATTTTGGAACTTATCAAAGGAATTGAATTGTTCTCAAGTGGAAACAAATCCCCAAATCCTTCCAAATCCATGTCCCTGCAATGCGGTTTAAATAAAGCACAGTTTCTATTCAGTGAGGAGGGCGACATATTATTCAATAGATTGAAGATTAACTACAGAGGTTTGAATCAGTAGCAGAAAGAAACCATTATGATGCCAACTTTCCCACCTCAATGACAAAAAGGAAAAAAATGAACAAATACACAACTGTATCATATTTCAGAGCTGTCCAATGGTCCATGAATCTACCCACCTACGTGTTATGAATTTAATATGTCCCACTATAAACTGTTATAGATGGCAAGAGTTGTATCAACATGGTCTTCAAATAAATTGCCATTTGACTATCTACCAAGTACTGGCTAGAAGGATCAATAATTGGCTTATAACTATTGACTGTTTGCCACTCAGCAACAACAGGTGATAAGGGGACAACTTTTCCCACCAAAGATAAATGAGTACAGAATCTAGACCTAATTGAAAATTCATTTGTAAAATCATATCAATGCGTGGATATGACCATGATTTATGGTTTAGGCAATAAACATGAGAATCCTATGTTGATCAGCTTTATTTCTACTGTTGTATCCAAATATAACCGTGACATTATGGTTTTGCTGTTTGCAAATGTAACTGAAGATCCACACATTTTAATTCATTCCAACCCTCTATTTTGCTAAATCAATGTGACAAAACTGACTTGTAAAATTTACAGTCATTTACTAAGGTTCTATTATTTTAACTGCAGTTTCATATGGCGAGCCAATGACGTAGGTAAAATTTACAATCATGTATTTCTGTTGAAGTTCTACTATTTTAACTGAAGTTTCGTTTGGCGCGCCAAAGAGGCAGATTTTAATGGTAGAAGCCTTCAGGCAAACCAATAAAACTAAAATTAAAAGACAACAATAACTGGAAAAAACAAGCTTCGTCACTCATAATAAAAAGCTAATAATGCAGATGTATAGACGTAATTAAACACAAAGCAATCAAATTGAGTGAGTTTTTCTACTGGTGGTATACACTACACCATCAATCAGGAATCTCATTTTACCGTTAATGTTTTACAGGCTTGCTAATTATTTTCAATTTGCAGTGTGACAATGATATTAAGAATATTAATGTAGTACAGAATGCTAAAAACCAACCAGCACTCTTGCTTTCTGCCAAGGGCACTGGTTGTATTGTATCTGCATGCAAACACACATCTACAGCTTCAAGTACCAAACACATCGTGCAGGATTTAATAAGCAGAAAAAAAACCGTCAACAAGCAAAAAACGCTTTTGTTGGAAATTTCATATTTTCAAAAACAAGTAAATGGTGAATTTTGAGAGCGTGCAAACCATTTCTAAAATCCAAAAGAATGATTACATGTAATTTTCACTGTCGAAGAAACGTTCAGCCACGGTTGAAACTACGATGTGTATAAAGTGTCATGAGCTTTCTGATCATAACAATGGATCTATACAAACAAGCGAGGAGGGTGGACAATGACTAGGATGTCTGCTGCCCCCTAGTGTCTGGAATTGTCATCAAATGGATGTGAACAAAGTACTGACGAATGTTATATCAATTATTTACACAGAAAAACACTGCAGGTCAGTTCAGATATACTCACAGATTAATATAATAGTAATCTGGGGAACGTACATCAGTGACACCCAAGTTATAGATTTATGTCAAGTTTGTTTTCAAATAGTTTTCCCAAATGATTTTTATGAGCACTGGCAAATAAAACAAAAACCTACCCCTAGACTTATTATCACACTTATATTCTTCTTTACTTAGGAATAAACAAAAATACAAAACGTTTTGTAAAAATCCCCAAAAGTTCAAGGAAAACAGAGCATCCTTGTTGTATTTATTGCATGATGTGGTCTACATAATGACCACACCCAGCTTTAAAAATGACCACACCCAACACTCTTGCCTCATAAACCCTTTTTTCATCTGACTATGTTTCAAACTGTTCGAATTATGGGTCCAATCAAAATTCATATTTAAGTGTTACCACGGAAACCACTTTTGATGTTATCAGTACTGATGTCATGAAGGATTCCACCAGCCCGCTGCTTTCCATTAAGCTAATAACTTTCTCCATATTTGATGAGAGAATAAACTTGTGCTTGCCACCAAACAGAACCATCAAAATCAACATGTGTGACTGTAAATAATATATCAGTTGGTGAAGATTGGGATTGTAGCCCTGTATATACTCCTACAAAAGGACAAAGTTTCCATGAAATTAATGGACAGGATGACCTGGCTGATGAACAATCAAACACTCTTAATAACAGTACAGTAAAAGACTGCTTCTACACACACAGAAGTATGTGAAACTTGCATAATGCATGGTCTTACAGGATGTTATTACTCGATCGTTTCATTCAAGGAAACTGTTTTACCTTTTCTATCAGACTCTTCACACGCCCACCCTTGAAAGATCGCGGCGTATCTACCGAAAGTAGCGCCTGTGACAAGCACTGAGCTTGTGCCCCTGCCCAATCATCGGACACCCAACTTTTAGCTAACTTGACCATAATATCAGCTCAAGTCAGGCTCATTAATATTTCAATTTTCATATTATGGCACTACATGAAAATTGTAACTGCTCAGTCCCCCCCCCCTCTTCAAGTTGTGCCCAGGGCACGTGTCATACCTGCATGTCATGGCTTTATATACGCAACTGGTGAAACAATAAAAAATATTAACAATTCCCTATATATTATTCATGCCAACAGCACTAATATAAAAATTGACAAAATGGTTGTGTTGTTGGTATGCATAATTAAATGAATGCATTGTGTTCGTAACAGCAGTCCTGCAAAAAAAATGACCAAAGCTGGAGCTAAAACAAAAAGTGATGTTGATTTTATACGAATTAAAATTTCATTTCTTATGAAATTCATAAATAATTGCGTATAGAAAATTTTGCAAATTTTAATAGCTATGGTAATAGCACGGTCAGAAAATTGATTTGATTACAGTAGGTACCAGTATAAAACTAACCAAATTTGATTGAATTTTGTGTTGATTACACCTGAAGTGTTAAAACTGTATCTTCATAAAGATTTTTCTCATCTTTTATGATACCAGGAAAGTTTCTAATGAACCATTGTAAGTGGCCTAAAAGACTATGCAGTCTACAAAGTCAATTTATTTCATTGCTCAAGAAAAATGTGCAACTGGAGTTTTTGCGTTTTTCTTCTTTTTTTTATATATTTTTTATTTTTGCCTCCGTCAGAGGCAAAAATATATTTAGGTCTAAACACCAATCCGAGAAGAGCTGTTTTACACCACGGCAGCCATGGCCTCCGCACGCGCGCGTCAGCGTGCATATGTACCAATCAGCATGGAGAATTCACAGTGCGTTAGTCTACAGTGCGTTTGTCTGCAGTGTGTTAGTTCATGGATTAGTCTATAGAATAGGTCTATGACAATGAGGAGAGTGGATGAAAATGATAAACTTACGAAACACCTTGGTGGCTACCAACCATGCATTCAGTGCTTAAATGTAGATGGGGCATGCGCCTTGGTATAGTCAAAATACAGTACATACTGTGTTAAGGCTTTACAAGGGACTGAATGAACGTAAATGACATTTAGAAAATATATATATCTATATTAAAACTAGTAGGGTTTATGGCCTTAGCTTTCGATCCAAACCAGACCTTCGTCAGAGGCATAAACAAGCAAAGACAGATCCATTTATAGAAAAAAGGAGTAGGGAATTGTGGGAAGGATTCCAGCTGAAAGAACAAGTTAGGCGTTGGGGAGAAAAGAAGGACAAAATGGAAACAATCCAAACAAAACATAAAAACAAAAGTAACTCAAGAGGATTATCACGAAGGGATAACACAACAAAAAACAAATTTCTTACTACGACGTTTCTATGTATATATTGGCCTGTATATTTTTTTTGAGAAAACATTCCATAAAAATAATTTTTTAAAGTTCGGAAATCCAAAAAAATCTCATCCCTAATTGTTTATCAATCTATTACAAACCAGCTTCAATGAATGGACTTAACTCGTAACAGAAATGCAACCTCTTGAGACATCATTTTTAAAATACAGAAGCAAGCGCACTATCTCTCCTCAATCTGTCATTAGCATCAACTTCTGGAAATAAATTGAGCTGCATTTATATTTTGCCTACTCTCTGGATTACTTCAGTAATGTGTACACTATGTACTTTGTCGGGGGTAATGGTAGAATGTGTCGAGTGCACACTGTAACACAATTCAGCACAAATTATCAAACTACAACCAAGTAATCATAGCATTCACATTTAGCCTCGAGTATGTTGTTGGCAAGCTTTGGTCTAAATAATATATGACTAGTTACTTCCACCACGAAGCGAGATACTGCCATTTAGGCTTATACTTGACTTAGGAATCAAAGTTTCATGTGTTTCTCAATTACCACTATGTTAACAACATCATCTGACTTATTTATGTTCCGTCTCCCTCTCGGCAAAGTGAGACTCCACCAGCTGAAAAGGGTTCATCTAATATAATGATAATGAGTAGTGATCTACCAAATGACACAGTCTACAAACACGACAGTCATTACCAAACAGTCATTATCTGACCGATACCAAACTACTTCAAGGGATTTACGTTCTTATTTACCCTTCAAGATGGTTTGATACAAAAGACATCATCATCCTCCGGTAGTTACTAGAGAATGATTGGGTAGGAGAAAGGGGCAAGATACAACTGAAACTACTCTTAATTTGTAGCCACTTTTTTGAGTGATAAACTTTGATGATAAGAGGTTGGTACTCACTCTTGCCTTCTTAGAGGATTTGGAATAAGAGCTTTTATGTATTGAATATTAACCAGCTCGTCACAATGTGCCACCCAATCGATAGTATCTCAGCCAAACATCAATACATACCTTCTTAAAGATGTAACAAACTGCTGAAATGTTTAGGGGATTTAAGGACTTATCACTAAAACAGAGTCTAAAGAATCCCTTCCTGTGGGGATTATATTGTGTCTTGGGTTAGGGTAGGGGACGGATTAGCACTAAATCACACAGGGTGAATAGGGGTACCTTCCCCTGGAGAGCTCTTTGTTACCCAAGACCTCCGCCCCAGGGGCTAATTTCATTCAGAAACAATCACAGAGAAGATTTCGGGGGACCTGTTGGGAGGTTGTATACTACTAATCAATACGTGGAGGGATTACCAATGTTTAGAATAATACAACAGATCAATCAGACTGTATAAGACAGCATCCGGTCATAATACCGTGGTTTGCCTACAATGAGGACAATCCTTTAAATATCGACAACATGGGTTTAGGAATGAAACAAGACAAGCTAACAACATTGTCTGGTTGTGATGAATCTATGTGAAGTTATTTATCCTTAACATGTGTATATCACTCCCTGTGGTAGGGACCATGGTATGAGATATCTAAAACATTCACTCTATATCACATCAGGAAAGCCTAACCTCCATATATACAAGTTGATAAAAGAGTGAAAATTTCACCCTCTCACTCGAGTGGTGTCAGTTTGGCTCTTTTTTCACTCTAAAAAGAGTTGTCCGCGATGGCATGGCGGACGAATGTTTTTTCACTCTTTTACATGGATTGTAGAGAGTAGATTTAGGTATAAATACTACTATGTATGTATATTTGCTTGATTCTTTATGACAGTCATTTTAAAACCCAGGAATAGGGACTATAATTGCACTACCAGAAGAAAGGCACTTTTTGAAAAAAAAAAAACTTTAAAAAAGGCTTCTGTTTATGCAATGATCTCTCAATGATCTCTGCAAAGATTTTAGCTAGAAAATTTCAGTGCTAAAAGCTCAACAAAGTTTAGAGCTTACTTTTTTAACCCAAAGTGTTTCGTCCTACATCTGAAAGGGGGAAAAACAACTATTTTGGTTCAAATTATGTCTTTTGATGTAGGGAAATTGCCTGCGGCGATTTTTCTCTCATGTATTTTGTGATTATTTCTTTGAATGAATGATACACAATCAGCCAATTCATACAGAAAATCTTTGCAATGTGTATTTCACATACAATGAAACACGTGCGCATGTATCTAACAAATGTACATGCAGATGTATTCATTTAATAATTGATGCAGCTGTTACTGGATTCAAATCAGAAATTCACATTGATTTTTTTAAATCCACCACAAAACAACCATCCAAACAGTCATCAGCTTTGTAAACACAAATATTCCAAGACCAAAGTACACATAAGACCAAAGAAACCCAACAAAACATCATTATATATGGATTGAAAACAATGAAATCCAATCTGAATTCTACTAACACTGAGAGTTCTATTCCAACAAAAAGTGTTCGGTCAACAAAGTCATAGTTTTCCTTTCAGGGTTTGTATTACACATCTGTTCCACAGTTGAAATGAAATAAGTTGGAAACATTGAGGTCATTCCACCAGAGAACATTGTTGAGCAGGGTGTGACTGTAATGTTCACTTTATGATTTAGTATTACTAATTTATTGATTGTACCCGCAGGTGTATAATCTGTCACTTGACTGATGTGTTTTGTATTATGTACAATTTTATGTAGATAACTGCTGTAGTTTGGGCTAGTTCTTTGTTCTGTTGGTATATTTGTATAAAACCAAGGATTTCAGGATTCAATCCAACACAAGTTTACAGGCAGTATTAAATAACATCCAACTTGAAAAGCACAAATTTCTTTCCCAGGGCAAGACAAATGGCAGCATTGACAATTAGGTACTGTATTAATGTACATCCAATTTCAATTCCATTTGTTGCACTTCATTACCAGATGAGAGAACGCCCAGAAGCTGATAAATATTTCACCAGTAGAGGAAAGTAATCTCAAATGCTGAGCGTTGCCATTAATACAAATTAGACAGCAATATTTTACAAATTATAATCCATTTGGCCCTTAGGGGGTTGGTGAAGCATATCGTTGTAATCACGGACTAACAGTGTAGCCTTCCCACCGTTTCCAGTCTGTTTCTGGCTCTACGTTTAGTCCAGTGTTTGTCTAGCCACAATTGCTTTGTAGATTAGTCAAGCATTGTAGTGTTGAAATCATATCATTATGATAACTATGTGTGTTGTTTTGTGTTATTATTAGCACAATGAGGGACAGCCAGACATTGGTGTGGAGGGTGGAGAAGAGGAGGGGCTGTTTGTGGAGTCGTTGGGGTGGAGAGGGGGAGCGCTGTTTGTGGGGTTGTTGGGGTGGAGAAGTGGTGGGATGTTTGTGGAGTTGTTGGGGTGTTGTTTGTGGGGTTGTTGGCGTGGAGAAGGTGGGGACTGTTTGTGGGGTTGTTGGGGTGGAGGGTTTGTTGGATTGTTGGGTGGAGGCGGCGGGCTGTTTGGAGGGTTGTCGGGTAGATATCGGGAAAAGTTTGCATGGGTTTTTCATGGGTGGAGAAGGAGAGTGCTGTATGTGGGGATGTTGGGGTAGGGAGAGTCTGTTTGTGGGGTTGTTGGGGTAGGCAGAGTCTGTTTGTTGGGTTGCTGGGGTGGAGAAGGGGAGGGCTGTTTGTGGGGATGTTGGGGTAGGGAGAGTCTGTCTGTGGGGTTGTTGGGGTAGGGAGAGTCTGTTTGTGGGGTTGTTGGGGTGGAGAAGGGGAGCGTTGTTTGTGGGGTTGTTAGGGGTGGGAGGGTTGTTTGTCGGGTTGTAAGTCGGGTTGTAAGTGTAACTGAGTGCGTATACGTGCATTACATCTGGGACCTATGGCTTTGTGTCCAATCCAAAGGACGAAGAAATATTGGTTAAGTCTCTTGCTTAAGGACACAAGTGTCAAGACCGGGACTCGAAATCACACTCTGCTAATCAGAAACACCAGAGCCTGAGTCCGGTGTGCTTTACTGCCTGGCCACAACACACCATCATAATATCAACTTACATGACTATCTTAACCTTACAAATGCTGTTAAACATGCATTTTAGTTCAAACATACACTTTATAGGATACAGTTAGGATGCAGATCTAAAGCAATGGGTATGAATTATCAATCAAACACAAACAATGTTATTCCATACAGGAAGACTGGAGTTTTGATAACTTTCAAAGTTTCCTGGGAGAACAAGGAAGTCCATAATGAGTGGATGTCAGCAGACATGATAAACTACAAAATAATCAGTATTAAGTCAGTGCAGCCAGCCATACAATTCCACATGACTGCACATACACGTGTAATATCTGCTAGCTATGTATCTTAATAATATATACCCAACTTTGCTGCTGCACTTTACTCTGCCAGAGGTCCCTCCCGACAGCCATGGCTTACAGGTTTAATTTGGTTAAAAACACAATTAGTGAAGTACAAGCACATCTAAAATTGAAGAGATCTGAAACTATGATGAGGCTCAACCACTCTGCCGTGATAGGCATTATGTGCACTATCTCCACCCTGCAAATTAGTTAGATTGGTAAAAGGTCTTCAATGTCTGAGTACTAATGAGGGGCAGCCGTAACGAAAGGGGATTTTATTACCAGGAATAATGAGTGGACCTTCCTTTAGACTACTTGGTAGGATTTATCTAACACAATTTAACTGAACTGGTCAACCTGTCTGATTAACAACAGTTTGTTGTTATTAAGGGAGTGTAGAGATCACAACGTGGCAAACAAATGACATAACAAACCTTTAATCTCAATTACCCACATTTACAGAGGATTGAAGGAATTAGAATTCAGGTTTTATCAAGATCAATGAAAGAGTTACTGTAATAAGCTGAGTTAATACTCTGAATGGATTCTTTATACACACGTAGCATTTCCCATCACTACTTAATCTTGAGTATAGTGTTTAACAAGAAGATCCAGGTACTTGACAATGGGTGGATTCTACAGATAGATTTCAAGATGCTCACAGGAGTAAAGTACAAAGATAAGAAAAACACCTGATGCAGAACAGACACAGACTAAAGCAGTGTTCGCGTTGGACTTTTTTTTTGGGGGGGGGGGTTAAACTAACCGAGCAAATGTGTAACTTGGCCAAGTTAAGTCCAGAGTGAACAGCCTTGTCAAAATTCACCAAGGTAACTTAACCAAGACCAATGGGTAGTTTAACCAGCCACCTTCTGCCCAGGTAAACCAACCTGGTCAACCTAACCGAGCCATCAAGTCCAGTGCGGACGCATCGTCCCGGTAAAACCTGCCAGTAAACTACCACATCCTGTTCGCATGCACAAAGGCTCGTTTATAGTCGGTCGCGCGATGGTTGCGCGACAGTAAAATCAACGAGTGACGCAGTTTATAGTCGACGCTGACGCCTAGTTTACCCATCGTCTCGGTTAGTTTACCCATGTCAAATAATCCAAGTGCAGACACCAGTAAGATTTACCCATTTTGAAGTTGCCCATAGTCATAGTTAAATATTAATCCAATGCGAACAAGGCTTAAGATACATGCATTCAAAATCAAGGATATGTAATAGAGATTGCACTTTCCTCTCTTCTACCTAATGTATGTCATTGTCATTGATATTAACAGACTAATTTCCAAACATACAGAAGCATCTGTATAGTGTAACATCAACTTACTGGAACATATATCATGCAACACAATAGCTTGTTTGCAATAGGCAACAGACTGTCTGTAAAGTCTAATATTCTAACAACAAAATCCTAGCAATTCCCTTGCACCAACCACTTGTGGTAAGAACGTTGTCGCTACAGTATAATTACTATGCATCAGTTTTGTAATTCGCTATGAACTATTGATAACCCTAAACCTTTTATCCTGCACCGACCCTAACGATCTCTTCTGCATCATGCATGTTGGTTGTTTTCAACTTCTCATCAAACATTCATCAAAGCTTTTAGGAAATTCCCATTAAATTAGACTCCTTGCAAGTGGACTGTGATAAAAGCAAATTGTGGGGATAGTTCACCTGTTTTAATGTCAATGGCACCAACCTTCATTACCAGGCAGGGCTCTAGCATTGTGGATTGGATTGATGTACAGTCTAGTGACTCGGGTGGGGTGGGAGGGGGAGATTGGAATGCTACATCATGCATGGTTATGTACTATGGTACATACTATCAACATTTTGGAACACGCTGCTACCATGCTGTTACCATGCTAGCTACTTTGTTGTTTTGGGGTGTATTATAGTCTTGGTTCAGTACCTTCCTATTGTGTATAGCCCACAATCCATCTCACCCACGAACTATCACCAATAGAGAGCACTATCTCAAGACAAACTGCTATCACTCAAGAACCGCTATCACAGGAAGGTCTTAGACATTTATGTTTTGGTGGGAGCGGCCAAATTATGGTAATGAGGATCGAATCGTGCATTATTCATTTCACATGAATGATTGACTCAAGAAAGACCCTAAAGGTTAGAGGTCACGACATGAGTTGCGTGCTTACATTCAAAATTGTTGTGTTATTGTTGACTAGTCCATATCCTTTGAGCCAGAAATCAAGATTAATTTGGAACATCCTCTGTTCTTAGAATTGAGCCAAGCTATCTTTTCAAGGAGTAGGTATTTCTTCCTTCTCAAAGCAAGGGCACCTCAAAGGAGGAAAATGTCATATTCTTGAGAGCAGCTCTGAGACATTAAGGCAATGACTAGAGGACTGGGATAACTGTCTCAATAGCAGCTGAAAAACTCCAAAACATTCCACAATATCCTTCCTAGGGGTCACCAAGAACAAGTCCTCTACAGTTGAAATCTTTCATTTTATAATGTGGCCAGCAGGTCAGGTTAGTTTATAGCATTAGGCCAAATTAAAAAAAATACCAGTTGATCGTCCGGCTTTTTTCAAAATGAGGAGGATGCGAGCCTTTTTATTTTTTATTTATTATTTTTTTTCCAAGATGGCCGCCAAGCATTTTACTTTAAAAAACCCACAAATTTTTCAGTTTAAAATCACCGCTTTACTTGTGGTATATCCGTTTGCTGATCCCATGTGTGGCGATTTAAGTGCGTGGGTCAGCAATAGATAAATTTATAGAGCTGCTTAAGCTCAAACAAATTCCTTAAGCACAAAACAATTATGCTCACAAGAATAAGGTTACCAGCCAAAATACCATATCACACACACACCATTAGGGACTGGTTTCCTATAATTATAGTCTTTCCACCCTTGATCCTTGATCCTTAAGAGTTGATGAAATATCTAGCCTTTAAGCAGATAGTTCAGAGATGTTGTAACCTCCCCATCATCATGCAATTAGTTGCAACATAGAGGGCAGTATACTGCAAATTTTCTGAAGGACAGTACCAGCAATTAAAAAGGACACAATCAATCATTGCTTGTATGGTCATTCCCTTTTTACAACCAACAGAGGGCAGTATTCAAATAACAGCTAATTTAAACACAAGGTGAAGGGTTTAATGTACTCAATCGTGTACAGTGTAATTACTACTTGTAACTTCTTGTTGGAACACTGACTTTGTTTTGCACTTGAATAAAGAGGCAGATTAATCATTCCTTGTAAAAGTGCTGTATGAAAAATATGTACTTGAAGTGTCCTAAAACAAAACTACCTTATGAAACAATTATGAAATTACTGTGTAAATATATTGCAGATGGTTTCTATTTGCAAAAGTTGTACTTTGTAAAATCTCAAGGAAAAAGCTTTCGGTTGGATGAAATAACAGCACCCTGTAGATTTCCTGAGTGTTTCACAAAGGACAGATGAGGTGTTAATGGGTACTTGTGTGTGAGAGAATCCAACGATAGCAATCTAAATCTCTAAGGATTGCTCCTATAGCCATTACCCGTGACATAAAACAGCAAAATCCTGAAGAAGTTCCTTATGAGAGATGGCAAGAGACCTAAGTCATATCTCTTGATCTTATTCTGGTTTTAAGATGCGGTAATGGAGGTACCTCCTTTGGAGATTGTCCACTGATGTTTGACATCCTCACTAAGAAGCCACAGGCTGGCTTTATTCTTATCTAATGTTTGCCATACTGTCTGCAATATGTTGTCCCAGTTTTAGGATTTGAAGCACAAATGGAGAAAAAGGTAAGAACAATATTAGTCCCTTTAAATCTAGCTTCTTTTATTATTCTCTTTAAATCTATACTTCCTTCATTATTCCCTTTAAATCTAGACTTCTTTTATTATTCCCTTTAAATCTAGACTTCTTTTATTATTCCCTTTAAATCTATACTTCCTTTATTTTTCCCTTTAAATCTAGACTTTTTTATTATTCCCTTTAAATCTAGACTTTCTTTATTATTCCCTTTAATTCAAGACTTTCTTTATTATTCCCTTTAAATCTATACTTCATTATTCCCTTTAAATCTAGACTTCTTTTATTATTCCCTTTAATTCTACACTTCTTTTATTATTCCCTTTAAATGTATACTTTCTTTATTATTCCCTTTAATTCCATACTTCCTTTATTATTCCCTTTAACTCTAGACTTCTTTATTATTCACTTTAAATCTATACTTCCTTTATTATTCCCTTCAACTCTAGACTTCTTTTATTATTCCCTTTAAATCTAGACTTCTTTTATTATTCCCTTTAAATCTAGACTTCTTTTATTATTCCCTTTAAATCTAGACTTCTTTTATTATTCCTTTAAATCTAGACTTCTTTTATTATTCCTTTAAATGTATACTTTATTTATTATTCCCTTTAACTCTAGACTTATTTTATTATTCCCTTTAAATCTAGACTTCTTTTATTATTCCTTTAAATGAATACTTTCTTTATTATTCACTTTAAATCTATACTTCCTTTATTATCCCCTTTAACTCTAGACTTCTTTATTATTCCCTTTAAATCTAGTTTCCCTTTATTATTCCCTTTAAATCTATACTTTCTTTGTTACATTTCATGTGGATTGTGGTTTTGGGTAACATACATTGTATTTTGCTTTGATGAAGAAGAAATGTTTGACAATTAACTGAGAAATAATCTGTATGTATTTTGTTTTGGTGCTGGACTGGTTTACATTTACCGCAGACGAAATGTCGAAAATGAGCTTATACCCAATAAATAAATGTAAACAAATATTTGTTTATAATTTCACTGTGATGAAATACAATCTAAATAACAAAATAACCCCCCATGTTAATTTTCATTTTGTTTTAATGACATGTGTTTGATGCTACTTTTCCACAAAGAGACATCTTACAATGAGAACTTAACGTAAACCAACCCTTCCCAACATCTCTAGCCCTTTTTTATGTCAATTCCTAATGTCAAATGAAATCCTAAATATTTGACTTGGTATCTATAAATTGAGACAGGTTTCTGTTCAGCTTTAACCAATCCTACCGCAGGGGCAGATGTGTATTAAGACAATGTACATTATGGAATGTTCCACTCCACTGCACAGATAACCCCAGCGCCAAGGCTCTTATCTCATCCATTCAGTCAAAGGGGAGAAACAAAAGTGACTGAGGGTAAAAAGTGCAAAATCTTCAGGGCGGAACAGCTTGCTAGATCATGCAGTAAGATTTTAGCAGGTGGCTGTGTGTTATTGGGTGTTGATCTTAAGGATGAAGGAGGTTTCTTACATGGGTCAATACTTTGAACTCTTTGATGTGATTTGGAGGATTACAGTCACCTAATTGATCAGGAAATCACCTAATCTAGACTATGACCTCGTTACATTCTCAATATCATCCCAAAGGAATTCTACTTCATCTTCGGCCTTTTCTTTTTATTTGATAAGCTAATAATCCGATAATTAATGCGATTTCAACTTAGCCATAGGGTAAAAAGAATCTGTAATGTTTGAACAAAGTCATTCATTACTTACTGACTTAGAGTCATAGTATTCAACGTCGATTGAAATCTATGATTTTAAACTTGCAACTCTTCATTTGAACAGTAAGTAGTGCTAAAACATGTATTGGGTTATATATTATTATCTGGAAATTGCATGTGAGTTCTTTCAAGGGTACAATGTACTCAGTAGTTTTACTTTTGACATTATGTTTTTCGTAGTTACTCATATTGTGCGTTATATTTCAATATATATTTTATATTTCAATTTTTTAATTTCTTACCTTTTATTTTTTCGCTGACATGATTTCTTATTTTTTAGGCCTTTATTACTTATTTGCTTTGTTGATACTTTTGGATAATATTTTTATATTTTATGTATGTACTGAGGGCCCCCATGGAGAGCAGTGCTGTGCACTGATTGGGGTTTACCCTCATTAAATATGACTTTAAATAAAAAATAAATAAAACATATTCCTGACAATTAGGATATCTTATGCCTGTTCTTAGAGCTGAAGGACGAAGGTAAACATGAATCTCTAGGTTTTATAAACTTTTTCATTTTGTAGTTAAACCCATTTATAATTTTTTTTTGTATTATTTGATCAAAAAAACATTTCTACTTTCCTCATTGGCATTATATCTAACTCAAAACAAATTAAGTACTTCTCCTGGTAAAGGCATGCTTTAAAAAAAAAAAGACAAAATCTGACAAACCTGCCACCGAGTAATCACATCTCTGAGATCAAACGACATGTTACAATGTCATTCCTTTTAAAATTGACATTTCATCTGATTACTTTGACATGCTAACCATTACAAATAGTTTATTCTATGAAAAAAAAAAATCTGTCAATAAAACAAAATGTGTGACTTTTCCACTAAAAATGTGGCTGTCACACCAGGATGAGTCAGAACACGTTTTTCTTAATCCTCTGAAATGGCAGTTCAAGATTCAAATCAAATAAGTGCACACTTTTCTCTAATCCTTGGAAACTAAGATTTTGTTTTTATCCTGTGACAGGTGATCTGATTACAAGAACGTGCGTTTTGTTTGACAGGGAAATACATGCAAATGTTCAAATGGTCGCTCAAAAATAGAGGACATCTCCAGTTATTTGACATAAAAAAATAAAGTTTTGTTGTTTGGAAGACAAATTTGCTGCATGGACAACCATCTTTGTTGTGAGATAGCAATCCAGTTGAAATTCCACTAATACAATGTCTTTACTTCTTATCATTTGTTGTAGTTTTCTTTGTTACATAATTTCTTTAATCAGCAGAGTTGTTATTAGAACACTTTTATTTTCGTATTTAAAGCAGCAAATAAATTCTACTAGATTTATGATGCCATCAAACACACTTCTTCACATAAACCAATTGCACACTACAGAGCCAGCTCCAAGGAAATCAAACCCACAGAAATTCCTGAGAAACTTTAACCCCACCCCATGTTCCTTTTACACTTGATGCAATTTTCCTGCAAAAAAAGAATACACAGTATCCTAATTTGAGGGTTGTTTCGCTTAATTCTACTCCCAAGCAGGGGTAGCTATTTCCCGAGAAATGGGTATTCCCCAGGAGTTTGCCAAGGTAAGCAATTCAGGTGTAAAAATGTCAACTAAACTGTCCCAGAAATTTGTCCTGTGCAGCGGAGTAGCCAGGATTTTTTCACTGGGGGTCACAGGGCGGGGGAACCTGGGGCACACTGGAAATTTGTGGTGGGGGCACGCGACCCGCAGGGGCCCCCCTTCCTTGGCCACGCCGCTGGTCATGTGTGAGAGGGGCAAAAGGAAAAATTGTACTTACATTGGAAGCAGAAGAACTGCTAGCAGAGTCCAGCAGGCTGGTTTGAATGTAATATTGTGACTACTGAGATGAAATGTACACAATAAAGCTTGAAGGTCGGATGATATATCTCGTAATGATAACCTTATAGGCGCTAGGATATCACAATACCTGTTCAATACAAAGACAAGTTAGACATTTTTACTTTGGGGGGAATTTCTAACAGAACAAAAGAATTCAACTTAGGATAAGCTATGACTGATAAAAGATTGTCTTTGTCCTGAATAATTTACAAAGGTGTCCAGACATTATACTTAGAAGTAAACAATGATTTCAGAATAAACACGTAATAGTCAAACACAAGATTGAAATACAGCATTTTGCATCGTAACGGACTGGGAGATTAAAATGAATGATTTAATATTACAAATCTCTCAGATGTATTTATCAAATCACTCATGCATGTTGCCTGGTCTCATTTTGGAATATTATTTTTTTCACAAGAATTTATGATCACATTTGTGATTTGTTATTATCATTCCATATACAAATCAAAATAATAAACTTGCATTGAGATTGCAATTACTGAAAAGCATTATGATATAAAGCAATTAGTCCTGACAAATACACAATCACAAATTCTAAAGTATGGACAACAGGCATTACACATAATTCCTGAAAAACCTTGTGTTTATTGTTTTATCACAACTCAACTCAGGTTGAAACATCAATTTTACACTCAAAACAATATTGTTTTTCTTTTTTTAATCATCTCCTAGTCATTCCTGAAATCTGCGTACAAAAAGGAAGATGTAAAAATGAAAAATTCTGATATTGGGAATCATAACAACAATACTTACTCTCGTTTGAGTCTGTCACTAACAATCCTTCTTCGAATTGACATCTGAGATTTGGAATCAATTAGAGGTAATCTGATCTTACGATCTACCTCATCTTTCTGATGGAAAAATGAAACAAAAAGGTTTTCATCAATACATGCGATAGAAAATTGTGGGACATAAAAAATTAAAGGAAGTAGGAACTCTCCTCCATGATCGACAGCAACTGCTTGTGTCAGAATTGTAAATAAAAACAAACAATCAAAATAAGACACATCCAGGATCCAATGTCCTCACCTCTTGTATGTCTCCAGCTTCACTTTTCTGATTGTCTTTCTCTTTCCTTACGTCCACAGTCTTTCCATAATAAAACTCTTGCACTTTCAGCTCATAGTTTTTAGATTCTTCTTTTAAGCATTCCATATCAGGCAAAGGTTTCACTGGAGGACATGGAGGGTCAGAGGTCGCAGGTATAAGATCACAAGTGGCATTCTGTAAATCTCGGCTTACAGGATTATCTAGGACCATTGGATTACATCCACGAAGAAGGTCAATTGTTGCATCAGTTTTCCATTCCATTACTGCTTTACCCACAACATCAAGTAAGGATATTTCTGTCACCATATTTTGATGGCTCTTCTTCGCCTTCTTCTTCGTTTTCTTTTTGGTTTCTCCTTGAGTCATCTTGAGAGAGCTTTCTGCCTGGTAACTTGTACTTGGTGATTGGATATCAACCATCACTGAATCCTCAGGATTATGGACCTGCTTGGTGTGGGACTCACTATCTTTGACTTTCACCTTCCTAGTTTCTTCAGTGATTTCACATCTACCCTTGGCATCATCCTTACTAGATTCTTCAATAAGATTTACAAATGTTCTTGGTTTGACTTGCGATGTTGTATGAGACCCAGTAATCTCCTCCAGTTCTTGGAGTCTTTCCTTCCTCGTGGTATCAGCAAAGGTCATACTAGAGAGGTCATCAGCAAGGAGCCCAATTGCCTCCTCCTTGAGAGGTCGATCTATCTTACTGTTTCCTAATCTATTGATGTCTTCTGGTTTGATTCTTTCTGTAAGTAGCACATGATCCTTTGCAATCAGAGTGGTAACTTTAGCATCTGCCTCCATACCCTCAGTGAGAAGTTTGATCTCAAATGGTCTGAAAAAAAAGAAAATGAGATAGTAATATGGCTTGTACATTACAAGTGGCATAAGCAGACATTATCATTTGGGGGCAAGTGGGGAAAAGACATTATTTTATTTATTTATCTATCTTTTTTTTTCTTTTTTTTTTCTTTTTAGGGGGTACTATTTAATGTTTTGAACCACTCATTTGTGCATTTTTTCGATCTCCACTTTACATCATAATGCCTCATCTACTCAAGTGCATGTAAGCATTTAACAAAAGTTCCAACAATTAGAGAATGTGATTACTTATTATTTATGTATCTGACAATGTGATTTCAGACAAGAAAAATCTGGAAGGATCAAAGATGAATAGTATTTGGTTTTTACATGTTGTTACCTTCAAGGTAAGAACTTAGGTAAAATGGTCTTATTCATAGGTTACCCCTCTGACAAATATTTTATAAATTATATATTTGATTGAACTAAATTTTATAATGTTTTGTGTAAAAGACAAACTTGTACGCTGCCCCCATGAGCTTATTTAGCCACAAAGGAGTCATCAAGCGAGGGCGCTATTCAGTTTCTGTAGGTCTGCTTTTCCAGGTTCACATGCAAAACTGAATTAATTTATAATACTTACCCTTCCAATTCTCTTGACCAGAGAGGGGAATCGGATAACTGAGCTTCGTAGAACTTGGATGCTTTGTAGCAAAACTGTCTGCAGAAATTCTGGCGGGAATCAAGCAGAAATGAATGAATTAAATAGAGGACTAATGATATCTTGCAACAAAAAAGTCTTTAAAGTGAAGGTTTCATTGACAAAAAATGTGAAAGAGAAACTTTGATAAAATTAAATCATGATTTGAAACCCTATGTGAATACAAAAAATCCTTCACTTGAAGAAGTGTTTACTGTTTGTATCATGAGTACTAGTTTTGAAGGCATTTTATATTACTATTATATAACTGACATAGTGATCCTTGTCATTTGATTGGTGGAACTTACATCACGTGTCAATCATTATTACTCCCATCCGCAATGGCAACCAAAAAGTCCTATTTGCCCATGGAGAATAGTATTTCCCATTCAATAGTTAGGATCATCCTTGTTCCCAATGTTTTTGAGCAGCAAAGCGCTGCTGTTAAAACAAAGGAGCACCTGTGCAAAAGGTTGTAATATTATCACATTGCCCCATGTATTGCACTGTTCTACCTCCATGTACTGCACTAATTTTAAGCTGCGCGTCAACTTTGATTGAAGATAAATTCATTACCACGAATGGAATACAGAAAATTACAGTGTATCTGTGTCAAAAGGTTGGTGTCTACAGGGAGTCACCAATGTTCTTTCGGTAGAAGGCGTTTTAGAATTTTCAGAGTGTGGGGTCGACAAGGAACTGTGTCTATTTTGATTTTGTATTTATTGTGAAAAAAAATCAAATTACAAGGATCTACATGTCAGTTCTATAGAACAAATATTGAGTGGCTTTAATTCGTGAAATGGGAGGAATATCATCACTCGGTACAATTTGGATTGAACCATTTCGCCTCGTGAAATGGAACAGTCAAAAGTTGACCTTGCGATAATGTTCCTCCCATTGCACTCTGAGCCACTCAATATTTGTATACTATCTTACCTTCCTCTCAGTGATGTCATACACTTGATTTGTTTTTCTGCTGATGTGATATTTCTGTTTGGGAACATTAGGAAGTGACCTCTGACAAATAGGGTAACCACAATGTTTGAAAATTGACCTTTCTTCTACAGCATCCGTATAATGTTGTGTTGTTATAAACTTGGCCTGAAAAACAAAGCAGAAACAAAGAGGATTTAGGTATTTCTACACTTTTTTATGTCCGTATTTAAATCAGTATATAAAAGTTGCCTGCCATCGGACAAAATCTCAACTGAAGAATTTTTGTTGATAAAAATTTAAAGTGAAATGTCAAGCAGTGGATTATATCAGTCAAACTGATAGCAAAATAACTGTTCAACTCCTCACAACCAATGACCGATATCCTCGGTTTGTTGACCTTTACAGTTTACGTCAACATAATCAAGTCAATTATCTTTTACAACAACATTAATAATGAGCGTCAGCGCCCAAAATCATAAAGCTTTTAATTTGCTTGGCACAAATATATCTTGATAAGCCGAAGGTTACCTGCATTGTGCCTGGCTCCCTGCAACTTGTTTGATTACATATAAATATTCATTTTCATTCAACTGCTCGTGCTAAGCCATCAATATAAACATTAGCAAAGAACAAATTGCATAAACAGATCAGCGTTCAGAAATACATTATGATCATTGTTTGTTATCAACACTAGACTTACACAATCCACAAGGAATTCCTCTGTAATCGGATTATCAAGAAGTCTTTCAACAATCTGCAAAGCCCTTCTGTCAATTGCTAATCTCATCTGAACTTGCTCTTCCAACATAGCTCTGTTGAAATCGGGAAAGAAAAGCATATTGAAATAATTTTAATATTTGGTCGATTATCCATACAACTAATAATCTTGAATTGTATTAAATATTAACACTGAAGACACACTAGAGTCTACTAAGCCAAAGTCACAAGTAACTTGGTTCAGGTCCCGTTCAAACGTCACTGGCCAATTCTGAACTTGTTAAATTATTTAAAAAACCATGGTTGTTAAAGCTTCATTAAATTGATCAAATAATTTAAGATTTAAATAGTGAACACTTTTAAGAATTAAATGAACTCAGTGTCAGGTCCTGTCTATGTCATGATTGTTCAGTCAGAGTATTTTGTCGATGTGACTCGAGTAGAGTCCGATTCAGCGACTGAGTCAGATTTACAAGTAACAAATATCTGCCTTATTTTTAATATAATAATTTTGTTTATTAGTTTTTAACCAATTTTTAACAAAAAAAAGTATTTCTCAGTTGTTTACTTGGCTAACAATAGCATGTCAATTAAGGTTAATGTCGATAAGCCCAAAGTTAATATTGTTTTTGTTTTTTTGTTTTTTTCGAGGGGGGGGTAATTTTGTTATTATCTCCTGTGATAGCGGTTCATGGGTGATAGCCATTTGTCAGGAGATAGCGCCCTCTATCAGCGATGGTTCATGATAATGGTTTTGGTTGTGCTGATTGCGCGTTGTATGCTGGCCGTGGACAGTCAATCAAAAACACAAAGGAGCATCTCGACCCGAGACTACATCTTTAGTAGTGTTGCAACCAGCAACAATACACCTTGACTGCATTCTCCATATAACAAAAGCCAAGTATCAAGATGATTTGTTCCAAGATACTAAGCACATTGAGTTACATAAGGTTGCATGTTGTATCACATCCACACACTATATCAATCACACGCAGCGCACCAACCAATGACATGTTCCTATGTCTCCTCTTTTAGGGGCGTGGGTTTCACCCTTAATTTTAGTTTTACTTTAAAATTTGTGTGTGTGTTATAAACATCCTATATATTTTGTACAAACTTGCATTTACAGGCTTTAATATTATTGTAAATTTCCAATCCATCCAATGAAAATCAGACTTGCAGCAGTCACTGGGCCAATATGAGGGGGGGTGGGGTGTCGTGGCCGAGCGGATCAGATCACCGGACTCAAGCTCTGCTGTTTCTTATCAGCAGAGTGTGGGTTCGAGTCCCGGTTGTGACACTTGTGTCCTTGAACAAGACACTTTACTGTAATTGCTTTTTTCCACCCAGGAGTAAATGGGTACCTGTGAGGGCAGAGATGGTTTATGTGAATGATTAGCTTGGAGCGCGGTTACTTGCAGTACCGGCTGTATACTCCCCAGGGAGCTGAGATGGTTTAAGGAATGAGATGGTTTAATGGCCCAGTGACCAGGGGTAGTAATGTCAGAAGCGTTTTGATACAGTGTGATAAAGCGCTATATAAAAACTGGTTATTATTATTTATTATATCTTTTTAGTCAAAAAGTACTTTGTCTAGCGTTACTTACCTTTTCTTTTCTTCATCCTTGCTCAATGCTGCTGCCCCTCCAGACTCACAAGACATGCTATTGCTAGACATCTTCTATTTCTAGAGTAGAGTAGAAAAATTACTAGTCAGCAGTTGAATATTTCATCCATACATCATTTAATTTTTATTTATTTTTTTTCGTTTCTTTGTGAGACTTTGAAGATTGATAAAAAAAAATGAAATAGTGGAAATATTACCGGCACCAGCTAAGTTTTACTGAACACTAAGCTGGTAGCGCCCTCTTAAAGTTTGACGCATACACGAGCAGCCAAAATTACATGATTTATTAAATTACAGCGATGCTCGACCATTGCCACATAGCCCTGTGGAATTACTCCTGCTTATCAATCAACACACTCCGCGTTTGAATCTAACGTTATGCTATTCCATAGAGGACAGCCTCCGTTGTGGTTGCAGATAGATCAGCAGTGGGAGTTGTTAATGTTAGGTAGTCCATCAGAGTGAGTCTGCGATCGTTGGGAGGATGGAGGGTTACAATTATCACAATACTAATTCGGATATGGCCCAAGTCCCCCCAAAATAGTCACTGCGTATGTTCAGTGCTGTTCTGGCTTTCGAACAATTACTAAGTAAGAGCATGACCTCCATGCACTGCTAAGAGAAAGCTGGTGCCGGCAAAATATACACTCCCAAAACAAAAATGATTTGTTGGAAAAGAATACGATATAATTATAAATAAAACTATTTTATTATTTACAGGCAAGTATGCCTAGGTAATAACCATTTTTGTGGCAAACTTGTCATATCCAACAATCCAGTCTTGACACCAACATGACCAAGTCTCCTTTGGACATGTTGGATGGGACGAATAAAAACCGGCGTAGCCGTAGGTCCCATGTGCTGTGTAATGCACGTAGTCGTAAAAGAACACACTTATCACACTCGCAATCGCATGAGAAAGAGAAGGGGTTTGCCCTGGTGTTTCTGGCATGCAGTGGTTGTTGAATGCATCGCAGCACCTTGTTAACACTTAATCAAAGTGCCTAGTATAGTACTACGTACTTTTAAGTTATGGTTATGGGTCTCATATTCAAAAACCTGTCTTAATTAACTAAAAATAATTTGACTTTGAGATGCCCCTATCATAGACATTGCTATTTATTATTAATGTAATACTACACATTAAATTACTACCCATTAGTTTAACTAAACACTAACACTAAACAGTATTACTAGTGTACTACTCACTAGTACACAGTATTTTTATATTTATAAAAATTTATAAATATAATAATTATTATTGTATTACATTAATACATTCTTTAATTTAGGTCAAATTATATCCTTACCTGTCCGGCAAGGTTGACAGAATATAAACAGCAAGGAACATGAAGTTTAAACCATTCTAAAGGCCTAAAAACGTTTTTAAAATCCAAATATTTACGACCTACTGTCTGACTCTTGAGTGTCGACTCATGTGCCTGTTGGGCGCAAACTTTGCAAGGCGCGCAAATTTTAAAATTTGCGCACCCTTAGTGCGCAAATTCACAAATTTGCGCGCCTTTCAAAATTTGCGCACAACCATAGAGCTGTATATAAAGTATACAGCTCTTCCAAAATGGCTCAAAACGCAAATTTTAAAATTCGCGCAGCCTTAGTGCGCAAATTCTAAAATTTGCGCGCCTTTCAAAGTTTGCGCTCAACCATATACAGCTCAACATGCCTATGTCAAGCCTGTTTTGTGTTGTGTGTGTGGAAAGTTGATCGCGCATTTACTCAAATAATGTAGTTGGTCAAAGTTCATGCAAAGTGGAAAAGCCCAAGGGATTCTTCTATTTCTAAAATAGGTGAATATAGATTATGTTTAGGAGGGACCATACTGGCATGGTCATAGTTATTGATTGGGAAAGTGCAAATTTTATATTGATTGGGAAAGTGCAAATTTTATATTTTTTAAACCGATTTTAGGATTTTGTGTATCAAATTTTGTTTTTAAATTGACCCTTTATGAAATATATTTACTGTAGGTAGGTACACTCTCCTAGATTTCCCCCCTATCGATTGAACGCGTCCTCAGCTGACTATTATTATAATTTATATTATTATTCCATAACCTATTTCCTGGTTGCAGGGTGGTGGTTGGGGTAAGTTAAGAAGTGTTTACTTGTTATTTTTTCACTTAAACAGAATCGTAAATGTTGTAACATTCACTTAACATACTCACTCAAGCAATTAAGTATGCAGTCCAACCATGGCGCATTTTAACAAAAAAAGAATCTGCCGGTTTGTAAATATCTGCCAACCTAGTGTGGTGGTGAGATTTTGACATTATCATTCGTACGACCGATAATGTCAAAATCCCCCCCCCCAAAAAAAAAGGGATTACAGCGCCCCGTTACTGGGTATAGACCATGTTACCTGTGACATCACATGTTTACAAAAGAGCCACAGAACCTGGACTTCCTGCAGGCAGGATTTGTACACGGCTCAATGGGAAAATACTTTAAATCTTTCATTTTATGGAGATTGCACTGTCCGATTGTCATCAACTTTGGATATGAAGGAAAGGGGCACATCTCACAACTAGTTCGGCTCTCATTTTAATAGCCATTGAATTTATCTGGAAATTATGATACAAAATGTAAAATTTCTCGTATGTCCCATGCAGTATCTTGCCTGCCAGTAATTGCCCTGGAATGTACAAGGTTACTCTTTTGTAAACAAGGGTCACATGGTCTATAGAGTGTATGTAAAGTAGTGTAGGATCCCAACCCAACGTCTCCCATATCCATCCGATCCTCCTATTTCACTCCACACCAATTCATGAATTTGTCTAAGATAAAAAGATCGGAATGCCTGACCCTATGAATGATAAGCAATTTTTATTTGGGCCTACAGGCCCTACTCCTAGAACTATGAGGTTTGTTCCGCTATCGTTCGTGGAGACGATAGCGGAACAAACCTCATAGTTCTAGGAGTATACAGGCCCCAGTCCTTCTGAATCCTTCACTTTGAGTTGATTTGGGACTGTCAAAAAGGCTTAATTTATTTGGCCATATGAGTGAGACATTGGATGTCAGATTTGGCTTCTTTTCCCCAGTCAATCAACATGATCAATAAATAATTTGATTATTTTCATTAGTTTCTTTTTTTTTTGTCAGAGTTACCCAGTCAAGGTAATAAAACAAAAGTTTGCGTGTCTTTAAAAAAAAGTTTTGTTGTGACATCGGTGTTTGGCTGACATCTATTTGACTTTGATGACTACAGTCTACAGCAATAGAATGTGTCGTCTACACGGTGCAGTTCTGTTGGCTTTTGTTGCTGCTGTTGTGATGCATTGTGATGCTGCCATCACATGTCAAGATGAAGAAGGTAAACCTGTTGATTGGTGAGGACAATATTTCATCTTACTAAATGTTACTTTAAGGAAAACATTTGGTGTATTTTCGTTAGCTTTTAATCGTTAGGGATAAATTGTAACGTGGTTACCCATTGATAAAACCATGGGGGAAGGAAGTTGAAACTAAGTTCATAACATTACCCATAGTTGCAGTCTGATAAATGCAGTTATGATGATCATAACGCTCTTCCTTCCCAACAGCAACCATCAGGAAGAAAGTTACTCTTCATTTCCCCCGCGAGGGATAATGAATTCTGCATAATATCTAAAAACTACTTTACCCAGGGCTATTTAAACCCTTAGCAAGAAGCTTGTGTAACAGGCGCAACTTTATCGATTCAAGAACAAATCTAATGCGACCAGCAGCGGATTTCACAAAACTTTACGCAACTGCATAAGTCCACTTGCGCAATATTTAGTGCATAAGGTAGGCCACTTACGCAATAAAATGTGGCGCAAGTGGACTTATGCAGTTGCGTACAGTTCCCAAACTGTAAAGGATGTTGACGAGAGAAATCATGTTGGTTTTGCAAGAAGAGTAATAATGAGTTTTATTTGATCAGTATAAATCACTAGAAGTCCCCCAGCATATGTGTGTAAACTATACGCTAAACTATCCTAATAACGGTGAGGTGGAATAATGCCTATGTGGATATTCAGCAATCTACTATTTGGATGCGCTACTCTGCAGAACCTCACCGGGTTCAAATAATTCACGATCTGAACTAACTGAAAACTGTACTGAACTAAGTTGAAAGCCCTGAGCGCTGTGTGAGCGCCTCACAACAACACACCTACCCATCTTGAATCTGTCGATTAAACTTGTATATAAGTCATCTGGCTTATGCAAAAGTGTACTTATATACCTACAGGCGTTTTTAATAATTGTACAACTGTTTGGCATTAATTCTAATAAGTGGAATTTTTTGACCCTGTGATTAACTTTTGTCTTTCCAGTGTTGTTTATATAACTTGAGAAAAGATCCCTTATTTCATTGAATTCTAGGCATAACTTTGGTTTAATAAACCTAGAAATAACTGATGACTTCTTTTTTCAGTTCACTGACAATTAAAACGTATAATGAATTAAGTGTGCATGACTGTGCTGATGTTTATGTTTTGGGCCAACTCATTTACACACAGGTTGAAGAAAACTGACAAGTTGCAAAACTTATTTATGCCCCAGTCAATGCCAGTTATTTGATTTTAAGTTTGACAAACATCTTAAAATCTAGCTGCGACGATCACAAACATAGCTGGACCAAAGGGTCACAATCATCGTAACTTAGATTTGAAGTTGTACTTGCTGCTCTGCTTCCTGTCGTTATTTAAAGAGCCAATGCAACTTATCAGAGATTTCATTGTGAAACTGCACACCTCTCATGTTTTTTCCACCATATTTGAGAACTACTAAGTTTTCCTTTTATCCTTTTATTAAATCATCAATTGCTGATTTTGTAGTTATTAATTTTTCATGTCTAGGTTTATTGTCTACAAACTGCCAACAGACAGCTCCAGTAGCGTACAACAAGTTCGTGAGGGCTATGCTTATATGTACATGGATGTCCAGCACACTGAACTAACATTATCTAATGTTTGGTTGAATGCCTCCAATCATGCCATAGCGTACACTTTACAACAGATATTCAACAATCATGGCAGTAAGGTAAGAATCAAATCTTTCTTTCTTTTCATCTACAGATCAGCGCATTTGTTTGAAAAACACATGAAAGATGCCTTAAAAATGCACTGACCTTTAATTCATGTTCGTGCTGCATCTATATTTTACCTGAATTAGTGCACAAAATTTGTTAATGGCCTCACGTTTTGACCCTAGCAGAGTCTTTCTCAATGGCTAAATGACACTTGACTGCTTTTGTTTCTCCAGTATACTTGTATGAGTGTGTTGTGTTGTCATTTAGCCTTTGAGAAAGACTCTGCTAGGGTCGAAACGTGAGGCCATTAACAAATTTTGTGCATTTATACTACAGGTTGTGGTTGGTAAGCAGTTTGCAACAGCTAATTTTGTTTTCATGAATATAGTACTAATAATATGTACAGAAACAAGTGCCACTCTTAGAATATTTTTTTTTAAAGTTATTTTTAACACCAAAGATGAGTCTATCTACATTTACTAGCCACTGAACATTTCATTTTGTATTCAAACTTGTTTTACTCAATGGAATAGAGCTTTATCATGCTGCCACCATCTTATTCATGTGCCCTACATCCAATAACAGTAATGGATGCTGATGTTCGTTGTTCAAAAAGGAACATGACCATTTGACCTTCCAGCCTCGGTTTGGTTATATTGATTTGAATGGGAGAAAAACAAGATGGCAGCACCATGATAAAGGTCTACTACAAATGTCCAAATGTTAAACTTCATGAAGAAGAAGAAACCAGTCAACAGAAACATTTTATCGAACTTCGCTCTGGAATTTCGGTAAATTTCATAGTTATGATGCATCGGAAAACAGTCCTGAAATGTGGATGTTTAGCAGCGTAAATCAAGGGGTTGACACAACTGTTTCCAGTCAAAATGACTACAGCAATTGGAATAAATTGCTCAGTTCGGGGCAAAATGAGGCTGAAGCTGTAAGGTGCAACGCAGAGTAAAAATGTACACACAACACTGAAGAGATTTTTAGTCACTTCAGCTTGGAGTTTGTTATTTCTGTTAGCGTGTGGGTCATGAACTTCTGAGGTGGTTGAAGAAGTAGACGGTTGCCTATCCAGGTGACGAACTTTCTTAGCATGGCTGAAAATATGATAGAAGATTCTGCCATAACTGAAGAAAATGGTAGCTAGCTGAACGGGGCAGAAGGCCGTGAAGAGAATTGTGTGAAAACCAGGCTGAGATTCTGCTTTTATCCAACTGCAAGACGAATACTTTGGCTCAAATCCAAGTTTAATGTACCCGGTTGCACTGGGGATAGCAACAAAACACATTGGTATCAGCCAGGTCAGAAGAATCGCAATGATGGTACATTTCGGACTGAAGAGACGCTGATATGTCGCCCTCTTGTGAATAATCATAACGTATCTGTTAAGCGCTATACACATTAGGTTGTTTATGCTGCATCCAAAACAGGTGTAGAAAATGAATGCAGTCAGAAAGCATATGACCTTGGGTAGTGGAAAGTCTTCTGAACTCAAAATAGCTACAGCCCCAAATGGGATAAAAAAACATGTGAATAGATCGGCTATGCTGAGATTCAATACAAACATGTTTGTCGTATGGTGAAGTTTCTTAGTCAGTATTACAGCAGCTATAACCAACATATTACCAGCAATTCCAAGAAATGAGAATGTTACGACGACAGCGGCAAGAATCTGACGCTCTGCGTAGCTCACATACACATCGTCATCAACTGAACAACAAGTCTTGTTATCCATCTTTAAGTGTTAGGATTGTTGACGTCTTTTATTTCTTCAAACGTTGGATTGTGTCACCAAATGGTTTATCGAGTAATGAGTCAAATACTTCTGAGTTCATCATTTGGCGGTTCGTCCATCAAGTTGGCTCAAGGAAAATCAGTCTTTGATTTAAACCTAAAACCTCTGTCTTGACTGATCAGTCTGGCCAGAATCACAATTAGTTAAGATGTAATATTTGAAGATGACAGTGCTCAGACCCGAATGTCATCAAGTGATGATCTCCACTCATAAGTTGTTTCCCTCATCACAGATTCCATCTCAAATGCAAACTGCAGTTAATATACCATCACTATTTTCTCTTTCATTAAAATTCCATTGCCATCGGAAGACGATGACCTCACTTGACGGATTGATCCTCATCAAGTCGTAAAGATTTTAAATGAAGACTAAAATGGACCATCTTGACATGGTGATGGAGTGGGAGAGATGAATTAAGTTTCATTGCCATCAGCTTTTTGTTGATCACCTTTTAATAAACTTGTTCTTAGAACTCGATTGATCACTATTTTGAGTGAGAAATTAAAATGAGAGGAATTATCTAATGTTAGGGGTTGTTACTGAAAGCAGAGATCAGTATTGACTGTTATTGATTGTTGTTTTCCTTGATGGGTAGAATAATAACAATCGGCAGGCCAGACACTCTGTTCTTGTAAGGGTAAGGTGGATTTTCCTTATTAAACTTGGTAAGGGAATAAATTCCCTCTCGTTGGAATATTTGGCTGACCTTTTCACACTGAAATTGCTAACCCAGGCAAACTCCCACCCCTGCCTGGAAGTGGGGTTAAACGAGATAAGCTTTCTTGTCATGGCCAAGCGGTCTTGTGGGCAAGTCATCAGAGTGTGGGTTCGAATCCCGGTCTTGAGGCTAGGATACTGAGTGTTCATTAACGTTCCAGAGGAACTTGCTGGAGTTTTATTTCCTTGGAATTGGCTGGGTAGTGTTAAAAGTGTCTCTGCGTGTAGTGGAGTTTCATTTATTGCGCTAAGAATCTCCACCCAAAATTAGTTCTGTCATTTCTAGTCTGTGTGTGTTTGTTTCGTGGATACACATACCAGTCATTTTTTCATTTAGGGATGTCAGAAAACCTCCCTGTTAGGATGCAGCGGAAAACTGTCTTGAACTGCGGATGTTTGATGGCATAGATGATGGGATTCAGACAACTGTTACCCATGAAGATAGTAGCTGCAAAGGGGAACACTTGACGACTTCTCGGCACTAGAAGGGTAACGGCATATGGAACAACGCAAAGAATGAACGCACATACCACAAGAAATAAATTCATCGTGACTTGAACTTGAAGTTTACTTCGCTTTGGTTTTCGTTCTTGAGCTGCTGATGAGGATGCAGTATCTGGTGCTTTGGGGCTAGTAGCTGTTGAGCTGTCAGTATCAACTACCGCAGAGATTGTTTTTGTTCGGGTTCGCAGTGAGGGTTGGACTTTCTTAGCATGCTGACGGATGTGGGTGAACACTCTGATATAACAGTAAATAATTACAGACAACTGGACTGGGCAGAATGTAGCACCAAGTACAAAAGCATACCTTCTGGAGGAATGAGCAAGCACCCAGCTGCAAGAGGAATATTTAGGTTCAAAACCAAGCTGGATGTAACCGGTACATGTTGGTATAACTGTGGTGAACTGTGGGATCAGCCATATCACTAAAATGGCAAGGATTGTCCGTTGTCTGTTGAAGAGTTTACGATACGTCTCTTGTTTCTTGGTGATAAGAACGTAGCGGTTAACAGCGATACATGCCAAGTTGTTGATACTACAACCAAGACACGTAAGGGACATAAACGCCGTCATGGAGCACAGCACCATGGGTAATGGCCACTCTGTCTCATTCAAAATAGCTGTTGCTGAAAACGGCATAAACAAGCTTGTCAATAAGTCGGCCACACTGAGATTAAACACAAAATAGTTTGTGACTCGTTGAAGCTTTCGAGATGACAGGATAGCGATGATTACTAAACCATTTCCAGTAACTCCAAGGATTGAAATAAGAACTAAAAGTGCTGCAAGAACTTGGCGTTGGGTGTAACTAAAATAGGCACAGAATGTACAGCTCACAGAATTGTTATTAGTCAGAAGTTCACTTGCAATTGTTGAATTGATCAAAGCTGCCATTATTGCAATTTTACCCAAATGTCTTTTTTCTTTGATGTTACACGGACATTTATGTATGTAGCTCAGATTTGGTCCTTGTCGACTGTCACACTCATACCATCAACTGAACCAGGGTGATATCATTTATTTTCCCCTATTACGCTATTGATCAATTCAAATTGAGTGGTGGGTGTGTAACCTTCCTGGGTGATTACTGGTGACTGTAGTGATGGAGTAATCAATTCAAGAGTGGCTTTCAGGGACATGGTCAGTCAGCACACTACA
This sequence comes from Marthasterias glacialis, assembly GCA_911728455.2. Classification (NCBI taxonomy): domain Eukaryota; kingdom Metazoa; phylum Echinodermata; class Asteroidea; order Forcipulatida; family Asteriidae; genus Marthasterias; species Marthasterias glacialis. The sequence continues at coordinate 15,628,181 of OU452236.1, read as the reverse complement.
GGGAATTGTAGTGAAGGTTTAGTGATCAGAAATTTACTTTCATTCTCATCGCTCACAGTGTTAAACTACCCCAATTGAGATATACTATTACCCCGATTGGGTCCTCCTCCCAATGAGGATATCAGTGGTTCCCAATCAGGGTCATAAGACTTTTGCAAAACGTCAATTGTTTGTCTACATTGCCTTAGCTCAAGAGCAATTCAATCAGCTTAAAATCAAGGGATGATGCTAAGGAAATCTGAGCTACCTGTATGGGGTTGATGATGATGAGTACAGGCATTGGCGTCCCATGTTCGAAGTTTTAGTTTCACTCATTGGATGCCGAAGGTCTTTATTCTCAAGAGCAGTTATTGATAAAAGTTTAGGGAGAAAATTGATTGTAGTCTTCTACAGAATTTTTATTAGTTTTTTTTTTTTTTTTTTTTTTACATTTGTATGGGTTAAAGGAACACTTTGGGAGTAATCTTTTCACGCTGTCTTATTATTCCCAAGAAAATGAGGAGAAAGTTCAGGTGTGAATGCCTTTTCTTCCTGGAGATAGCACAGTATTGGTTGCCAGTAAATTACCTTATGTGATGCCTTTTCTTCCTGGAGATAGCACAGAATTGGTTGCCAGTAAATTACCTCATGTGATGCGGTTCTACGAAGAAAGCATATTATTGTGAGACGTGTTGTTGAAAAACTTCGAAGACAAACCTTGTTTTTTGTTTTAAACCTGATTGGCAGTTACTTTGTGTGTAAACTCATTTTTACATGGGACTTCAAGATTAAATGAGTTAACAAAATGACCAAAAAAAACATTTTCTCTGTGAATTATTTTGGCAGGATGTTGGCTATTTGATGTACAATGATCAGTTACCAGATAACGGACGGATAACAAGAACATCTTATGGTCACACAAAAGGTAAATACATGTAGACCTATTTGTGTTTAAGATTGTTTTTTAACCAGTTGGTGCCGGTGTTGTGTATACACGCAAATATTGTCCACGCCAGCAAGTGGGCGTCATTTAAACATGCCATTGTGTGTAACAGCAGAATAACGGGACAAGATTGCCTGGACATTCCACTACTGAGCATGCACAGAGCACACACACACACTGTGTAACACTTCGTTCACCAACACTAAAGAGGAACCATTTCTTAAAATGTTGTGTAAATCCCGGATTCCAGACCTTTGTCCTTGTGTTCGAAAAAGAGGATTACAAGACATCCAGAGGTTTTTTCCATTGTTTATTAATTGTATTTTTGGCTCTGTGGAAGGGAGTCAAAGTGTACTGGGAATCCCGCCCTGGTAGAGGTTTTAAAATTCACGATGCAGGTATTTAAAATTTCTTGATAGAGAAAATGAAACTCCTAGTGCCATAAAGAGAATCTTTGTTCTCTTGGCTTTGTCAAGTCAAGATTTCTTTGTGCCAGCGGTACTCTCAAAGAAAAACGATTCTGGCAATTCCAAGAAAACAATCTTATCAGGCTGGACGGGAAAAATTGGAAGATTCCCGGCAGGAACTGGTTTAGGAATGCATTTGGCATTACCTCAGCTCAAATTCCCGGCCATTTTTCTCCTCTCTTGTCTAATCATATCACCCAACATTTACAATACAGGGTTTAATTTTCTGCATTTCATATGAAGTTTTTAACTTTCATGAAAATGAAATTGCATGTTTCTTTGTCCCTTTTTTTCTAAGGTGATTTGGCATTTGATGCAAGCAGTGGTTTTTGGCTCGTACACAGCACTCCCCATTTCCCTAGAAAATCATCATCAAGTTACAACTGGCCAGACAATGCAAGAAGATGCGGACAATCTTTCCTGTGTGTAACATTCGGCTTCGATCAATTTGAGGATATTGGTAAATCAAACTATGATCTGTTGTTAAATTTGCAACAGGGATGAAGAATATCATTTGTGTTTTACCCATACACCGATGTGTATTACTTTCCCCGAGTCCTGTGAAAAAAAAACACAGGCATATTCCTCTGGTGGGGTTCAAACCCACGACCTTTGCCATTCTAGAGCAGATGTCTTACCAACTAGACCGCCAAGATTGCCCGGCAGCTAGATGCACTTGGAATTTTATATTTTCGCAGTTGGTACCGCAACGATTTTAATAGATGTTAAATTTGCATTGGGGATAAAGCATGTTATTTGTGTTTTACCCATTTCATACTAAAAGCATTCAAACGACGTTTGGAAATTTGTGGTGGGAAACCAAATCACTCACTTTAACTATTTTGATGGATGTTTTTAGCATTTACAGATTTCTCCAAACTTTTCCGTTCTTCAGGTCAGCAGTTGATGTATAACTACCCCTGGATTTATGACTCCAACATTCCATCTGACCTTGTTGAGAAGATCCCTAGCATAGTCAGTGCTGTCAAGAAGCAGCATGTCACATCACCACCTTGGAATAGAAGTGTATCCCTTACATCTGCTGGGGGACAGTCATTTACTAGTTTTGCCAAATGCTCCATGTTTGGGGAGGGTGAGTCAGGAAAACCTTACAGGTTGATCACTTTTTGATTACTTTAACAGTTAATGTACTGTCTGGATCGTTTACAAAGGAACCTTAGTGAAAATTCAAACTTCAACTCCTTTGGAAACATTTTCTGTTTTAAAAACGTGTTTATCTTTTGTGAAACATTTCCTACTTTATTTTTTGTTTTTGTTTGTTGATGTCACTTCAAATTTATGCTAAAAGATTAGTTTTCTAAAATTCTTGATACTACAGATTAAAAAAAAAAATATAATAATTGTTTGTATTACTCCTCAGATTTTATTGTTTTCTGTGGATATTATAATGTACAGATGCTACAGAATTAATACCATTTGTTTATTAGTCACAAAAAGACTCCTATTTCCTTTGTTTCTTCACAGATATTTATTCCTCTTGGCTCGCCCCATACCTCAAGAGTGACCTTTTTGTCGAGACTTGGCAAGATGGAGTTGGTAAAATGAACTCATCCTGCGGTGGGACTTACAAAGTCAACAACGTTGTTTTCTTGAAACTTGACGGGAAAGAAGGGTTCCGTGAGACTAAAGATCATGCTAAGTGGGCTGTGACTGCTTCAGAGGGATCCAAGTGGATTTGTATCGGAGACATTAATCGTCAGGTAAGAAGAAGATCAACAGTTTCATCTTACGATAGTATTCAGATAACCAGGCCCAGGCAATCTCCTACCAGGAAAACATTTACAATTCAATTTTCAGACAGCGTTAAAAAATTTCTCTTGCACTACCAAATTGTTCTTTTTTCATGTAGTGCTGCCGATTGTTGCCCATAACAATTTGGTTTGTTTGACAATTTCTAAAGAGAATAAACTTTCTACACTTCAATAATTAAATTAACTTCAGCTGTTACATTTAAAAAGAAACCCTTACTTTCAGTTTTTTTTTAATTTGTTGGATATAAAGAGCAATGGGTGAAAGTGGCAAAATTTCATGTCAACCCGCAGTTCTGTGGAATATCAATGCTTTTGCTAGTACGTTTACATCGAGGATCTAATCAGTTAACTCTCTCATTCTTTTGTCAAGATATTGTAAGAATGAGGTATTGTTTTTTTAATTGTTACTTGATAGTGTCGCCAGATGCAACGAGGTGGAGGTACATTGTGTTTTGAGAACGAATTTGCACATCAGAACTTCTTGAATTCGATCACAGCCAGCCAGAAATGCCCTCAAGTAAACCAATGTTAACTCTGCAATACACAAGTTGGAAAATCAATACAGGTTTTTTGCAATATGTCGGTACACCCAGAGCCTGTGTGCACAGGTCACAATGTGGTTAGAACTGTGTTATATAAATGAAATAAATCTAAAAACAAAAAGCAAATATGGATTATATTAGTTACTCAGGAAACTGTCTGATATCCGGGCATTTTTTTGTAAGACTTTCTGGGTGTGCATGTAAATCAGATGAGATGAGAGTGGTCATCTTCCCTACACAGAGTTTCCACCTATTATTATGTTTTGAAATATAAATTAAACACAATTCAGCCTGTGGCTGCAATGTTATAGTGTTTTTAATAAACCAATAACAATAATAATAAGATTAACAATAATGATGTACGTCTCAAACGACAGAAAATAAAATTAAAAAAAAATAAAAAACAATAATATTGATTTTCTTTGTTAATAAAAACATTAGTTAATCACTTTTTTTACTTTGATGTAAATTTTGAATTTAAATTTTGACTTTATCATCTAAAGTGCTAAACTGGCTGGATCCAGTAATTTGACCCATAAGGAATGGAGCTGAGGTTATACCAGTATTAGACTTGCACAATAAAAACACTGCTTGGTACATCCAAGGATACAGCAAGTTCATTTACAAACTTTATTGACAAAACATTTGAAGTTCACATTTTGTACTATTTGCAAACGGTTTTATATGAAATATTAACAACCAACTAGCTCTTTTTAGGGTCATGATGTCTCACATGTAAATGTGACATGCCATTTTGTGTTACCAAAGTATGTATATATTTTAAAGACAACATTTATACCCTTTAGTCATCTGAAGAAATCTTTAGTCACTTCAAGAAATTAATCGTTTAAATGCTTTAGAACAAAAACACAGCTGTTTTTCCCCAAATAAGCAATTTGCAAGTTAGATTTGAACGATGTCTGGTACCATGCCTTCTTTGGTTACAAGTGAATGCTCAACTTTTAATTCCTCAGACTACATCAAGTGCTGCTATGTCACATGGTTAGGGGCAAACTTTTTCTTGGTTGCGTAAGAGACGACAGACACCTATACACAATTCTCAAGAAATGTGTAACACAAGGATACAAGTCTTTGCTGATCTGGAGGGTGCAATGCAAAAGCTTGCCTCAAATCTAACTCCTAAATGGTCTTTTACATTACTATTTTCTCTGAAAAACCTTTATTAGTATATCGCAATATTGCTTTTGTAAACTTTTTGTATACCTTTTTCTACTTGAAAAATTAAAATTCTTTTTAGAAAATCCTGTTGCATATTCTGTTCATTTTGTCCTTGAGTATTTTCCAATGAGAAATAAATTTTTGACAAACATTACCGGAGAGGTTGCGACATAACTGCTCTTTTGAAGAGTACAGAAACAACATGAAATCAAGGTGTGATATGTATTTGTAATACTTCTTTTGCATATAGTACCAGTCATGTTTTGTTTATTTATGCACAAAAATGTTGCCTGCAACAAATTGTTTGATGATACAGCACTTTACAAGCACAAATACCAATGCCATGCATTTTAAGCAGACTAACATGAAATCACACTTTTGCTCATGGATATGAAAATTTGTGTACGCATAAAAAACTAAAGGCACCAGATTACCCTTGAAAATATAGAAAATAAGGTTAAAAATGGGACACAAAGGTACATTTCCAAGGATTGCATTAAAACAAATTTCATGGGCCCTTTGAAGCCCCAGCTCAACATTAGTAAGAAGAAAAACAAAAGTGTTCACAGATTTACGTATACCTTACATGGTAAAGAGATAATGATGGTAGAATACTTTCCTTGAAATATTTCTGCCTGAAGTTTTTAAATGATGAATAAACTAAGATCCAAAATTTGTTTTTTGTCTCAGTGAGACGAAAACTCTGCCTATAGGAATGCGCTCAAAAATGCTGAATGCATTTTGACCGTTTTCTCGCAAATGAAGCAACGAAATGAGCTGACATTTTCACGGATTGGTTTTATTACAGTTAGTCTACCAATGTTGAGCTGGGCTTTAAAGGTCATGCGGGCAAATACCTTGTAAATAAAAGAAAAGCATTTTTTCTTATCTAAAAAACAAGATGTTAGTTTGCTTCAACATACAGCACATTGTACATGCTTACTTTCTTGTTTAAGACTAGCATTTTCTGGTGCATTTTTAGTCACTTGCGATGCTTCCAAAAACAACAAAAATATGGCAAAACTGGGGTTGGCGAGTGAAAAAGCTTGTGGGCTTGTGAAAACTCATGTTGACTAGTCCTGCCGGCGACTGAAAAAAAATAGTTAAGGGAAACCCCTGAATGCGGTGTGTTGTAACCAATATATGTGTTATAACTGCCAAGGTACTGCTGGGTAGCCTTCTACATGGACTGAGTTGTTTGCCACTGATTGATGAGCAAATACTCTCACTTTAATTCTGGTTTGAATAATAAAAGCAGCATCCACACAAAAAGTTCCACAATAACATCCACAGAACAACATTCAATACATCTTGACGAATGCAGCTGACATTCCTTGAAGTTCATTTTCACATAGCAATGATGATAAGTCTGAGATCCACCTTCAGTTCTCTTCTCTTAGTATCCTTCATTATTGAATGTGATACTCGTATAGTTTGGATACTTTGCCTTGAGTTTCTCTACAGTAATGCTGTGATCGGCCAGTCCATAACCCTGTTGTAGAAAAAATAGAAATAAGAGATCAAATAGTACATCAATAGTCAGTACATCAATAAGGATTCTTGGTGAATTGTGATTAGAGAGGTTACGTGACCCTGTGAAAAGTTTATTTTGCAGCCATGTTGGATCCAGTCATGTACAAACTCAATGGCTGATGCGTCGTCTGCTGAATGATTTCCAGCGTCTGTTTGTGCACGCAGCATTTGAAAAAGATTTCTTGGTTAATTGTGATTAAGTGTGTGGCCTCACCATTGAATAACCATAAACGGATATGGTTTTGTCTTCAGGGTTGTGTTGGATACGTCCTCCTCCCACACAAAAACAATCAATCTTCATTTTGTTCAACTTCGGCTCTATTCGTTCCAGTATATCAGCTGAAACAAAATATAAAGAAAGATAGCATTAGACAACATTATATGGGTACAAAGTAATTCCACTTGTCACATCATACCCATAATAATAAATACTTCTGTATTTTGGTTATTACAGTTTTTGTGTCTCAGGCATTAGACCCAGTAACTGGGGCACTGTCCTCCTTTTTGAAATTTTGACTTGGATGGTGCTAAAATGACCACCATCCAAGTCAAAATTTCTAAAAACGGAGTACAATACCCCAGTTACTAGATCTACTCAGGCGCGGCATGCAACTTTGAAATGAAAATTAAAAAACAGAAATAGCCAAATACATTGTACAGTGTTTCAGTTTTCTATAACAATAAAAGGGAAGAAAAAAGGGAAGAAAAAAGAGGAAATCAGCTGATCCACTGAAAGTTGCATTCTTGCTATCTTGATGAGCTTTTTCCGTCAATAAATATTAAATCCACCTTTAACTTAAATAAAATAACAAAACCCCCCAAAAAAATTAAAATTAATACTAAAGAAAACTTACCATGGTATCCTGCCCATTTATATCCTCTGACAATATACTTGAAGGTTTTCTCCTCATTTAGTGGCCATATCTTTATGAGGATGTATTTAAACCTTCCCGACTCATCAATATCTACATCTTCAGTTGAGTCTAATAATGGATGACCACCACCGCTCATCTTCCTTGTGGATGGGCAAGAGTTGATCGAGGAGGAGGTGGGATTTCGTAAAATCTGTTTCTTGGAAAATATTAAGTTCCAAAAGAACAACGAACTACAAAAAGATTTACTTGCAAAGTGGGAAGGTTTTTGTGAGATCTTATACTTTGGTTGAAGTGCTTGTATACTACCTAGCATAAAGGGCAAGCCGCCGTTTATGGAAGATATTCGCATCTCACAAGAATCCCATCGTCTGCATTCTCCAAATCTTCAAAGTTCATGTCTATTTTGATCAAGGAGATTGTATAGCGCCCTCAATAGTCCACAATATGAGTCGTGTACCCTGACCATTATTTTGCTATTAAACTGATCTGATGGCGGGTGACAGACTGTTGTGAATTTGTGGCTCGGCAATGCTCAATGATCAAAACAGTTGGTAAGCAAATGTGAATCTATTTTTCAATAATATCATGTAAAAACACAACAAAATACTGTAACTGTTCTTTCTATAGATTGTTTGGAAACTGTTAATTCATATGACACATTTCAACTTCTTTAATAGCTTGTTGGAAAAAATATCTGCGTTTCATAAAAAAAGGAATGGCAAGACTGTCATCAAAATGTTTGGCATCTCGATCGGTTGAAAAAGCCAAGGCCGGCTAAGCCGAGTACTGTTCGTAACCCAAATTGCTTAACTTTAACAAATGTTTGTCATTTATTGAACTGGTTCCATTTTTAATAGTTAATCATAATTTTCATCTCTGTTCTGTCTTCTGACAAAAATTATTTTTATAAAAACGTTTCTTTCATGCCCAATACTCCAATATAGTAATGTAAAAAACGTGGTTTACTATAAAAAATAAAACATTAATCTACACAGTGTGTACCACCACACAGGTTAACATTGAAATATTGATAATAATAATACTATAGATGAGTCTAATTTGTTACTTATTTGATGGAGATGAAACCTGTTTTCCCTCCAGGAAGTAAAGCAACATGTCTGACACATTGAACGGTGGCAATGCAACAACCCCAGATACTCAGTCACCCCCATCTTCCCCATCTCACAACACCCCAAAGACCACCCTTCAGAGCCCCCCTGAAATGGAAACCGACCGTCAGTTGATATGTAGCATATGTAAGAAGCGTTATTCAGATCCTCATCTGCTACCATGCCTTCATACTTTCTGCTGTGGTTGTCTCAAGACTCTCTCACCTTATATCTTGAATAACGATGATCGGAGTAGCAGCGCTGGTAGTTCATTAAGCAGCCTAGGGAGTGGTCACAGCAGCCTTCGTAGCCTCACAATCCTATGTCCACTGTGTGAGATTGAAGTTGAGCTGCCTGTCAAAGGACCAGAGTTACTCCCTGTTGACTTTATGATCCAGAAGAAGCTGATGTTAGCCTCTCTCAATCCTGAAGCTGGAGAAACAGTTTGTGATCTATGCACAGACAATGCCAAAGCAATATCAAGATGCATGGAATGCATGGTGAATGTCTGTGGATTCTGTGCTCAGGCTCATAAGAGACAACGAAAGACAGCCGGACACTCCGTCCTATCAATGCATGAGGCACGTCGACAAGGAGCAGCTAACCTCAGCTGTCCTGTCTTATGTCCTAAACATAATCAGGAGGAGCTGAAGATGTATTGTGAGACGTGTGATCAGTCAGTATGTCGAGATTGCTGCCTCGTTGAGCATCGTGAGCATCTTGTAGAATACTCTGAAGATGTAGCTCACCACCATAAACGTGTCCTTGATAATCTTGTAGCTCGCCTCCAACCACATATTCAGGCCATCTCTGGTGGAATTAACTCCATCAATCGAGCTGAATCATCAGCTGCAGAAAAGTCAAAAGATCTGTGCCACGATATCAACTTCTACTACGATAACTACATTCAAGCATTACAAGCTCATCGCAGAAGTCTCTTAAGTCGAGTCTCCCAGGTCTGTGAAAGTCGCACCAAGTCCCTTCAATCTCATCGTCTGCAGCTGCAGCAGATTCTACATGATATGCAGCACTCCAGCAACGTAACATCATTTGCTTTGTCAGAGACTAACAACAAGGAACTTCTGTCTCTGAAACCAACTCTTGGTAAACGTCTCAGCATGTTGAATCGAGTGACGTACCAATGCACACCAAGAGCAGATAATCTACTGAGATTTAAGGCGAGGGCAAAGGCAGGTAGAGTCAATGGATATGAGGTACATGGTGTCCTGGAATCGAAGCATCTGGATCCCATGAAATGCCACGTCAGAGGAGAAGGTAAAATCAAATTACCAAATCTGACAGTCTCTTTTGTCTTATTTTTATCCCTACTTTGTAAAAGCACCATGCTTTTTTTTGTGACTGTCTTTTCTTTCTACAAGTCAGTGTTTTATTTTAGCTTTAAAGCATCCAGATCCATCCAAAAACAGCGCCATTTAACCGAAAAAAAGTCTAAACAATTTTACTGGATTCTGATCAGAGGAATGTTACATGATTGAACTTTCTTTGCAGGAGTCTATGAAGCAAGACAAGACATGGAGGCTGAGTTTATTTTGATCACTCAAGACACTGAAGGTCGTCCTTATACTAAAGGTGGAGAAGATATACGAGCGGTACTTTCAACAGAGTCCATTAGGAACAGGTAGGAAGATGCTTTTCTTGCAGCGCCAATTGCCAAGATGTGCATATATAAGACTATACTTCACCTCTTGACTTCAAAAATTACGGAGAGATACAAATTATTATTGAAAAGTGCAGTAATTTTTTAGGTTGGCAAAAGATAGTAAAAATTTCCTCAGGAATTATGCAGTAGTCATTGAACAAAATATTGAAGAGTATTACTCTTCATGCAAAATTAAAAGAGTAGGATTTCAAAGTGCTTTTGTTTTTTTGTTACTTTTGTTTTTTGCATAGACCACAATTTCCAGGTTTTCTTTAGTTTCTTTTACAATTTAAAGCTACATTATATGAAGCTGCTTTAGTTTGATTGATTTGGGGATATTTTGATCTAAAACCAATTGCAATAATAGTTTGCTGTTTGCTTTTAAGGGAGTGGCTGAAAAGTCTGGAAAGTTCTAGGCGCGAAAGAACAATCCCGTAGGCATGCGCCAGCAATCCAGTGGACCACCGGAATGTTTTACTGGATCGTGACATTTTGCTGAACTTTGGGAACAATCCTTACGCGCGTTACCATTTTGAACAACATTCCAATGGAATGTTGCGGAGGTCCATATGGCCGGTCGATGTACAACGTCCAATTAGAATGTTCCTACCATTCAGACTTTTGAGTTGCTCCCTCACCTTGCTTTGCTAGTGCTTTTATTTTGCCTTTTATTTTGCTTCTTTGATTTGGCCATCTTCAGAGTTCTTAATTGCAATGTAATTGACGGACACGATGGAACATATAGAGTCATCTACACACCACAACTACGCACTCCATACACACTCAGCGTGTTTTTGGATGGACAACATATCAAGGCACGGTGTTTATTGTCAACAGTGGGCTAGTTCGGTAGTCAATATATAATGCAGCTAAGTCAAAATATATCATAGGCACACGCTTTATTTGTAGTGCTTTTGGCTATAAATTAGTTGCCTTTAAAAACACGCTGCAGCAACCCATGTTAAATAATGTTTTATTTAGATACCGAACTGGCTCATTATTTTCTTTGTGTTGTTTCTCATGTAAATTTCTTGTTGAATGACCTTTCCATTGATTTAGCACCATATTGAAACTAGTTTGGATTCACTCTGCTGGCCCAAATGTCCTGATAAACGTTTAGTCCTGTCCTGTGAAGCACAAAGGATTGTAAAGAATTGCGTAGATAGCTCACAAGATTAAGAACTTCCTTCATGTATAAGAAAGTTGCCACGCCTGCAATTGCACTCAAATAATTGTAACTCAAGGAGCTAATTTTATGGAGATGTGATGCTAGAAAATTTATTTAACATAGAAAAGTTTTGCTTATAAGAAACTGATCCCAGTAAAAATGTCCATTGGTATCTGCAGTCTCTAACTGGTTCCCTATAATTTTTTGCTTAGCAAGTAGGGTTTGTTAAGCAACATCTTCTGCACAGCATCTCTATTATCTGGTATAGAATAGCAACAGTTTTTTAATTCTCCCTGAAACTTATAAAGATCTTTTAGGGTTTTTGTTATTGTTAGTGACTTTGTGAATTTCAATTCTTGGCTAACAGGACAGCCCCTTTAATGTAATGGTACATGAAGGATGGAGGGAACACTCTGGTGTCTGGCATTGCTGCACTTTTTGCTCAAGCGAGGGCAGCAAACAGGCTACCTGTGCATGTGGAGGAAAAATGCCAGGTATGTTGATGATCTTTTCTTGTAGAATCTTTACTATTTAGTCAATGAATTGAAACCCATTTGTTATCAATAATAAACTTGATTGATTTATACTATTCTTTCTCTTTGCGATCTTAAGGTGGGTTCATGGGTTGTGGACATGGCCATCTAGGTCATCCAGGTAAGTGGCACTGGTCCTGCTGCGCTCTTACGCAACAAGACTTGGAATGCATTGAACAGCGCCCTCACACATCCCACCGAACCACCTCCCCAGTGGGAGATGACAATCTTATCAAAGCACCATGCCTACGTTCTGGACGGGGTGTGATTAATCCAGGAGGTATGAGAAGGGAGATGGGAGTTGCTGCCACACCAGGGGTGGGGCATATCCACCAGCGCCACACCCCTAGTCCAAGTACAGGGGCAGAGACTCAGAGAGGAAAAGAGAAAGACAAACAAGTCCATGCTGTTTCGCTGTAAATGTTGATTCCTTTGTCAAAACTGACCAACTGTCCTGACAAATGAATATTTAAGGATGTTTTTGTTGGGACTGTTTTACTTCTGTTTGCTACCTAGACTGATCTAGTTGATTTGTAAAGTTGATTTATAGACTAATCCGAGCAGCTCGTCCATGGTGGTTTACACCACTGCAGCTATGGCTGCCGCAGGCGCGTGTCGACACACACACATTGTGAATCTGCCATGCTGATTGATACATGTGCATGACTGATGCGCTATTGTCACATCGCGTTTAAACCACCATGAATGAACTGCTCGGATTAATGTATAGCTCAGCCATTGTAAGCTAGGTTCCTCATAATGTTACCTAGTGGGGTATCTTGAATTCAGTTTACCAATACTGTGGGTACCAATGGGTACCTTATGGTTACACCTGTTGTACCTTATGGGTATCTCTGGGTATAAAACATGGACTAGAAGGTTTCGCCTTAAAAGTAGCTGGCACCATTGACAAATTCCTGGCATAGTATTATCAGACTTCAGTAAAAGTTAGCACTTTATTTAATATTGACCAAGTATTCTGTCTTTCAGCTTTTGCTATTCTAAGACCATTTTCATTTTGAAACTTTTCTATTTCTTTATTGGATATTTATCAAATTTTATTATAAATTTATAAACACTTGATCCACTCACGAGAAACTCTTCTTATTTGACATCATGTCTAACTGTACAAAGAATTGGTTATCAAGGAACAACAAACAATGTATAATTACTTCATATCTAAGGGTTGTGAAAGTACTGTCTTGACTTACCTTGAATGAAAAGACGAAGCTGAATATTCTTATTTCATTATTTAAGAAAGTACTGTTTATTGTATTCTCATTAAACATGCAATATGTATTATGACGTTATTTGGTTAACTATAGGGCTATCAGGGTACATAGTACAAACATATAAAAACAAGAAATAAAACTGCCTTATCAACTTTCAAAGATTTGTCATTTTTAACAGAACTAACTATAAATATTAGCAGTACTACTCTTAAGTATTTTGATGTAAACAGTGTCTTCCAATTTGTAGAGTATTCTTAGTGATCTATAGTTTTTTCAATTGTATACTAACATTTTCGTGATAATATAATGTAGGTAATTGTCAAAATAATAAGTAAAGAATAATATAGTCTTCCAAAATAATGTTTCTTTAAAAAAAGTAAAACAAAATTACAGTCATATTAACTATCCAACCATTGCCCAATTTTATAAGCAGATTATATTTCTTTTGAACTATTTTCTGCTAAGACAAAATGAGCAGGATACCAGTCACAGATGTTACATTGTATTTTTGGCTGGTAAGCATATTTGTTATGCTTGGCATCTTTTTGTGCTTAAGCAACTCTGTAAAATTTGGACCTGCTTTATTGTACTATTTAACACTGTAACCTGTAATTTAGCTGATATATTTGGATCATCAATTAAATTTAGTGTTTATTATCACCCTCTTGACATCATGAATTCTTTATTGAATGAACAAGTTCTTGTAGTATTATTTATTTATGTGCAAAACTATTATCAAGTGTAAAAATCTTGAACTTGTTTGTCATTTATTGTCTTTATGAAACACATATTTAAATTGGTCATTTCCAGTGAAAAACCTAATACGTCTGCTACCTGAATTTAAAAGCAAATTATTATTATAATTAGTATTATTTTTTTTATTTTTTTTTTTTATATGTTAATTTTTCCTTAAATAATTCTGTTTTGATATTAAATTCGAATAGTAATATGTGTATATATTTAGTAAACTTGGGTTTTAATCTCTCAAAAACTAGCCAACTTAGGGTGGAGAAATGGACCAGTTTTTCATGAATAATACTCAGTGTTGTTTGTTTATACCTTCTGGTTCGGCCAGGTCTAATGGCCATGTCACATAGGGCATTTTCTACTGGCAACTTAGAGGCATCCAACTGCACTGCATGCAAAAGGAACACCTAGCATATGAGTTATTTTTTTTAACGATGTCTGACAATCTTCAAGGAAATTACGGGAAATTTTGAAACGTGAATGCCTTTTCTTCTCGGATGTTACCTGGAACTGGTTGCCTGTAAAAACTGCCCGTGTGACATGGCCGTAATACGAATGGAGTTCGACTCGTGTTACATTTTATAATACCATCTTTCCTAAATGTTTCAACAAACTTTCACAAGAGTGAATTAATTGGAAGGATTGATGCTATTCCAAATTTCTGAATTTAAGGTAAACCCAGCATCGGTAACGTGTGATATAACTGTTTCCCACGTAAAGCAAATGTATAGAACATTAGTCATGTTATCAATCAATTTGGTAATGACATGGATTGGATTGTGATGTGGTGTTTTTACTCTTTAAATAAATGCTCTTAGTGGAAAGTATGTTAGTCTCTGTATGAAAAGTATCAGAAACAATGAGATATCGAGGACTTGTACTCAGTAAGCCACTGGTTTAAGGAACTTTGTTATCAGTTTGGCCTCTAACTTGTACAAAAATATCACGTCATAATATAACTTGCGGGCAGAGAAATATGTACAACTTTACAATGTATATTCCCCAATGATATCCTTTCAAGTTAAACTCTTCTTTAGACGATGAAAAATTCAATCGAATTCAAATCTCCACCCCGGAACAACGTACCCCTAAAGGACGGAGGTTGTAGGCTACTTCGATGACCCTGAACCGAAAAACACGCCGTCTTTATCAATGGTTACCTTGTCACGGTCAATGCACAAAGTTCATTGCACATTCAAACAATGTTCGTACAGTCATATTCCATATTTCAAGGTTGTTCACTAGCTTTAATGCACATTTTGATGATATTCTTGTACACAACTGTTGTTAGTTTAAATAAATATGTCAAATAAATGATAAACTAGTACTGTTTGTGTGCAGGTCTTGACTTGAACTTCCTCCCTGCTTAAATAACTTTTTATGACTACTACAATTAGAAATGCATCACCCCTTAAATTTCATCACAATAACCACAATGCCCCTAATGTTTCTGTTAACTATCAACTATGTGTTAAATAACTTGGTTTTGTGAAACTAACCTTAGCATTGTTCTTAGCCGAGAAACCGTTTTTTTCGATGCTATTTATAATAATGTAAACTAAAAGAACATCGCATAGGAATGCTAAATTAAGATAAAACAAACAAAATTATTAAGTCAAATCTAGTGTAACCCCTAACCCATCAGGGTCAATTGTACGAGAACTCGTCACCTACGAGATTTTGAGGCAGATATAATGAAGTGGGGATGAGTTTATATGCCTTCATGTATATTAGTGGCCTGAGTATTGGAAAACCCAAACCACCTTTGTTGGGATGTATGGCTCCCTTTTAACATCGGTCTCATCAGTCGCCATTACAATTTGCGACTCTGATGAGACCACTGTTAAAAGCAAGCCATGACATCCCACCAAGAAAAATCCTAACCCTCAATAATTAAGTTACAATATTAACGTAAGCAATAGTCGTAAGTCAATAGTTCGTCCTTGATTCCATCTGGTTGATGCCAATGTTGATCACAAAATTAGTGTAAGCTGTCCTTAAGATTTGAATTGTTTTCGGTTTTCCATTTTGGGGGCTAGGCTATTATTCTTAACATATAATCTCAAATTGTTAATCAGTAACTTGTTTTTAAATTTGGTTTAGAAAAGCAGTTCCCCGTCGGCAAAAATTGTTTTGGGTCACTTTCCCTAGTTTAGTTGTGTGAAGGCCATTCGACAAGGCAGATAAAACTCCTTGTTTTATTGGCATTACCGAACGATTCATTGACAATGTGATATATTATTAGTTCAACATTTCATTCCAAAATAGAAATGCTTACAATTTATTCCTTAAAGAACCAGTTTTATGAATCCTACAAAATCATAAAACAGATTCCCTGGTAAAAGGCCTATACGACCAAACAAAAATGAAAAGTTGTCTAATATATCTCCTTAAATGAGCTGTGGTAGTAATAGTGTACCAGTCATAGAGCTTGTACGTACTCGTGTGTGATTCTTCAAGTTGAAGAGCATTATGAAGAATGTTTTTATTCTTTATACCTACACACAGGATGCGTTATGGCACCAAACAAAGATGCGGATTAATATATATCCAGCCCGTACGTGACGCGCCGGATATTGATTAGCATACGCCTCTTGATTGGCCAGCTGCTCATTGAGCGTTGTGCATGGTGTCCTAGTATAATGTGGGTGATACCCTCGAAGAAACCTGCTTCAGGATCCAAATCAAACGAATCCCTAATACATTTTTTGAAAGAAAACATTTTTCAGTGATAATTTAGGAACAATTGTTTCAGTAAGAGGTAATGGTAGGGTCACTCTGTAACCGGTGTTTGAGCTACCTGACTACCGTTTGCCGAATGTACCGGCTGGATTGAAACTGTGTGTTTCTCATTCATTGTTACACCTGAAGTTTCGGGTTCAGTGGCCGAAATCCCATACGACAATGGTATGGTAAACAAATAAACATGTACCTTTCTTACAAGGATTTGTGTAATGTTGTTTTAGCTTGAACTAGATTATTACCAAACAACATTTTGTGGCCAAAGGTCAAATTACGTGTAACCAGCATTGGTGTATGCCGAGTGCAAATGCACAGGTCAGGGTTATAGGCTACATGACGCTATCTGAAAATTACGGTTGAGGAAATATTGGTTTTGTTTATTTAAACTCATTGAAAATCTCTCTGTTGTTGTTTGTGTTTTATCACAAGCGAAACAATGTTTGCATATATGGGACAATGGGTTATGAGATTTGTGGCTGTGATCTGATTGTTTGTCCTGAATGCATGAAGCGATGACACTTTAGGCAGGAATTGAAACCGAGTGACCATTTTTGGCTTGTCATGATTTATATAATGAAATTTGAGTCACATATGTACTTTAAACAACTGAGTTCACACACACAAAAAAACATTTTCCCAGAATGAGTGTAATAATATAGCCTTCATTCGGTTTCTGGACCAAGTTTCCCATTTTCAATTTTACTTGCCACAATTTTCATTTAGCTACTGGCCGTCGTATTTGTCTTAAATTATGTAAACTACCAACAAATGTATTATTAATATTATTATTATTCATGGTTTATTTATAAAAGTCATCGCAGCCATCAGCTAAATTACGACTTTTTGTACAAATAAAAATAATCAAAACAAGTAGAAATAAGTTAAAAATCGATTTAAAATATGAATAAATATATATACACACACATACACACAAACAAATAAATTCATAAAAATATTTTTATCAATTAATTAAAATGCAAATGATATTGATACAAAATGAAACTGGTCTGTGTGATGTGACTTCTAGTTCACCTGTCAGAGATTCTTTTCGACCTCGACATACACCCCAACCACTGACACTGGTGGAGTAACACTGTACTCCTTTATAATGAAACTTTTCACACATTGTTTTCACATGATAAAAAAACGAGTTGATGCCCTGAGCTGCTGAGTGATAAGGGATGTTTACGTCGCACGCACGGATGTGACTTTCCCTGGTGGTCGGGTGTGAATTTGCCCTCATGGTCAGTTGAATCAGTATGTCAAAATGGAGTCCTCAAATAAAGCTACATATATGTAGGCCCTGGGGTTAATAAGTGTTTAACAGCACAGTGGTATACACTGAAATTGAACTATTGTAATCTATGATAAAAAAAAACTTAACTCTTTGTTCATCTTTGGCTGTTGAGTTGCACGTCGTACCCATAATACAGTGCCGTGTGTGATGTGGGCGTAGAGCCTGTAGGCCTAATAGTGGCATTTTTGTTTACCTTGGAAAAAATAACAAATACTTAGGCCTATAAAATGAGCACAAAGTAAATATGTACGACCTTAGATTTGTATTAGTTCTTATAGCAACGTTTTGGGATGAAAAATGCTTAAGTTTCTTAATAGGCCTACTCCGAGCACCATGTTCCTTCGATTTCGATTCACCAGTCAAAATGAGGAAACAAGGACTGTGTCCTGCCTTTATTTTTTCACATTTTTCACTCTGTGTTTACCACAGTTCTTCAACTATTGTTTCGAATCACAAAGTCAGTTGAGAAAGTTTTAAAATTAAAGACAGAATTAGAAAGAACTCGATCGGGATGATATCCAAAATGAATTGCCCATCAGGTTCGGAGAACTGACTGGTACACATGTGGTCTTCCGACCAACCTAAAGTAGTCCGTTCGTATCTCGCCATCGATTCTGCCCAAAAGCAGCCCGGTAACAAGTGCGCATGCGCAGGACAGCATCGGCAATGGCGGCGGATTGGAAGGTAAGTTCTTGCACATAAAAATGCCTTGGATTTTCACTTTAAGTGCAACTTATCTATAAAATACTTTACACACGCTTGGATAGGGGTGTGCTCTACAGGAAGATATAGCCATTTTATGATTGAATGTCTAAAAAGGGTAGAAACATTCACCAATCGTGCGTACCTAACTCGTTGTGGCTAGATTTATGCGGAACGACCACCTACATGAACGACAATGCAAATACAGATTCCTGGTGATAACTCACTCACAGTTTAATAAATTCCTCATCATAGCCACGATCATTATGTGAATACCTCAAAAATAAAGGCAAGATGTTTGTTTGTATCTCATGGTGTAAACGTCACAGTTATTACAGATTTGTTGTAAACAGAAATCGTGGAGTACGGAATTTCCGTGCACCGGTGACCGGCAAGTTTGAGGTTTGACCGGCAGCAGAGATTGCATGACATTGGAGAAATGTGATGTTTAGTATAAAAAATGTTTAAGTAAGTTTTCAGGAAATGAATATACTTCATAGTTTAAAGCCTGCAGCTTTGATGACATTAACCTTAAAATTATCCAAAAAACAACATTAATACTCTGATATATTTCTCAAATGTTCACATTTTAGAAACTTGTAAAAGTTTTCAATGTTTTGTTTACATACTGAAATGCTTTTGAAATACAGTAATAAGTTTATGAATGTAGGCTAATCCTGTTGGTAAGTGAAAGTGCAAATCCTGTTGTCTTGGTAAGTGATGACGTTTTGGAGTTGGAAGTGCAGTGTAACGATTGTTCATGTATGTATGTGTACCATTTCATTTGTTTACATTGCACTTCCGACTCCAAAACGTCATCACTTACCAACAGGATTTGATTTATTTAATTTTCAAAATCAATTTTAAGTAAGGTCATCAAACAGAAAAAGTCCATAAACTTCATGCATTATTACACGTTTCTTCAAAACATAACTAAATCGTTTTGTTTGACAAATTGGTTCATGACTTTAATGCTACATCATCGTCACAGATGGCCTCTCAGGAAAATCAGGACTTTCGATTGCTTGAGTTAATCTAAAAGTAAGAGTTTTTATTTTGAACGATTAATTGGAGATAATAATTTTAACTGTGAATTATTATTTTTTGAACAGGTTCATAAAACGAGATCCTCTGGAAAGCAGCCTTCAAGGCAAATGATGGAAGACTTCAGTGTGAGCAGTGGAGGGAAAGATCCTCAAACTTTGGCGGGAACAAATCATAAGACGTCAAAGCTGTTTGAAAATGATAGAGATACAGGTAATAACACCAAGAAAAGATCGGCAAAAGAAGAGCTACTGATGAAGAAAAATGAGACCAAAAGGGCAGCGTCGGAACAGGTTGTGAAACAGCAGAAAGGATTCAAAGAGTCAGGGATACAAGTGTACAAGGCGGTGGCTAGAAAGACAGCTTCGTCCCCAACCGCTAACAATAAAAAGTTACTGATTAGAACCATTGCCAAGGCCAAGTCAAAAGTAACTGCACGTAAATCTTTCCCTAATGCTCTAATTCCAGAAAAATCAACCTCAAATAGCTCAGAGAAAAGCAATCGGAGCTCTACTAGGCGAAACATTTTGCCAATTAAGTTTGAATTTCAAAAAGCAAACTTACAAAACCGGCGTATTTTGATTCGCAAAAATTCTGCTGCACAAAACAAACTGAATGAAATTTTAGCCATTGCTTCACCTGCCCAACCTCATCTGATACAAAATGGTTTACCCAAAAGCACGGAATTAAAAGACAATCAAACCAAAGTATGGATTACAGCACGGAAATCAGTCCCAACTTCAAGAAATACTCAACAGAGTAAAAAAACAAGTGATGTACCTGATAAAGAGACTGTAAGAGAGTCTTGTTCGACACCAAAGAGTCCACTGTTTACCAAGTTGGAAAATAAACAGAATTCTCCAGCTAAGACTAGCCCTGTACAAACACCGTTTGATGACTCTATCAGTATCAATGCCAAAGAAAATGGTGATCTTCCTCAAGATGGTTTCAGGGAAATTGTGGATGAGGAGAGGTCAAGGCCACTGAGGAAGACAAGATCTTTATCGCCAACATCTTTGTTTGAAGGAGTACAACGAGCCGCTGTGTTAGGTTTATTAAAGTCGTCATCATTGCATGCTAATATAACAGGACAAAAGTCACTGGAGCAAGCTGAAATCAACCTTAACTTTAGAAATAAAGTTTCCAAAGCAATAGCTAAGAACAATAGTGTAGCTAAACTACCCCCTAACCCTAACACACCAGAGAGTTCAACCTCGCTTGAAGAGGAGGCTAGTATAAGCATGGAAGACAGCACTGACAATACTTCAGATTTGGCAACAAGTTTTCCTGAAACCTCACAAGCTGCAGATCAAGATGTTTTTGATGAGGACGATCCTCCTAAGTTAATCAGCAGTAAAGATCTTGAACCCCTTGATCTTAGTAATAATGATGAGACGATGGAATTGGAACGATCACCGCCAGATATCCTCCCAGCCGAGGAAGTTGTGCAACAGACTTACCCCCCTTGTGGTGATCCAGTAACCTCAGATAGAGACAATCCAACACCCATACCAGGAACCACTGCCTCCTCTCTAACCCCTCCACACGCCCAAGCTGCAGACTTCCCAGTAGGTACTGCCGGGTCAGCTACTCCTGATTCTTCAGCCATGGAATCATCCCCGTCAGACGCAAGAAAGAAGAAGAAGAAACACCCTCGTGTTAACACTCACTTTGGCATGAAGAGACATCGCACTGGACGACATGTAAACAAAGTGAACAGCTATGATTCTGGTAAGTCAACTCACACCAAATTTTTTTTATTATTTTTTACCGTGCACCGTCAGTCCTTTAATCATTTAAAACCCCATTTTGATTGCCTTTGAGTGGTGTGGAAACTGTGAACAGGATTGACCATGACCCTTTTCAATGTCTTTGGTCAGATTCTACTGATGTGCAGAGTGAGACTAGTGGTGAATGTCAAGTACCTGGTCCAAAGAAACAACGGTCAAGCAGTTCCTCTACAATGGCTAGCTTGGAATCTGATGCTGACTACATGACAAACGGTAAGAGGTTTCCTAGACTTATTAACAACAAGACTAATAGCTTCAGATCAACGGCATTTCATTTGTTAAGGAAAATGGAAAATCAGCGATTGGATGTTTGATTAATTTGTTTTGGTTGATTTTAATACAGAGAACAATGATCAACAAACCATCAGCAGGCATCTTCAGGTAAGATTCAATAATGATTACTTTCTTGAAGACATGGAAGATTGATATCCAACCCAAGCCCCACTCCTTAGCCTCTGACCCTCAGGAATCATTTACACCTCAATGTCTTAATATCTCTTCACAGTCTGAGCTACCTTTGTGTTGTTGTCGAATGGAGCAAGATGGCCCGTCCTCAGTAACTCTAAACACTTGCAGAGCATTGGAAATCATCGGTAATGAGGTGCGTATTGAAAATAATATTGAATCAAAAGCTATTGATCAAGTTTGGAATCTATTAACTGAAATGCTTTGATATCTTTACTCTTACAGCTTGTCGAATGTAAAAATAAAATCAATTCCAACAAGTTACATCGACCATCTTCAAGAGTTCCATATGGTGCATTCTGCTTAGAACACAAGTAAGATAACAGTTATTCTCTCTGCCTTTTCTCTAACCAAAAAATTTGTCTCAAAACCAACAAAACAAAATGATTTCAATTTAGTCGTAGTCTTCCTGCAGTGAAACAGTGGCCACTTCTTCAGCTCCTTTGACATATGAAGTCTAGTACCTTACGTACATGGGTTGGAAGTTTCTGCAAAAGTACATGTACCTGGGCATAGAATTGAATTCAGAATCAAGTTGGAGTGTTGTTGCTATTCGAGTGTGCAGAGACCATACACAAGTCTTCCAGGTCACATTTTCTTAGCATTATGGATACTTTTCTTGAAGTTTCATTTTGAAGAATTTTATTGATTTGATTTGTTCAGAAACCTGATGGTAGAACACAAATGCTGTCCTGGCTGTGGATGTTTTTGTAATGGGGTAAGGTCAGCTGAATGCTGAATTTGTCAAATTCTTAATAATAATACTACACAGTTCTTATATAGCGCTTTATCACACCAGACGGGCGTCTCAAAGCGCCCGGTGTTTTTTCCTGCAAGGTTCGATGAGTTACGTTTTGAAGTATGAGACCTGTTCCTTTACACAGCACCATGTAATGGTTTACAAGGTGCTGTGGCGCAATCTGCAGGAACACCGGGGTGAACCCTCTCTCTTTGCGAGAAGTGCAGTGGTTTCTTGTATGTGCATTAGACAACACACAGGACCAACAGCTTTACGTCCCATCTGAAGGACGCAGCAATAATGGTTAAGTGTTTTGTTTAAGGACACAAGTTTCACGACCGGGATTCGAACCCACACTCTGCTGTTCAGAAACACCAGAGTCCGGTGTTCTTGTCCACGTGGTCATGACACGCCACAAAATCATATTAGTTTGGTCTTAATAAAATTGAAATGACAGTTTGTTTTGATCCCTTGTTACGCTTGTGAATTTATCCCAATCTGTACTGGCTTACAAACACCTGTGTATTGTCAACTCTTTACTTCAAGCCATTGTTAAGTACAAGAAGTTCAAAAACAACATTCCATTTTTCAATATTTTCAATTTTGTCATCAGGGAGTTGTTATGGTTTGTAATTCTGAAGAGAAAGACAAACCACAGCATTATTTCCATCGTGAATGCATCTATAGTATAGCCGGCACCCTGTACTGCCCTCACTGTGGTAATGCGTCCGGTCTGCGTGAGTTATCCATCCCATCTAATGGAAGAATCGACACAATGCGTAAGATCCCACAGTCAATGATAAATAGTGGGATTGTGAAGTTACCACAGTCACTGGTCAAGAAATTAGCTGGATGCTCTGACAATGAAAACAGCTTATCTACAAATCAGGATGCTCAGTGTCTCCAAGCTGGATCAAGGTACAAACTGAATTATTTTATCATCAAAGAGGAAATCAGAAGTATTTGCTCTCATCAGTAATAACACTTCTTCTAGTCTATCCTTAATTCAATTTCCTTCCAACAAATTATCATGATTTGCCTTTGATTTTGTTCCAAAATACAATATATGGAATCAAAGTGAGTGAAGTTATCAGAAACGATAGTTCTAATCATTTAAAAGCTGTACTTGTAAATATACTTGGGAAAAGTTAACAAAACTGCTGCACTGCATTTAAATGAAATGCAAGATATCATATTGAACAATCACACTGCAATCACTGTAATAATTTAATTTAATGAGTATATGTATATAATTGATAATTAATTGAAGATGATGTTCTTTAAGGGGCTTTGTGGTCATGATTGTAGCAGTAAATGGAATAACCCAGTTACTACGCGCGCGCATGCGCTGGCGGTCACATCACAGTTTGACAAAGACGGCATCATTTGTGATTTGACCGCAAGCCCCGCAGGTGCAGTATCAAACTCTCATCTTTCCATACACAGCCACAGGCCTGCTATAATCATGACAACACAGCCCCTTTAAGTTGCTTTCTCCTTGATTTTAGGGCAAGGATGAGTATAACAGTGAAAGAAAAACCAACTCCAGCAGATGCTGAGGAAGAATACTCCAACTTGCCATCTCAGAGCATCACTCTAAAATCAGGTTCCATCGTTACCTCAAGTAAGATAATCAATCAAAATATTAATTTAACTAATATCAATTATTGATTATTTGATAATCTAAATGCATCCAAGTCCAACGGCATGTGGTAACTTTAGCATGCCTGGCTTCATTTGTTTACCAAATCCATTAAAATCAAACTGTATGTTCTATTGGGCATGCATATTTATGTTTTGGGAAGTTAACGTTTTTATCCAATACAAACCTAAGCTTTTAAACGCATCAAATTTTTGTTCACTAATGACAACAACATCTAAGACCTCATCAATCAATGATATATCAGTTGGAAACTTTTGAGGACACTAGATGGCAGCAGACTCAGTATATCCATTGTTCTCGGAAATGTGAGCACACTCATAACTACGTAAACAATGACAATTTACCTGGTAAGTCTGCTGCCACCTGTCATTCCAGAAGCCCCCATTGTATTGTGAGCGATCATAAACACTAATAAATTCTACATTATTTCAGAACCATTGCCACCAGGACCTGGAAGGATAGTGTTAGAGTCAGCCATGGAGTATCTTAACACAGAGACGTAAGTCAACCATGTGGCAACACTCTCAATAGAATGTGCAAATCTCACGCATATTTTAATGTTAGAAAGTGGTGTTTGAGTGAATCGTTGGTGTGTGCTGGGAAAGGGTAGGGGGTAACTGAGGTGACACGATCAGGTAACCTACCCCCAGAAGATTGATTTGGTCATAAAAGTAACAATTACAAAGTAATGATCCAAAAAGACTACAGAAGAAAAGCAAGCAGAAGAAAATGGAGGGAAATGTGTGATTTGTTGGCAAGAAGTTGACAATTAGCCTTTTTGAGGTATAGCAGACACCACAGGAGTACACTGTTTAGTTTTGGTGTACACAGACAGATTTACCCAAACCTAATAGTGGCCTAGTAATGTGTCAACCATATCTCAAAATGGCTTATTCTTGTACTTCCTCAAGCAAAATGTATTAAGTCCTGGTCTGAGACCAGGGAGATATCAACCAGAAAAAACAATGTGGGGAGCTTGGTTTCAAGGGGTGGTAAATCTCGAGTCCTAAAACATTGGTTGTAGTCACAGTAAAACTGTATAGTTGTATATTATTAAAAAGCATGATTCTGTGTCCTTAACACGTTAACACAATGTGCTAGGAGAACCTAAGGTTGTAGAAAGAAAACAAAATGAAAATTGTTTTTTGTTGGAGATTATGAACACCACAGCTATCCTTAAGATTAAATGTTATTGAACGACACAATTTTATTTTCACTGGTATCCAATCAGATATCATTTATGCATCTTCTAAAGAAACATTTCCTGGTATTCATTTGGTATCTCTGAATGTTTTTTCCTTGGGTATTTGTTTTCCTATGTAGACCAAAGAGGGTACGTTTTTTTCCTAAGAATGTTTACTCCGCATCAGCTCAGGGAGATATGGGCAAGGTTCTTCAAATGCTGGGTAAGAAACGATAAGACATTATCAACAATAGAACTGTGGTTGACTGTGTTAATGCATTCACCACATGATGTTATATCACAGGCTGGCATAGTGCATCCATTCATGATTCAAAACCATAGTGGATGATAATGACTAGTCAGACAGTAGGATAGTTGACTGTAAACTTTGCATGCATTCACCAATATGATATCATTTTGCAGGCTGGCATAGTGCATCTATCATTCAAAACCACAGTAGATGATTGAATGGTCAGACAGTGGGAGGGTTAATGTTTATTTTTGTTAACTTGTTTTTCAGCCGAGGGATTTGACCCCAACTATTGCTTCCGTACTCACAACATGGAATCGGCCTTGCATGCAGCCGCTGCCAATGGATACCTAGAAATTATTGTAATCCTACTGCAGGCCGGGGCCAATATAGATGCTGAGGATGAGGACCATAAAACACCACTGGTAGGTTTAGCCATTTTGTGTTCTCTACGTACAAATATAGGCCAGGTCAAAATTAGTGGCTGTCGCTACATCTTGATCATCATGTGAACATGGGCTGAAGCACAGAAGGCATATAGCAACACACACATCAACTGCCATAGCTGTTGCCACCAATTCAGACATAGCCTCATAGGGTCGAAAAGAGGCTGGGCGAAAAATAGTCTGGTCTGAATTGATTATAAGGAATAGCTCTGTTATTGCTAATTGGATATGCAGGAAACCTGATCAAAAATGCTTCATTTTTGTTTGTGAAAAAAAAAAATCATCAAGTCGCTCATTTCATGTTAATTAGCTCAATAGAAAAACATGTTGATCAAGTTAAGTGGGTTTCCAACCAATAATTCATGCAAACTGTGTGCCTGTAAACTGGTCTTACTAAAAGCAGTAATTGTAGCGTTGATGTTTTGTGTTTTATCTTGTAGATGTCAGCTGTTGAAAGTAACCATAATGAATGCATGAGGTATTTGATCAAACACGGTGCAACAGTACAACATAAGGTAAACAGTATTTCTCTTTTTCACTGGATGTTTTCTATGTTACCATATGAATTAACCATTACGGGCATAAAGTGTTCACTTTTTGGTGCAGTCGCTGCAGACCTTGTCATGTACTAAAAGGGTTACCTCATTAAACGCTTTTATTAGTCCCATCATAGTGGTGGTCTAGATATCCTGTTTTTTGTCAATACACTTATTTTTCATTTCTTTTTTATATTCAAGCAAATAAACCACAAGGGAAACTGACTGGGTAATTTTTTTTTCTAATCAACTTTTTTTTCTAATCAAAATTGAACCTGGAACCACTGGCTTTAACGTACCGACGCTCTACCATCTAAGCCTAATGTAGGCGGTCTCCCTGTTTTGCCAATATGTTTTTCGGGGGGGGGGGGGGGGGGGGGCCAATAAGAAGCCTTTCATCAGGATACTGCCGTGTAGCCAGGGATCACACCCCATTATAAGATATATCCACAGAGCTAGCCCCTTTTTATATTCTAAACATACTTTAAAGATTTCTTTTTCACCATTGTGGTTTCAGCTTTTTTTAAACTAATTGTAAAAGCCATTTACAAATACAGATATATATTGGACTGTCAGGAGGAAGTCTGACCAACCAGAGGAAGAAATCTTGCAAATTAGGGAAACTGTTATAGAAACATGGCTGAATTGGGTAATGTTCAACACTTGAGGGCGCTGTTCAAATTGTCCAGAACTAGGCCCTACTGATTTCTCACTAGAACATATTTAATGACCAAAAAGAAGGATGTTTTCTTTAGACCATTGCTCTATATTTAGATTGATATATGTAACCCTTTGAATATTTTATTTCTAGGATGATGAAGGTATGACTATTCTTCATGTCGCTGCAAAGAATGGTAACTTGGAAGCAGTCGAATACATCTCAACTCTCAGGAAAATTAACCCTAACTCCCAGGTAAGTAGAAAACAACTTTACAAAATAAACACTGAAGGGAATCGAACCACTCCCCCAATGTCTGTTGGATGAGAGAAACACTGATTCGTTGATGTGCTTTAGAATACCTACTGGATACTGAAGTATTGAGGGTAGTTTCTAATGAGTTACCATCAAGTCAAGTTTTATGGAATATTCTTGTCAAACAGGACGATGGGGGTTGGACACCAATAATCTGGGCTGCTGAGTACAAAGTTATTCCAGTCGTTCAGTTTCTTATTGAGCGAGGTGCTGATCCTAACATCCGAGACAAGGTAAGATATTCTCGCATTATAAAATGGAAGAATGTGTATTGCTTCTTGCCAAAACCAACCTGGCAAAACTCAAAACTGGGTGTGTTTGCCCATCAAATAGATGAGAATTAGAGCTTTCCAATAACACCTAACTAGAGCCTATAATGAAAGTATTCTCAATATTTCAAATGTTTGAGACATCACATTACATTGATATCATGGCAGCAGTTTCAGTTGTCTTCACTTTTAAATGTTATTTCACTATTTCTGTCAACTGCCTGATTTTGACGTGGAGCAAAGAAATTTTCTGTGTTTGTATTCTAATATCAAACTGCTTGAATGTCAAATTGTCATTCTAATTTAATTGATTTAAATTGTAGTTATTAAACTACATTTTGGGTTTTTTTTTTGTTATTAGGAGGGGAATTCTGGTCTTCATTGGGCTGTTTTTTCTGGTGCTGATGATGTTGCTGAAATCTTTATTAATCGCCATGGTGATGTACATGCGCCTAATATGCACGGTGACACACCTCTGTAAGTCTCATACATCTAGGTATACAAAGGGACTGAATGGACCGATCCATTAAGCCCCGCCTACTAGTTAGTGTTAACATTTACACAACTGTACAGGGACCACTGCTGTGAGATTTGCGCCACCAGAAATACAAAAAAAAACCTAAAACAAAAATTGGTACAGTTGTGTGTGCTGTTGTGTGTCAGAACAATGGCGGCAGTTTGTTTACTTTTGCAATGGGATTTTAACATGTCGGACTTTCAGTGGCATTGTCAAAACAGTGATTGGTCTGTTACTGTCTTCATTGTTCTTTGGACTCGAGGCACTGCTCAAAACGCCACGAAACTAAATCCATACCGTTCACGAAAACCATGTGCGTGTGTGTATCCGATACGTGTGTGTGTGTGTGTGTGTGTGTGTGTGTGTGTGGCCACAACCGAACCACCGCTGCGATTGTGGCAAGAAAGTCACACCATGTACTGTTGCTAGGCAGTTGCTAAGGTAGGCGGGGCTTAATGGATCGGTTTATTTGTATAACTATAATGCCAAAATAAAAGATGTTACTTACATTTTTACACCAAACTGTCAAAATTTCTAAGATGCTGTCAAAATGCAATCGCATTTTGTCATCAAATGCTACAAATGTGGAAATTTTATCAGCTTTTGATACAAAGTAGTCAAGAAATTGAGCTATTTATGTTTTTGTTTTGTTTCTTGCTTTTTCTGACAGGCATATTGCAACAAGAGAAAACCACTATGGCTGTGTTACGTGAGTAATGCTTATTAATTCTTACAGTCTCTTCTCCAATGAGGGCTAAATATTGGAATAATTCTTCTAAATTCATCAAGATCTGAAGAAGTCAAGATGTTTCTCTTTCTCTTGTAGGATGTTGCTCCTCCGTAACGCAAGTATTGAGGTCACTAACAAGGAAGGTGATACTCCTCTAGATTGTGCCAAACCAGACTCGGATGTTTGTCTTGCTTTACAAGTCAATCAGAAGATGAAGTTAGCCATCGCTAATCGAGCCATTAGGACTGAGAAAATCATAAGCCGGTGAGAATCATCATCAATAAAATTACTCGTGCAATATTTGGAATAAGTTATAAAAATATGCTCCCATAAAATTTCAACAATTAAGATATCATTGAAATTTTGTATGATTTATCCCAAATCACAAACTGATTTTTTTCTTAAATGGCCTACTGAGATTTTCAGATTTTAAATCATAAATTGCA
Organism: Marthasterias glacialis; assembly: GCA_911728455.2. Classification (NCBI taxonomy): domain Eukaryota; kingdom Metazoa; phylum Echinodermata; class Asteroidea; order Forcipulatida; family Asteriidae; genus Marthasterias; species Marthasterias glacialis. The sequence continues at coordinate 15,598,650 of OU452236.1, read as the reverse complement.
GAACTTTGTTCATGGGTATTGTTCCTGTTCTGATATTGCTACTTTATTTACCCAGTGATATCGCACGTGGATTGGAGACGCTACCCATTACCGTCGTCAATGCTGTAAACGACGATCCCATACCAACTGACTTCCACTATGTAGCTAAGAGCTGTGAAACAACACCACTCAATATCAATCACAGCATCAAACAGCCACCGGTAAGGACTAGGGCTGTGATTTATAGGGACTTTTCCCTGATTTCGGGATTTATTAATAGATATTCAGATGCTTAGCATTTATTTCAGGTCAAAGTTCAGTCATAGTTTAAACAGATGCTCATCAATTATTTCAGTTCAAAGTTTAAACAGATGCTTAGCATGTATTTCAGGTCAAAGTTCAGTCAAAGTTTAAACATGCTCAGCATTATTTCCGGTCAAAGTTTAAACAAACGCTCAACATTTATTTCAGGTCAGAGTTTAAACAGATGCTCAGCATTTATTTCAGGTCAAAGTTCAGTCAAAGTTTAAACAGATTGGTGGTGTCATTTCTTCTTTTTGTAGATGTGTACATGTATGAATGAAGATTGCTCTACTGATGATTGTGTATGTGCTAATCGTAGTGTACAGTGCTGGTATGACCTGGTGAGTACATTTACACCACCCTCTAAACCCTAGATCTCAATACACGTAAATGTCAACCAAATCACTATTCTTTTCCTGCCTTCTTCTTAATAAGTTTGCTTCTGCTCATTTCAAGCATTCATGAGGCTTAAAAGTGCGAATAATTATAGGAGTTTAGAGGATGAATGAGCAGAAATAGATGATTAATTATTCAAAAGCTAAATTGTATATTTCTTTGATCCATGTTTCTCTTTATGGCTAAGCCTGCCTGTTATTGGAAGTCTCAGTTTAACTCTCTTGAGAAATCTAAAATACCAAATGCCTACTAACATTAGAATCATAAACGAGACTGTTTGAAAAGCTGTTTATAATAAGCGGTTATCCTCACAAGAGCCACTCAACTGAAGGGGATATCCTGAGCTATCAAACCATCTGTTTGAGCTTGCTAAGTGATTGGGGGAAATGGTGTCAGAAGTGGGATTGGTACATAGTTATTGTAAATGACATCTTGGTCAGTCACAAAAATCATCTTAATTTCTAATGGGTTTCATTGTTGCCATAGTGATTTCATTTTGGCGGTGCATGTTGCCGTACAATAAAGGTGCTTCATTTACTTCCATATCTTGCAGCAAATGAAATGATTTTTTCAAACTTGATTTGTAAAAGAAGATTTCAATGTCTGAATTCAGTTGAAAAAGAGCTTTCCACTACGCAAAAATCATTAAACTTAAAAAAAAAAAAAAAAAAAAAAAATTAGGGTGAAACCACCTGATTCATTTTTAGATTTCACTGTTGTCCAGTGGGAATAGATTATTACTTCTTGTGTAACTTTATTTTTTATACATGTACGTGTATGAGAAGAAAAAAAATCGATGGTCAAACTCCTGGAAGATCTGTGTGAGCAGGAAGAATGGCTGTCAAAGTTGAGATTGGTCCATAAGGACAAATGAGCAAAGTAACACAAGTAGTATATGTTTATACACAGACGATAACCGGGGGTCAAATACTAAAAACATCTGTCTGAGCTCATCTAAAAGTTAGAAAACGGTGTCAGAAGTGGGATCATCACTTAATGTAAAAAAAAAAAAGAGAGAGAGAGTGGCCCACAACAGGGATGCTTGGATATCCTCATTTATTATAGTGGATGTCTACTCCTTTGACATAAGAGAGGCAAATATGCGAGGCGGTTTCATTTATATTGCTGACACTCAAGTGCACCTGCTTCAATCAGATACTTGTGCTGTCATATTTTGATATTTCTTCCCGCACTACTAAACAGTTTATTTCAAGGGAACCCTGGGGCTCCATATAGACAGTGCTTATATGTACGGGTAGCTTCACTGGTAAAAAGCAACAAATTCAATTTACTACCTGTAGTTGACAGAACCATGGCTAGCTTTTATTCAGACAGAGGGCCTGGAAATAATATAGAAGCCACAGATACTGTAGCCCTGGTCTAGGTCTTGACACCCTTTCACATTAATTTAAGACGTAACTATTCTCACTTTTCTCTATCACAAGAACAACAATCCAGACCTGAAGACTATGAGGAGAAACTGTGCACAAAATAAACTGAATGCATTGTAGATATGCATATAATACAGTCTTAAAATCAGCCAAGGTTGTTTCAATCACACAAAAGCATTGGAATGAAACAATACAAAATACTAATTAGTAGAACTAAAACTGTGACTTAACAGATTTAATGACTGTTTACATTTCTTTACAAATCTAGTGACCGCTTCGATGACCATAAATACCAATTTGAATGGCTGCAAAACAAGTGTTTAGATTGTGTTTAAAAAAACACCTGTTCTCCATGAGGGTTTCTGTTCTTCAACAAAATAATACAATTAAAAAAATATCAATTTGTATAGTCCCAAAATTCTCTTTAAAGATACTCAAAGATGTTGAAATACGGAACCAATTTGCAAATATTGATTCTATTCTCTTGTTGATTTCGGTTAAAGCTTAAAGTGTTCAATTTCAGATGTTTTTACTCGACCCCGAAATTGCCAATGGGTGACAAATACAGTAGAATCGACTAAAATAAAAATTTGTTGATAATACATCCTTCATTGATGTTACATAATCAAAGGGTGAGATTTAGTGCCCAAATAGTCGCTGAAATATCAAGTCACTCTATAAAGAAAAGGCCCATTGGTCTACATTAATACCTAAGAGCATCAGACTTACCCCAGACATTAACTACCACTTTCTATTCATGAAACGCTTCCTGTCCATCACCAAGGGAATCAAAACAATAAATACAGAGTTACTCTTAAGTATATCATTTTGTTCCTTTTATGAAAACAGCATTAAATCAAAAGTCCATTTCTTGTGTATTCTGTGGATGGGAAATGAAACCAGCAATACAAATGAAGAGACCAGTGTATGAATACTGCAATTAAAGAGTATATGACTACTCTATCCGATTGTGTGACTACTGAACTGTTTGTCATTTCGTTGTGGGAAAACAGCTTTGCAATTAGCGCTGGTAGCCTTGGGAGTTGAAAGTAGAGAAAGGAAGATTGGGATAAGAAATGTTGTTTCTTGCTTGTGCTCCTAGAGATGATGTAGAGTTGTATTCAAGGAAGAGGGAGGGGATTACAAACTCCACTGGGATAGTCTACTCCCCCAGTTTCATCTAACTGACGTTTGTTTCCAGAGATTTCTTGTGTTTTCACGCCCGCGTTGACATAATGTCTATATAGCCCACTCATAGATTGATTTTATACATTAGTATGATCAGTGGGTTCAGTCCCAACCCATCTGTGTGGGCTTTGTGTCTGAACACTTTCCCTAGGATATTTCCTCCCCGTGCCAGTCTGAAATTAGTAAAGCTAAATAGCTGGAAGTTCTTCGATGTTGTAAATCTCTGCAGTCCCTAATGCTTAGTTGGCTCTAAAAGCCAGCACTATCCATCCCTACCTCTGGCCTTCGATCCACCTTAACTCATACAGAAAACTCCAGGTCAAGCTTTTTAATATCTTAACCCAATAGAATTAAAATTAAAACCACCTGACGGATTCTGATTGGTGGGAATAGTAAAGTAGCAGCAAACCCCAACAGCTGTAACTTATTTTGAAATAAAGTACTAATCTATGATCTAATAGTTCAAGATATTTAAAATTGCTTCTTTGGTCTGTTCATTGTGTTAACCATTGACATTTTCCAACAATGGAACAGCACCTGTAGTATATTGCTTAAATCGACGCAAATATTTTGGGATGCAATTTGATAATCCTTGAAGCAGAGTACCTGAAAGTCTTTCTTTCCCCGTTTTATTCATCGCAGGATGCTCGCCTATTTAAAGACTTTGACTATCATGAGCCACCTTTGATCTTTGAGTGTGGTCCTGGGTGTCGATGCCTGAGGACTTGTCGTAATCGTGTTGTCCAGAATGGAATTAGGTGCCATTTACAACTGTTTCGTACTTCTCAAATGGGCTGGGGTGTACGTGTCACTCAAGATGTACCTCAAGGGACTTTTATATGCGAGTAAGTGAAGAGAATGAGTTTAAAGAGTCTGAGATGATTTGAAGATGGTCATAACATAAAGACATAGATCTTAAAGATGTTATGACCAGCTCACTCCTTAAAAAATAAGGAGCATGCACGAGATGAAGAATAACTGATTGACCAAAAAAAATCTTTATTTTATAAGATTAAGCCGAAATTTCCATAGAATAGAATCTTGCAATTTGCTGCTGTTGTGTCAAGAAGTGCACCCAAGATGTTTTAGAGCATTCATAAGAATTCCTTATTTGAGAGTTAAGCCGTGTCTGAGTTGATGGCTTCGACAGTGGCTATGGCTGGAATAATAAAGTCTTATTCTTCAGCGTTGTCATTGTAGCCAACAGCCATAGCCGCAGCTGAAGACGCTTGATTCGGACACGGCCGTAGTGTTTGAAATCAATATTACCTAAGGATGAGAATAAAATAGTCTGGTACCATTTTTGTACAATGGAATCAGTATTGAAGATTAATATTGCAAGACAGAGAACATGACAAAAATGGTGACAGTAGGATAATGACTTTGCAATGAACACACGTTGTTCATTTGAGTTGAGTTATTTAACAATATTCATCTTGCATTGTGTCGTCTAGGTACGCAGGAGAGCTTATTTCTGATGCAGAGGCAGACAAGAGAGAAGATGATTCTTATCTTTTTGATCTTGATAACGAGGTACGCATAAATTAGGCTAATTAAGAGTGTCATGTGTTTCGTGGTGAGATAAAACATTAAATCAAGATGGAATTAGATGTTTGTGCATCGTTCGTCAGCAGACTCAAACGGTCTCATTGCATGGGAAAATAGAATCAAAAATTATAACACCTAATGTATGACCAGTTTTTGAGATAATAGTTGTTAAGAATGATTAAATCAATCAAAAAGAAATGCGTGAAAAAAAACTTACTTTTAAAATGTTCAAGCTAGAAATGATTGACTTTGTGATAATTGATTCCATGCTCCAAATAAAGCAGTGTGGCACACTCACCTGACAAACAGCACTGTGCCTCCCAAATAAGAAATCAATTTGACATGACGGTAATCCCAGTCGTTTTAGCTGTTTATTTCTCTCTCTCAAGTATAGACAGTTAAATCTCCTAGATTCATCCCCAATCTCTTTTTCTGATCCTCAGGAGCGTGAGGTATATTGTATCGATGCTCGTTACTATGGTAACATTAGTCGTTTCATCAACCACCTGTGTGATCCTAACATAGTACCAGTACGTGTGTTTATCGAACACCGTGATATCAGCTTTCCAAGGATTGCTTTCTTCGCATCACGTGATATCAAAGCTCAAGAAGAACTTGGGTAAGTGCCAGAAATATCGTCTTCTTTGTCCTCACACTCTGTCTTCAGGATATTGCACAAGTAACACAAATCAATTGACTATATCGCAGACTATATAGGAGTCTATGAACTAAAAAGAGGAAATGAACTAAAAAGAGGAAGTGAGATTTTAATTCCTGTGATACAGCTCTGTTCACGACCACAATTATTAGAACTACAAATCTGCTAAGCATAGAGAACTTGTGTTAAGCAGAATCAGGTTACCAGTCAAATTACTATGTGATATACACAATTGAAAACAGGTTTTCTGCTAGTTTGTACTTAGCCCAAACATATGTGTGCTTTCAGTACTGGGATTCAAACTGGAAGACAAAGTCCGAGTTGAATTTGGTCAAGATAGTCTGGATATAGTTGACTTTAAGAAGACTTTGGAAGACAGATCTTACTCAAGACAAATCTAACAATGGGATTTTTTAATCTTTCTGGAAAGACAAATAGCTTTGGGGAAAAGTTAGATTATTCCATTTTCTTTCCTTTTTAGAAGAAAAGGTTATGCCTTGTCCTAAATTCCTAAATTGTGTGTAAACCACACAACATATTAATCTTAAAGACGAACTATTCTTATCTTGGCTTACAGAGAGTACCATCTTGCCCGTATTAACATCACTGACACTAAATATTTTAAAAGGACCATTTCAAGACGCTGTCTAAATTGAAGATAATTAATTATACAATTGTTTTTAATTAACATATTGGGGACAGGAACTAGTGATTTTGCGGTAGATATTTTGACATATTAAATCCCCGCCGCGTTGTTACTGTCTCATGTTCAAGTCGTTACCTGTCCCCTTTGGCCAACTATGGCATCCCATGTTTACGTGCAGCCGCAAAGTCATAGGTGAAATCTGCTGAAAACCCTTGCAACACTCATTGCCTAAAGCTTTGCTTTTCATCAAAACATGTTAATGTAAAGTCTACCTTCAGGCATTTAAGTCACTCGGGAAATCTCAAAAGTGTGTGGCTTTTTCGGTTGGCTGCAGGGGTTTCATTCTGTAGCGTTTTTCTCTCGATCTTGGTCTTTCTTCATGGAAGGGAGGTCTTAGTTAAACTGTGAAAAGAATTGCCCACCATTGAACTGCTGCAAAAACAGATGGTCTTTATACCTAGTCTTTCAAGGGAAAACTCTGAATTTTATTGATGAACTTGTCCTCCGGAATTATACCTAGAAAGAGAAGAAGTCAGGAAGCCTAAGGCTTGATCAAATATTCTTCTTGAACATTTTCCAAAGGTGATCTACTTTAAGCTTTACAATTTGAAAGTGGGATCACTAAAATTGGGTTATGAATTCAATTTATTACTACAGCTGAAAGCTGATATTTATTGCTTGATTTTCAACAAAAAGACAATAAGAACATGTGATGATTGGTTTTAGGAATAAAACTCATCAATAGTGTGACTCATCAAAAATATCCCTAAGACAATTCTTAGATATTCCACCAAAAAGTAAAATTTGTCTGTTTTAAAATCAAAAGTAAATAACAATCATATTCTACCTAAAAATTATGATAATAGTAATGCAGAGTTTGTATATAAATTTGGCAACTTCCACTGCTAACGAACAAACAAACAGAAAGAAAATACAAATATTAAAAGAAAAGTGCAAGGTAGTTGAAAACAGAAGGGTTTGTTAATTCTTCTAGAATAATATAGTGGTGTCCAGTGGGGGAGTTTATTCCAGAGGTGATGGGAGAAAAGATAGAACATGCTTTGTCTGCCAATGTGTTACTTGAAAAGTCACAGTTTATTAGGAAATAATGAATAGACACATATGCAACTTGTTTTGCTTAAAGATTACTTATTTATTTGATTAATACATAATTGAGGTGGGGAAAAAACACAATTTGTTTCGAAAACTGAATTAATCAAATTAAATAAAAATAACTGAAAACAAACATGTTATAATTTCAGATTTGAACATTTGTGAAAAAATACTGTATCCAGTCTATTTTTTTTGTTTTAGTTTTGTCTCTCACCTTTTTAAGCAAAAGGGTGAAGAGAAAATAATTGATTTGATACAAGTGCTTTCCTGATTCGCACTGGTCTCAAACAGCTCAATTTGACAAAATATCATGTGCGATATTTTGGATAGATTTAGCCTGAGGTAAGGAGAGCGTAAGTAGGCAATTTCGACTAATATCTTGTTAGATCTTTATCCCAAGGGCTTTGAAGTCCTCCCATGAGATCTGGCTGAATATTGATATATGAGAAGCAAATCCAATTAATAATGCAAAGGGATGACCACATGTCTACAATTCAATTAATGAATGATGGAGGAGAACTTTTAGATTGTAGGTAACAGATGATTAACCTCATCTTGAACCTCAAGGGGGGATAGCCTCACAGATGAACCCTCAAGTGTTCCTCTCCTCAGCGACCCTCTTGATTTTTATTAAGGGACCTTATTGCAAGGATCAGACGTACCCCTATCTTAAAAAAGGTAATCTTTCTCATTTTTTTAATCCAGCTTTGATTATGGAGACAAATTCTGGGCAATCAAATCTAAGTTCTTCAGGTGTTGCTGTGGTTCAGTTCACTGTAAGCACGCCGAGGGGTCATCAGGGAGCAGTGACCCTGACAGCTGAGGACGGACTCTGCATATCAAGTTCAAGGTTTCTTCTTTACTTCTCTTTTTTGAATACCACTTTACGTCATTCCTTTTTGAACCCTGAGATAAGCTTCAAAATGTTTTTTGTGTTTGGTTTGAAGAGGTGAGTGGTGATTCAAACCTCCATGCGATCTCACTGCGCCTTGCAAGATTGTGACAGTATTAGTCAGTATTATGGGTGTATGTGGGAAGATATACAAGGAAGGAGAACTTAATTATTGTTTGATGAAGTTTCACCGAGAGATAAGGAGCCCATGACAACATCCCACCGCTGGTTCAAGATCACCTTGGACAATCTGTATCACCCTCCAACCATCTTGTTTTGTATCAAAACTAATACTTACATCACATTGAGGCTGGACACAAAATAGTCTGGCCCCTTCTGTATATCAATGTTATAATCATCTCTGCAAACAGGGCACCAGGCAAAGATAGTAATCCAATAGTGCTGTCAACAGAAATTGCTTGATTGCGTCAGTCAGATGATTTTGTAAACGTCAGATGCAGCCAGCATCTTCATTATGGAAGGTACCAGGTGTAAGAGATTCATAGAAAACACATGAAGTCTTAGATGGTGAGGATAGATTGAAGAGGATCAGTCTATGGATAAATAAGGAGACGGGGGATCAAAAACTCATCAATTTAAAGATGTCATGTTTTTTAACTTTTAGATATTGCTGGGCTCTTGCGAAAAGTCAAGCCTATTGCACAACTGGTTTTTTTTCTTTTTCTTTTTTTCCTCTGTGATTTTGTGAATCCTGTGGTCAGAATGTTGATCATTTTTTTTTGCTCTTCACTCATTCATTGTACCACCTTCATCACACTGTGCCTTTCCAACAAATTTGTAGTAAGATTTTTAACTTACAACAAATTAACTCTTCAACCTCCCCCCACCCACCCACCCACACACACACACCATTCCTTGGATCAAACCTGTTTCATAAAAATCCAGTCTTTTGTATTCCCAATGAACCAAAACAACTGACTAACCAATTATTTGGATTGTCAACATTAGATCCACTACCTGTTCTTTTCAGAACCACCACACCTAACTCATCTGAGATTAATCTATAAACGCAAACTTTCTTGGATTGTTTTTCCAACATGCTAAGCTTTAAATACATATCAAAATCTTTGATGGATATCAATGTACTTTTGATAAATACTTTCTATCTATTTTTATGCGTAATTTTAATGAGAAAATTGAACTACATTCATCAATTAAACTTTTAAACTCACTTCCTCATATTGCAGAAATTAATCTTTTAAAATGATAAATCTTCATAACAATAAGGGGTTTTTATTTGAGCAACTAATAGTATTTAATTCAGCAATACCTAAACAAATTTAGTTTATCATCCACCGATTTACAATTATGATCTCCTAGGTCCCCATGCAACACAATCTAAGAGAATCTTGTGGAAACTGAACCTACGACCTTTCACATTTAGAGCGGATGTCTTCACCGCTAGACCACAGAGATTGTTTGTTAACTAGAGACTAAATAAAAGAAATATCATTAATTGATTATTATCTCTGATATAATAACTATATCCCTTTTAGTAAACACATCATGTAGAGTCGATTGATAAACTCCTAGTTTGACAGTTCCTTCATATTTCTAGTTATGTTAAATCTATGACGATTCAAACACCAATATTTTCTTCACATACATTGGGCTGTGTAAACATGAGAGTTCTCGACTCTGTGACGCATCATCATCTTGTCAAGGACAACTCGACCATGTTTTTGATTCCAACCGTCCCAGCCTAGCCAGGTTTTTTTCCCTGTCTTCTACCACATGTTGATTTTCACACTAGTGGCTATGGTGGCAAAACCATTATTAACGAAGTCTAGAGGATTGCAAACTTTCTATGAAGGAAATACAACTCACTCAGGAGTACCTAATAAAGGTTGGCATGGCTCAGTATTAACTTAAACATCTCTAAAATTCTATGGTATGAAAGCTATTGATTGTTTAGGGTTCAGAATAACAGTTAGAATATTCTTTGATTTGAGTATGTTTGGTGGCTTTGTTTATTGAGAATTGGAATGGAATCAAAAGATCATCAATGGTACCATAGCCACATCAAAGTCTACACATGTTTATTTCAAAATAACATCCTTATGAGCTGAATTAACCTGACTTACCATTTTTACATTTAATATCAACTTGCATCCCCAAGGTTTAATATGATAATCCATTGCAAAGAGATATCTGATAACAACCCTAACTTGTGCCTTTCCTTAAATCTACGTATTTCGTTTTGTTGAAGGTATCCCGAGTGGGGATTATCCCCAGGGCTTTATGGTATCTCAAATGCTTAATACCACTGGGATTAAGACTAATCCTTGAAGTCCATTACACCAAGTCATCCTCTTATTGGGTTTTAGTATATATATATTGATATTGACTGAATTATCATTGATGAGATAATACTGAAAAATGGATCCAGAAAGTAAAGGGTGGTCACTGAAATTTGTTTTAATTAAGGTGGCTAATTTTATGAGACAACAGTTCAGTGCTGAAAAATAATGGTTGGTTTGGGTTTTGTTATGATGGAATGGCTGGCGTGTACTACAGTTTGTGATGCCGAATTGGAAATTATGTCAAAACATTCAACTTTTAATGAGTGGGATTTTAGAAGATGTTTTTTTTTTATATACATTGCTTTATTTTCGTTTGATTGTTTTTAACAGTGAATTTAAAAAGACGTCATTTGTTTGTTTGCTGATTGGTTTTAACATAATTTGAGGTTTGTAAATAAGATGAGTTCTCAGTTATTGTCTTACTGAACACTGGGTACGTAAGACATTTAGTGCACGTGTTACATGTTTTGTTTTATATGAAAACCATTTGGTTTTATAGTGTTATACTATTCTGTCGATAGAGGTTACATAATTCACTGTTTTAATTTGGTTTAGATTGCATTTAAGATTGAATGTAGCACAGAAGCACGTGGGTTTGATTTACTGAACAAACCTTATCATTCAGCGACCATCTTGGTCACGTATCCTGACTTTGAGACATACACCACAGCGCTCATTCTGAAACACGTCATAGAACCAGGATTTATTTATGTTGCTAGGATTTTTCAGACGTGCATCAGCGAGAATTGAAATGACTGTGTGAAGGACAGGGCAGCGTTGGACCATTGCTGGACATATTATGAATGTAGAAAGTTAATGTGGTATGATATGATACGCTGGGATAGGTATAGGCCTATAGATAGGAATAAACGAAGGAAGCAAGTTTGTATGAAAAAAAAACACTTACTGTTGAACACATTTGTGGTATGTTTTTATCATGAGTAGTGTTTATTACTTCTACCGAACGTCGTGAAGGGCTTCTCGCAGCCAGCCTCTCTCTCCAAAGTTAGGTAACCCCACCCCCTACGATCCGCCTTTGGAATGGCTCCACACTGTATAGGCAATGCATCAATACTCCATTTCCACTTGGAACACATCAACGCTTCTATACATAACACACGGAAAAACCTACAAAAAAGAACAGGTGATCCGAACGCATCGTGAACTCTACAGTTGTTCTTCTTGGTTGTACTGTCCTACCGGGTTAAATGTTGTCGTTTAGTCCCCACCCACGAGACGAAAAAAACCTCATTAAATTTCTAGCTATGGTTGTTACGAGCTTGGTTCATTTTATGAAACGCAGGTCGTTTCGTCCATAAGGCGGTGACCCATCGTACTACAAAAAGAGAACAGCAAAATCCCCATGTTTCCTTAAACTTAATAGGCGTTATGGTGCTATGGGCAGTTATTAAATTCCCAGTTATAAGAGTGTGGCGTTCACTGCGTACCTGTACATACAAACCTCCTCAGGGGATGTGGATATAGCAAACCAGATTTACAATACAAGTATTTTGCGGGCTATGGACAATATGTTAAGGTAATGCTTGACAGAAACACAAGTCAACGGTGATTCGGGTTGTTTCCCTCGTCTTGTGATGTGGGTAACCCCGCCAGCAAGAAATGCAGCAAGAGGGATAGAGGTGAATGTGAAGAAACAAATTGACTGCCTCCTCAGAGCGGCAGAGCCAACCGCGTGTTGCATCGATTGACGTTGCCCGAGCGTAAAATTGTTGAATTTGATGTTAAAAACGGCGATGCATCGATGTATTCAGTTCGCATTTGTCGGAAATTTGGATTCATATTTATCGCTGTCCGGTCATTTTTTCCCCTTAACGAATCCGCCCCCTCCTCTCTTGTTTTGCTTTGATTTTGCAGAACACGTGGGGTTTAAAAATATTCCAGCTTTCCATAAATGTCAAATCATGCAAAGGAAAACAATACTGGTAATTACAGGAGATATGAAGGAGCTCACATTATGCGAATTGCATTTGGGTCGGTCGCTGATACGCTGTAAATCCTACACCATGCACTAAATAGTAAGCACTCATACACTATGGCATACAGAGCTGTACTTTCACTCCAATAAAAATGTAAGATAAAAACAGGCCCCGGGAAGTCAGGGCATGTAGACGAATGTTCATGATGTAGATATTTGTAAAATGGAATTTGTTAATTGTATTTCCATCCATTCCAAAATGATATTTACGACAGTCCATCTCTAGGTAAGCCTCCACAAAACCGTTCATTCGGTCATGATTTTTCCTGATATAATTCTCCGCACAGTTACGTCACGGCGACGTCATCATGGTCGCTGAAGACACAACCTTGTAATAACCGTGTAATAATAAGGTATAGTCCTTTTTTGTCTTCCTTACCGCGTGACCTTCAAATATGTTTGGTGATTCGTTTGATATTTTCATGCGGCACTTCACCTTTAATGCCCTTGTGTTTAACCTTTTTTTAAGGCTTCGCTTAATAAACAAAAAAATGGCATTAATATTTGTTCATCTGTTTTAAAGATACCATTTTTAATGAGTGAAATTTTGACCATCTGGATTAATATTTACAGCGTAATAACGACTGGTCTGTCTCAGCGACGTTAATTTATCAACGGTGTGAGGAACGATATAATTTGATAAGTGTATGGATGTATTCATTGACATTTTAACTAACATTGAGAAGTAAGTTCTCGCCAAGATGGTTTCAAAATGATTTACCTAAGGTTATCACTGGATGGGTAAAAGCAAATATTATATGCTGGAGCTACTGTTGTTTTTGGTGTGTCCCGTCTTAACATTTTTAAATCTATGATGGCCGCACAGATTACTGCAATGCAATACAGTACAACACAATAAATATAAACTTTGTTGTCTCATTTTAGGAAACTCTGTTGTCTTTTCTATACATAAAAATGCCAAAAAATACCTCGCACTTTTTCTTAAACCGCCAAGACGTAAAAACTAAACAGAGAATAAATTATTCAGCAAATAGCATACAATGCCATGTGAGATATATTTCATCATTTTTTTAATGATGATAAGCTAAATGACTTCATGTGAGTTGACTATGCTTGTAAATCTTATATGAATGAATAAGAAGCGAGCTTTAAGACAGATGTCTTAGTAGACATGATGTCTTTTTCTTATAGTCATTTGACATTCAACGATTCAATTCTTTAATTGATGTCATTTAATTGCTCCGTATGGATCTGAAAGACACGCTATTCCCCCTTTAACCAAGACGCCCTGTGGCATGTTTATTTGAGTTATTTAAATTCTTTGGTGTTTTTTTTTTATTTTGTTACTGCTGAAGTAATTTCACAGATGTTTGAAGTAACTCCATCTGCTAATCCAAAAGTAATAATGATTTATGAAATTATCTCCCCTCCAAAAAAGAAATCTGTACCGACTGCTGTTCCAGTTTGGCACAATCCCCCTTGATTCTCTACCAAGTTTATGACTAATTTCCCCCTCAAAATATGTCAAAAAAAAAAAACTTGAGCAAAACATTTTTAGTAAAACCTTACCTAAATAAATAAACTAACATCATTTAACTAGCATTTTTGTCAAGGTAATGATTTTATGAAAATATTACAACTAATTCATGTTTGTACGACCTGAAATGTTCAACCAGGTTAGTCAAATTTAAAACATTTATTTTTAAGTATATTAACAAAAATTTAGGACAATAAATCCTTCGTGTTATGAAAAGTGGATGCTATAAATATATAATTTCTGTTGAAACGTCTGTAAGTCAATACGACTATGAAGGAGATGATTTTCTTTATCAAACCTCGGTAATTCCCGTCTTGTTCTCTCTCGAACCTCAGTAATTCCCGTCTAGCTCGGCCACAGCGATTCTACATCGTCACAACTCCCTCGCGTACCAGGAGGGATAAAACGAAGGACTGTCGTTGCTTAAGAAATGGCACGGTATTGTTTGCTCAAGGAAAAAGAAAACGAACGTACAAATTTTGTTGTCCGTAGCTTATGACAGTATAAACTAGTAATGGAATGAAAAAGGAATTGCTGTAATTAAACAAAATATATGCACCAAGTTTTGACTTATTAAGATGTGTATTATTTGCGATATCGTGTGGGGAAAAAATCACATTTAATTCGGTATCTGAAGGAACAATGGAATTATTTTGTGTAATACACTTAGTTGAAACTGCTTAACAATGGACCATTATGATTATTGTCTTATTCAACCTCCAAAAATAATGAACAATCCTTACATTGAAATTGTGTTTAATTAAAAAAACCTCACGTAGCCTGTGCGAAAGTGAGAAGAGCGCCACCAACGTTAATGATTCGAAAAAAAAAAAAAAAAAAAAAAAAAAAATCCAATCAGTGCTGTTTAACCGCGAAATAAAACAGCTCTTTAAAAGAGTAGAGCATGCCCGTGACGTGTTGGGTTGGTCTGTATCTACTGTCATTTACAGACATGCCGCAGTGTAGGCCCATTGGACGGTCAGCAAGACCACTGGATGTCGCTTTCCATTGCTTTATGATTAGTAGAGATGGAACTCTCTGTTGATGCATATTAATTATTGATGGATGTGTGATCATAATGATTTTGTCTGAATACAATTGGACGTAAAAATGGAACTACAGGGGGTCAATAAAAATTGTTCACCGCGGGGCGCGTCCTCAACGGCAGGACACACATGTGCCGTAAACCACACTGGTTGAGTTGGACGGAAGTTCTGCGGACGCATTGACAGCAGTTTGGATCAGCCATCAAGTCATCCCCTCAAAAAAATTATTTCCTTCTTGGAGAATCTTACCAGAGGAATATTCCATCTTCGATTGATAAAAGATAGGCAGGGAGAAAGACTACTACGACCCATCAGCATGTCCTAGTTCCTCAGTCGGATTATAGCTTATTCTGTGACTTGCTTGGCGGACCAGTGGGCTGTAGCCTCAAGTACTAGGATTACTGCGTCTTGTGAAAGGATAAAACGCAAACCCCGACCCCCCTCAAGCTGTGAAGACCGCACTTTCCTTCCCGGCACTCTAACGGAACGCCGACATTGACTTGATCACAGTTTGACTCAGCAGTAGATTTTCATCCAACTGTCAAGTACAAGGGTGTATATTATTTTATATCTTCCGTACAGACTGGTGCCTTAATAGACATTACTTCTAGATGTCGACCACTGTGTCATATACTTCTGTACAGACACAGTATAACACTTCGTCATGTTCGACTTGATTTGATTACTGTGCGGCGATAACAGTGCACAAATGTCATGCCGTTTATGACATTCTCTTAATATCCATATATGCTTTGTAACAAACAAAAAACCGCATTTCTCGAGTTCTCGTGTTCGTTGTTTTTTTGTTAACTCTACAACTAAACGTGGATAGAGCGGCTTGGAGTGGAATAAACGAGCCAAATAGTCACGACATTGTTTAGTGAATCAAGAGATAAAAACTCGCCGGAAACTCACGGCGGTGAAAGTGCCTAACAGCACGGTAAAATTGCAATCTTCAGTAGACGTATGGTGTCTTATGGAATACTCCGTGAAACCTGCCCTTGCTAATGGATATACCCGTGTGAGACGGCGATCTGGAAGGTCTTTCGAGGGTGCCAAGCTTAAGTTTGGATTAATTGCATTAGGTAAGTTTTGAAGTAAATCCAGGTCAAAATTTAGCCGCTAATTTGTACACAAAGTGTATGAATGTAGGTTTGTAGATCACTGTATAACCAACCACCCCCGATCTCCCATACTCACTATAGTGAGTAATGTGGATACCCAAAAAGTTAGCTTGCATACTTGTTTTGTTTTTCAGTTATAGGAGGGGAATACCGTCAAGTGATTCCTGGTTTGGGGGTTTGAATTAACCCAAACAATGTCTCGCTGTCGGTCATTTCAACTGCATTCATATTGGATGATTAACCTATGCACAAACTATCTGAGCAATACTAAAGCAGACGACGCAGGTTTGAAACAATAGCTTATTGTAAACTGGTACATGAGGCGCTTAGATAAAGACAACTCTTGGAGTGATGAATTTAACATGCAGTTCGTGACAATTCAAACTTTTGCGCACGAATTCGGTTTTAATTGTTAAAAAACAAGCACGTGATCAATCAGTAGCTTTTCTGAGTTAGATTTGGTTTTAACTTTTTTTTTTAAATGGACTGAATCCATAACCCCCATGTGGTTATAGAATGTTCTTCAACAATGGTCATGTAGCGCTAATTTTAACGTCGGTTTTACACCTCTAAGCAACCCGATGTACCAAGCTCTTTTTTTAATGTGTCCAAAGCAACTGTCAACTCAGAAAATTTGACAGCTGATAAAAAAAGGCAGAGCCAAATTTCTGAACTGCAAGAATTTAGCAATTTTGTTCTGAAAGAAGAGCTTGTGTTGAAATTAACGCCAGTCAGGTTTAATAAGTTGATGTCAGCAGCATGCCATATTTTATTTCTCGATGACATTTAGCAATAGATCTTTCCTCGTACTCAGGTACACTACGTGTTCTCCGTGTGATAAACGGTCGTAGTTATATCCACACTAAACGTGAAAATATATTTTGTTTGGGTTCAAGGTTAAATCCTCTATAGGCTCGGGGCGGTAGATTATCTAGCCATCCTGTACCACAATTCCATGCGTCCCATCCAATTAATTATATATCCAATAAGAAAATATTTGCCCAGAGATAAACTTCCATGACGAGGAGTATTCAAAACGAGCTTTTGTGTGGACTTGTTTTTATTGTGCTGAGATCTTTTTGTTACGCATTTCCGCTTCTATGCCCTCTGATATTAATTTATCATCAGAAAAAATCGGTCATGTAGTCGTTGGAAGTTATATTTTTTTATTAATTTAATATGGATAATGTAATCGCTGGGAGGCTGGCCTTCGGATGTGCCCGCTCCTTCACGTCCAGATATGTTTCATTGTCTTTGGAGCAAGGCTATTAATAACACAAATCATTTTTATTGATAAGACTTTATTATTTCTGGATTCCCATCATTCGTTTCATAGGTTGAGTTCATTTGGAAATCTTTCTCAATTGTCAGATGAAGTGATCATAAACAGCTGTCGTCAAAACGAGGGAGTAATATTGTCTAGATCATTAATAAAGGAGAAAATGGTCGTGGTATACACGCCCCAGTGGGGGACAATAGTTATTGGACCCTCACTAATAATATTCTTTTGAATTAAAATAAAACAGAAATAGAAAATAGAGCATTATGTTTTATTGTCAATTTCAAACTAGCATTGTTTAAAAAGAGAATTATTGTCATACGTATTTATTTCCTTTGGAAAGGAAGCAATTATTCTGAGAGGTCACTCTACCTTTAATTTTGATTTGTAGTTACGCCAATTGGAATAGCTTGTTTTGTTTAATTGTCTTTCTGCTCTCATAAACTCCAAGAAACTGAGGCAGTCAGAGAGTATTGTATTTTATTCTACCAAACTGTACCTTATTTACTTAAATAAATGCAGTTTTGAAGGGGGATATAATAAATTCCTTAATCTGTCCCCCAAAAGTTTGTTACAATAAATACCTTAATCTGTCCCCCAAAAGTTTGTTCTGAAAACATTTATTTTCCCAGAATTGTTAATCAAATCATTCTTTTGACCACTGCTTAAATGTACGTGGTTCGAATCCAACGCCACACCTGTGCAATTCTAAGCAATTGTTATATAGGCCTGTATACTCCCCAACGACTGTTTACGGCACAAAACATAAGTATACAGTACAGACCCGGGACTCCCACAAAAGAAAAACAGGGTCAGACTTTATCATATTATTTTGCCGTAATTTTCCCACGCTTTACAGAAAACATCAGTGCTGGAGATTTTTGCCAATCAAATTTTATCGTCTGCAGAGTGCAGTGACATGATACAAGATATTCAAAGATGTATGCAAATATGTTATTTGAATTGTCAATTTTGTACTGTTGTTTATTCAGGCTTTAATACAACCCAGCCACCGATATCTCACTTAAGTTTACAGAATATTATAACTACTTAATTCTATTCGAAAAGGTGTACCAAGGCATGATGGGAAACTAGTCTGGCCCATTTTTGTTTAAACTCACTTGCATCCTTCACTGCTGTAGGAGACAGAGAACCAAACTCTGTATAGTTATTTGTTGCATTTTTCCCATTGGATGAGGTCATACCGGTATAATATCAATCCCAAATTTGCCATTCGTACAGTTGAGTTTACTGCTCGGCAATGTGAGAGTCTGTTCAATTATACAAATAATGTATGGAGGACAAAATTAATAGAAGTATCACGTTAGCTGTGTGTAAACAACATGCGAGTGGTCTGGTAAGTGGTGAAGTACCACTCTCGTCTTTACGATGGGCCCGAGAGTTACCTTGGACTATTGTCTCAGATAATGTACAGCTCATAAATATTCATTAGTCTTACTTCATTTATGGCGAGGGCTGAAGGGTCCCTGTATTTTGTTTCAAAATGACCTTAATTATTATTTTGTCTTCGGTGCAATATGGTGTGATGAGGCCGAGAGGGACTCTGGTCAGTTTTTGTGCATTGCTCATTATTGTCATACTAGGATACGGGGAATCATGGTGGCTACTTTACCCCCAGTCTTTATAGTCAAACAAACTAATTGAAGTTTAGCTTGCATGCACACACATTTACACAATTAACAGCATACATGCAGATCAACATTAAAGTTTTCAATTTGCCAGCGGGGAACAGATGGTATGTATTACCTCCCATCATTATAGTGTTTTCAATTTACACGCAGTTTCGTCACCATTGTGTTCTTTCACGGAAGTGAGCGCAATTCTTTCACGCAAATTCAATGCTACTTTAGAACGCGTTACCCACAGTGGAGATTTAAACAACGTCTCCATCTCCCCACGGTTGAACCCGTGATTCAGGTTGATATTTATGGAAGGATGATTTTATAATTCCAAAGTAGTTACGTTGTGGAAGGACACCATGCACAGACCTCACTAATTGCATCCTCCGAAGGTTTGTTTCTCCAAAGCGCGGTCACGTGAAGTAGATGACCAGTTCACTTTCCGTATCCACCACTCCCTTCAGTTAATCTTTCTTTCGCGCTTACACTGCATGGACCGGACCCGCTGGGATTCAGATTCGGGTCATCCAATTTTTTAATATTTAGGTTGCCACGGAAACTTAATTTACGCACAGTTTCGGGAAAAAACAGCAATAAATGAGATTTGACATTTGCCTGCGTAAGAAAACAATATCAGTCTGCGCTCACACCATGTAAATGTAACAGTAAAAAAAAAGATTACCAACAAATTGAGAAAAGAATGACAGATTTTCTTTTTTATTATATACAAAATATCCAGTGTTATAAAAAAAATGGATCCCCGTGGCGTGGAGCGTGGTATACTAGGAGCTAGACCAGTGAACACGCTCCAAGTGTGATGGTTTATTACCTCTGTGTCTGCAATCAGAATGTCATGTTGCCAATGGGGTTTCTGCATATTAATATTTCTTGATACTTTGTAGATAGAGTACACAGCTGTCATTACTCTCTCAGATAGATATTAATAACTCATGCTTGGTACTAACTGGTGTACTTGATGTACGGGTCCACACCAGGCTCTCAAGATGTTCCTTATGCATATGCACGTTTCAAACGGAGCGAGTGGGTTGACAAATTTAGGTAACATTTAACCTGACACACTGCTGACACTTTGGGTTTGAGCTTTCTGTTCGAACCAGCTTCAGTTACTTTTGATTTTACAAAATTTATCATTCCGGCTGCCATCGTATTTTCTCTCTAGAAAGCAATGAAACGCAAACGAGACTGGGAGGGACATTAAGCTGATCCTCCTTGAGATCAAGTCTGTCAAGGGAGACATGACTGAGAGCGAGGTTGAGAAAAAGAGAGCAGAGCTCAATGCGATGACATTTTGTTCCTCGTCAAAATCTTAACATACCCGTCGAGTAAAAAGAATCATTTAGTATTATTTTACACCTTTCAGCCCAAATGATTACAGGCCATATTTCCGGTCAGTGTCTGCAATATTGTATTTTATTAGAAACAGGTGTCTATGTGCAGTTAATTATGGTAGTAAAAACCCCACAAATTGTCCTTGTAATTGTCGATTGATGTAGAGTTCCCACCCGGATGTATACGAGACAGGTGAAAGACAAATGATTAGTCCCAAACTCTTACTTTTACATCGTGATTATTGAAGAATAAAGGGACATTACGCGAGCGAATGTTCACCTTCATAAATATTGTTGTTACTGATTGAAAATGTCATCAAGGAGACCAAAGGCATTAGATTTACCACGTAAAGATACAATAAGTAGACTTTAAAATAGTCGTTTAAGAATTCAACAACAGCGCCACCATGCGGCGTCTAGGGGTCATAATGATCGAGGTTGAAGTATAAGCCCAGGTCACCGGGGACGGGCACAGGACAACTTCAGGCAGCTTAGTAAAATGTTGGACTTGGACCTACACGTCAAAAACTTTGATCTATTTATTCCAAACCATTAATTTGTGGGTCCGTTAATATTGATTTAAAGAATATATCAGCACATGTAGGGAAATCTTAAAAAATCTAAAAGTCAGTGTGAACATGTAAAGTTCTCACCAATCAGTCTTCAAGTTGAACACTTTGCTTAGCATTGCTGTTGTGTTAATCTCCCTTCAACTATTGTTCAATATTGAAGAGTGAACGAAAACATCCAGACAGTAAACAGTGTTAACAACATTACTCTAAAAATAACATCAGCATCGCCACCGTCTTGATGAGATAAACATTTCGTTCGAAGTGCTTTTACTTCGGGAAATAAAGATAGAATTCTAAATAGATCCCAACAGGGATTGTATAGCTACGCCGGACATTCCACCGCAGTTGAACGGATCATGAGGGCCAAAAAATTGCCCGATCAATAAACCCGTTTGGGCTGAATTCAAAAGCCTATTGTAAAAAGTTATTATTGCATGCAAACTTCAGTGTGTCGTCTGGTACCACGCGGGAGCCATTGAACTACCAGCGACTTCATTACACAATTACAAGTTAGTACACTAATACAGAGTTACATCAATTACAATGTTGGAACTGCTCTAGCCGTGGATTTATCCCATAAAACTGACCAGTTTGGGGGAACATAAGAGAAGGTGTATCTGGGTAGCTGTTCAGCTGAGAGTTCAACACCATGTCGAGTAAGTTTGCAAGTTTTTCAGTCTTAATTTATCAAAGTTATTGGTTGTAGTGTTTGGACTGTGTATGGTTGCGTTAGTACAGTACGTGTTGAACAGACGACCTTTACTGACGGTGTCATTGTCGAACATAGACCTCTGCGTTTAATGAACCGAGGAATTTTCCACTTTATTGGGTACAGTTGCCTACCTAAATTCGTATGGGCTGGGAACACCAAGGTCATGAACGTCTGAATATCATACAGTAACTCCTTACATCTGTCAAAATTCCAAGAAGTCTTCAGAATTGGTTCTCGGTATAGTCTTAAAGTTTCACTAAAACCAGCACTTTGCGTGTTGGTCATGTTCCCGCCCTCTGTCGTATTCAAAATGTCTCAGACCGTGCGTAGAAGATGCAGTTAATAAATAACCAATTTCCAATACCGACTGTGTTTTAACCTATGAAGGAATGATTGATAATTTACAATTTCACATAATATGTCCCCTGTCAGAGTGGCATTCAGAACAGCTTGTTTTCCATGGCATTACTGGGGCTTAATTTGTTCGGAAACATGAAAGGAGAATGGAAATGCTAGTATATGTCAGTACACAATGACGGTTCCTGTGTTATGCATACAATATCGTATGCACAGGTGTATATTGTTATGAGCTATTAGTCTGTAGTGTAAGGGATAACACAGCAGGCAAGAATCTGGCATCATTATTATAAAAACGTAGAATTGAGTCTGTTAAATGATCATGAGAAATGAAAATAGATCTTGAAATTCTCAGTTTATTTAGTTTCCTTCTTCAAGTAAAATCCATAGGCTAAGTCAAAAACCTTAATAATAATGACAACTGATATAGTTCCGGTATCCGACAAAAAGGCGTTCATGGGGCTTTTAGTGTCTACAACAAAGAAATATAAACCAGAGTACATTAAACACAAATAAATACATAATGTAAGATGGGGTCAGATGAGCAAAAGGCAGATAGGGAAACAGCATGTCCAGCCTTAAGCTTCAGTTGAAAGCTTCCTTGAACAAGTATGTCTTCAACTGAGTTTTGAAAACAGACAAGTTATTTGATGGCCATGTAGAAACTAAAGACGTGTCTCAATCAAGTGACTGCAGCTATGGTTAAGTCTTAAGACCGTTGGCAGCAGCAACAGCATTGAAGAATATACCTTGTGTTTTCATTTGGGAAGCCTGCCATTATCATGAGGTTATGACGGCAAGGTTAAATGCCTATGTGATTAATACGCTCATAATTAGTATTACTTTAATTAGCATAACTAGTTGAACCAAAATGCCCTTCTATCCCCATCTTGTAATAGTGAGCACCTCAGTCCCTGACACATCGTTGCAGTTTGATCAAATTACTACCAGTAATGATCATTCCAAGTCAAACTTACACTCATGTAAAATTGACTTTAATGACTTCAATAAAACTCAAATAAAAAAGTATCACATAATATAACAATACTTTCCCATGGGATTGTGTGAACATCTGGCGAACTGGTTTAGTTTTCCATAGTGGTAGATTGATTGGTCAGTCAGTTTGAATGTTGCTATACTGTGAAATTCCAGCTGTAAAGTTAATAGTTATGTAAAATAGGT
This sequence comes from Marthasterias glacialis, assembly GCA_911728455.2. Lineage (NCBI taxonomy): Eukaryota > Metazoa > Echinodermata > Asteroidea > Forcipulatida > Asteriidae > Marthasterias > Marthasterias glacialis. The sequence goes on along the minus strand of OU452236.1, from coordinate 15,575,457 downwards.
CTTAGGGTTTGTGGTTTCCATATGGTGACTTTACCGTTAGGCCGTTTTGTCTCTCCTGCCTACTTCTAAATCAAACCAATTGAATGACCCGATGGTTCATAGCTATCTACATACAATCATGTATAACCGACGAATCAATGTCTACAATGGGTAGACTGGCGAGACAATCTCCACAAACTATCCCTTGAATTTTGTTTTTGGCAATATTACGCTTTAAAAAGCATACTTGGGGTATACTTGAGGTTTGATCCCTAGTTATACGGCAGTTTCAGGTTGTATGGCTTCTGACTGGCACCCCGAACAAAGATATTGATTAAATAGGGAGACCGCCAACATTAGGGCTGGATAGCTCAGTTGGTAGAGCGTCGGTACGTAATAAGCCGGGGTCGCAGCTAGGTTCAAATCCCGCTCCAGTCAATTTTTTCTCTATTCACATCAAAATTAAAATATTATGCTTTGTGACAATGTATCGTTAAATCTAATTTCCTTGTTCAGCTATTGGAACCAAATGATTATACCTGTAAGATTTCCAACAAACAACACTTGGTCAATTCACTCCACTACTCAACAGCGTGAGGTAAAGTTCGTAAGGAAGTTGACCTCCCCCAAGACATTCTAACGGTTCATAGGATACGAGATTATAGATAAGACATGATGCTGCGTGCTCATAGAGGCAATGGATAATGCTCCTCTAGAAGTCTTAAATATCGATCACTTTCCTTCCAGAGAAGGACCTCCCATAAATGAGTGATTATATACCTCAAGGGGGAACTTCTTCTCTTTTTACAGAAACATCTTCAGAATCTCCTACAAAAGAAATGTATACTACCATCAATATTTATCACACTTAAATTGTTGCTGTTTACTGAAATACACTATTACTTGATCGTGGATATAGGCAGTAACAACTTTTTTGAAAAAAGTAATAATGCTTTTATAGTTACTAACAGAATGTCATTACCATGCCAGTGTCACCCTACAGAGCATTGTTTTTTGTTACAAAACTTTGGAATGGAAGCACAAATTTAAACTTCTTTTAGTTCAACCTGTTCATCTCGTCAATGTAACTTATCAGTGGAATTCTTCATCTTCAGAACTTGATGTGAATCGTACAATGAATAAATCTACCGAGAATAGGGAGGGGTCCGAGAATAGGGAGGGACCCGAAAATGGGGAGGGGTTCGAGAACAGGGAGGGGTTCGAGAATGGGCAGGGGTTCGAGAATAGGGAGGGGTTCGAGAATAGGGAGGGGTTCGAGAATAGAGAGGGGTTAGAGAATTGGGAGGGGTTCAAGAATGGGGAGGTGTTCGAGAATAGGGAGGAGTTCGAGAATGGGGAGGGGTTCGAGAATAGAGAGGGGTTAGAGAATTGGGAGGGGTTCAAGAATGGGGAGGTGTTTGAGAATAGGGAGGAGTTCGAGAATGGGGAGGGGTTCGGGAATAGAGAGAGGTTCGAGAATAGGGAGGGGTTCGAGAATAGGGAGGGGTTCGAGAATGAGGAGGGGTTCAAGAATGGGGAGGGGGTCGAAAATAGGGAGGAGTTCGAGAATAGGGAGGGGTTCGGGAATAGAGAGAGGTTCGAGAATAGGGAGGGGTTCGAGAATAGGGAGGGGTTCGAGAATGGGGAGGAGTTCGTGGTGTAAATGCCCCCTCAACATGTGCATAATATCCCACGCTCCATGATGTTATGACCATGTTGTAGTTTGTCCCGTTCCCATCCCTGGCATGAAAACAGACAATACTTGTCAGTTTTAATCCTTAATCTTGAATAATCTGTATACACTCTCAGTGGGTGGATTAAAGTTAATCTAGATTTACTGACTCTCAACCAGAGAAAAACAGGCAAATATTTCCAAATCCCTAGTGCACTAGAAACTATCATTCGGTATTTGCAAAGGGCTTACCTTTTTCTGGCTATGAAGCATATTTTATTTTATATGCGCTTATTGAATACTTTTGTAACATTGGATTGTCCGTATATATTTTTTGCTGATAGATGTTGACGACATGACTTCGACGTACTTTACCTTTGACAAAAAACCGCTGTTCTGGTTGGTTGCTTAAGTTAACAGTCCTAAACAAACTGGCACTCAATGGTCCCGTTTTTTCATCTTCTTTTTTATACCGTAATGAACAATGATAACATTTTATGTGTGGGAAATCTTGCTTTTCTGGATTGACTTTTTGACTGAGCACATTTAAATAGAGAAAGGAATGACTCGTTGCTTTGCAAAACGAAGTAGATTTATTGAACAGGAACGTCAATAGGCAAATGAACATCAAAAGGGTGTTGTTGTTACCTGCTGTTGTCCAAACTTACACCTAGACAGTGCCATTTCGGATTGTGTGTACACTCGCCCTGTTCTAAGTATGTAGTGTGTTCATGTGATGCATCAGATACAATGCAATTTCAAATTGACGACTTCAATTCAAATCACATTCGGTATCGCTGATGATTTGGAATCTTCTAGAAAAAAGTGCATCCAAAATACCGTCAGATATCATTCATAATAAAAAAAAAAAAAATAAAATAAAAACATTCCCCAGAACTGTCTTGGATACTTTAAGCAAAAAATGTGCATACAAACTCAAGCCTAGTCATGTCTGTTAATGTAAACAAATTCACATAATGGTAGTGGAAATTTTGAGATTATAACCTGATTTAAGCAAGGAGTAGTAGCAACACTACCATCCCACCACTGCCCCCAAATCCTTATATCAAATTGCCAAAGTGAAGGATTCAGAAGGACTTGGGCCTAAGGCCCAAATAACAAGTGCTTATCACAGGGTCAGGCATTCCAATCTTATCTTAGTCCAAACAATTTGGTGTGGAGTGACAGAGGAGAAGAAGATGATATAGGAGGATTGAGGCCAAACTGCCAAGTCTGTAAGATTGATATTCAAAGATTCAACTTCAATGTAATATTTATGATCATTATAATATCAATGTTCTAACAATTATTGCTTGATATTTGTTTATCAAGGTCATAATTGGTCACGTGACTAACTCGCAAGACAACAGCTGTCTGAGCTATGACTTTAAACTGTTAACGTCTGGTGGATAAAGCAAATCCTTCCATATTTCAATTAAGAAATCGTAATGTCAGATAGTCCTATAAATATATACCTGGCAGAACATTGTTGTCTTTACAATATTCTAAGTTTTGAGGTAGTTCAAGATCGACAACTGTGGTAAAGTTACCACTGACATGATTCGGATGAAATACTGATGATCAAAGGATGTTTGTTTGGAATGCAACTGAGCATAGCAGCATGAAACTAAAAATCATAATTATTTTTGTTTTTACAAAATATATTTAACGATTCGCCTTTCTGAGATGCTTTGTCAACTGCCTTTAAACAATTTCACATTTAAAATGATTACATGTGATATGAAATTACTTAATATTACCGGTCAGAAGAAAAACTAGATACAAATGTGAACATATAGAAACAAATCATTTTATAGTTGTCTATTTAAACTTGTGACAAACAACAACTGCGTCTGTGACCAGATTAGTCAGTGTTTGGTACCCAAACGTCTGCACATTAAAGAAAATATAAAACACCGACACCAGTCATTTCACCCTGTCACCGTTTTAGACTAGTCTTCATTCCATAGTTACACGATGCATAACGAACTTCACTCAACCTTTTCAACCAAGGATTTGCGTGTATAACCCGGGGGCCATTGAGTAATTATTTTCGGTTGTTCGGGCTTTGTCGGTCATTTCTGGGTCAGCATTTAGAATTAGTATCCAACATGGTTCAACTGCACTGACTATAGGTGACCTTTTCACTCTGCAGTACGCAAACTTGTGGCTGACAAACAAAGATGGCCGCCGGAGCCAATATATTCATTTCTAAAAATGCTTTGGAATTCAAAACTACTGGTAAATTGACTGACAACGCAAATTACGAAACGCAATTTTTGACTGGCTGCAATGTGACATTTAAAAAACTGGTTCTGATCTGTTGCCAATTATATTGAAGTCATTTTTAGGCTCTCTATGTTAGTGTACGACTTGATATGCAAGAGCATGGTGGGCCATGAACAGCTACAGGGATAAGCAAAAATATAACAAGGTAATTTTTCTGCTTAGCGCAACTAAGCGGGGTGCCAGTCAGATTCAGCATATCACTTACATTTTAGCTGATATTCATAATTCAGCTGAACCAAAGTTTGTTTCTTTAAGCAAAGTCTGGTGTAGCTCTATTTCAGTCTGTCCAGGTCTGAGACAATCCTGGAGTACTCTGTGATGGGGGAAGTCCAAGTTGTTTCTTAATCGATGATGATGAGAAGAAATTCTCAGCTGTTCTAACTCTGCCGCCACTGTCATTGTAGATGATGATGATCATGCAGTTGACGTCTTAAAATTAGCTCTACTGGCGTGTCGCGGCAAACATTCCAATAATATCTTTGCGTGTTCTAACGAACCTTAGTAGATCTATCCCATGCTCTGCATGTAATCACTTACACTCAATAAATTAAGTCAACTTGAACCATGATTGAGCTTCATATACCCTCATTAAAATTAGCAACCATTTTCACACTGAAGTTAGGAGTTTTCTTCAAGCTCGAAATCAATAAAGTTATAAAGATAATAAAAAAAATACCTCATCAATAAAAATAATCGGTCAATTTCATAGAATGTAGGTTTGAAAGTCAAAGATTGATTAAACTCACATAAATTCGTAATTGTATCTGAACAAACAGATTGAATAACTTATTATCATGAAAGAAAAAAATGCATTTTGATTTTGGGAAGTTTATCTGAATAAAAGCCCATCGTTTATTGAATAGGCCTAAACACATGCAAAAAAAATAACTTAATAAAAGAAGCAGTTTCCGCTTAATTCCAGCGAAATACTATCAAGTTTCAAATGTCAATTTATTATGAGCAAATAACTTTTCAGGATTTTTCACTCAGCAATGGGCTTCGTAAAAATGTGATTGATCATGACATCTACTTGACGCTTAATGTCTGAGATTTGAATGAAACGTCACTCACTGTACGGTTTAAACACGTAGGCATTGGCATTATATTATGTTTCACAGGCAGTCATATCATTACATCATGCATGTCTTGTTAGTAGAACCGATACCATATTTGTAATATTTAATAGTGGCGATGTGTTGTGTTGAGCTTTAACACAAACATTACTTTCCTTTTAAAAGTTGTAACCTATGACCTCTAGATTGTGACGTCACCTTCTTTTATGTAAACTTCATAAAAGTGTATACGGTAATGAATAACATTAATCATAATGTAGTCGTGGATATTTTGAGGACAGAAATGAGCCTATCACGAGTATACCAATCAGTGGCTGGACCCAGTGTAAACATCTTGACCTAATTGGGTACGATTCATACTTGGGCATTATACTTCAACTCGGTTTTTAAATTTAATAACGTTTGAAGCTTTGCATGTTGTGGATAAACAAGAAGTAATCATTACTCCTAGGCTTGTGGGTACAACCATTTGCAAATCTCTGTTGGGATGTGTGTTGGCTCTGAAAAGAGCCGTTGTTGTGGCCCCGACGTTTCGAACACTATACTCTGATTGTCTTCAGGAGAAATGGGATGTATTCTGCTTTATACTACTTTAGACATAATGAATGTGATGGAATCTTGGATATAACCTCAATGATGCTGATGGTGTTGTTTATATGTAAAACATGGATATCTTTTTGTGTCACGAGCAGACCGTGTCATATTATTGTATCTATAGTATTCATTATTGATTCAGATTTCATGATGATCACACAGTATGTTCCGGTTTGAGGACGGTATAAAATTTCACGGGTAGACGCCAGGTACGTCGATGTGTGAAAATAATTGGATGTGGCGTAATATAGTCTGTTGGTTCGATGTCACACGAAACCAAAGATCAAGTATCGTTGCAACAGCGTTCCATCATCGTCACGTGACGTCTTGTAACATCATCTTAATTCCAATGACTTTATGAGGTTTCTCCAACCAACCCATCACATGATCAGACTATACAAAAAATAGATACATAAAAGCTGTACCTTACCTTGATTCAAAGAGATTAAACAAGCACCATCAGTCAAGCCAACGTTACCAATGGTGTACCTTATCTTGATTCAAAGAGATTAAACATATCACTGGGAACAGTTTTTCAAATTTTCCCGAAAGTGAACCTTATATTGATTCAAAGAGTATAGGTGAACGATCATCAGCAGTCTTGATGACCTTACCAATACCGTACCTTGTCTTGATTCACACGTCCATGTATGTACACACTTTATACCCAAACATATCATGAATACCGTTGCTGTGTTTTGTTCTTTTGACCCTCAGATTCGTTATTTTCATTCTATGTATAACACAATGTACAATACAGCCAGTGAGAAGTAGTTACATATATAGGTCAGGTCGGGTGAACTGTGGATGGTATTTGGTTTTTCTCAGTAATTTTTGCATTATTTTGTTTTGGTGCATGGACAAAACACAATAGCTTCCTCTTGTAGAATGTAAATCATGTTAATTTTGAATACGAGTCCATTTTATGCCATTAATGGTTTGAATTGCAGATAACCCACTGTAAAACGTGACTTTCTCCGACTTCTGTTTTTCTAAAACGGCGACGTTACTGTTTGTACACGTACAAACATCTTGGTCTAGTAGTATACCGGTATAGGTTGGTACCTATGACGTATAGCAGTTGTTCATTGCTCTTTGTGATGTATACTCTAGGTACATGACAAAGATGGCGTCGATCTGGCTTGCATAATCACTTTTAGCCCCCACACCATATGTATAGTCAATTAGGTTTCAACTTTAAACCATTCTCTGTAAGTACAGTCTATTTCAGTTGGTTATAGCACAGGATGTTCGCTCATATAAATTTTTACTGAAAATCATTCATTCGTTAAATCAATCTGCCTCTGCCTTTTTCCCTCAGTCACCCTTGCAGAAATCAAGAATAACAAATAAAACCTCACCCCCAACACTCAAGGAGGTACTCAATGTGTGGTTCTCATACGCCGTATAAAAACGCTATAAAACCCTCAAACTTTGCCGAGCAACCCACTAAGAGAGCCGTCACCTTTTCACGCACCACGTCAAGTGGATTTTGGGGGTTATTTTACATTTAGGCGCTATTATTAAATATCAAATATACACAGACTGTGGTGTTTGCTTCATGCTCAAGAAAAAAGTACACAAAATAACAGCGTCGTGTACAGGCTGACTGAAATCTGTAAAACTTATGGGCGGATCCAACATGATTGCAATTAGAGGGGTAGGGCCTACATGAACAGAAATTCAGGTAACATTGGAAATAGTGCCGACATATCGTGGGGAGTTTTAATTTAGGGAGTACATAATGTAGGTTCACACTAATTCATAATTCATGTTTCCTGTTGCTAAATATTAAGCTAATCACTTCAACCAGATCTCAGATTTTAGATTTATCTGAAAGAATAAAATCATAATCTAAAAAAACAAAATCCTGGAACTCTTTAGAAGGAATGGCACCCTTTTAACTTGGGTCACAATTGTATCTTTTAATTCAGACGTTACCATTATCGGATGTTGCAGCCATTACTTTGGTTATTTACGAACGACTGTAAATTTGTTCAGTCGTTTTTATCTAGCTTTCACAGTTATCCTTCCGTTGGTAAATTCAGGAAATATTATTCTAACACCTCGTTGTATGTATTTATATATTTTAGAAACTATAGCTGTCTAGTCTAACATTTTGTAATAGGAGAAAACAAAGGCCAAGTCGTGGTTGTAGATTCCCGGCACACATCCATTTATGAATTCATGTAATTACATGTACCACTGCTACGCACCACCCCTAACCCAGCCAACATCATTTGACTTCACCAAGATGACGACTTTCTCCCCAACTGTTACCATGTTCAGTTGTCCCAAACAATGATGTCATCTCTACTCCCATGCCCTCTACTTTTGTGTTCAGGAACGCGTTCGATAACTACTCGATAATCAATCGATAACAACCACCACCATAGCAGATACAGTGTGTGTTTATTCTGCCGGCCATATTTTTGACGTGTTTTTTTTCATACTCGCCGGAAATGAATGGAGATTAAATTATTTTTTAGTAGGACACAAATATTTGGGTTTATGTTTTGATGAGGAGGTAATGAGGTTGGGTTTGACTGACGGCAAGGAAAAGCCAATAATTTTATTTAATTCTTCATTTTGTTAAACGGGGACTGTAGGTGATAGATTAGTGATGGTTAGATTAGTTACATAGATTAGACGGTTGCATCACTAGTTTCAGAAACACTTTAGTCAGAAATTTCAAAATTATGAACAACTTTACGAACAACTAAATATCTCGGATGTGGCCAGAGAGCCTGTCTTCTCAACATTGGCTAAAGATAAATTTATTATCTGTCTCGATTTGAGACACACCCCACCCCAAACATATTTTTATCAAGAGATGATCTTAACCAAGCGATAAGGGGCCATCCCAAACACTAACTATAAATTGAAATTCAGCATCATTGTATCGAAGGTTGAGAAGCTTTGTAGTTTCAAAACCAGTATATTTAAAATGATTAAGAGTTAATAAAAGAGTTTCGTCCATTATAACCAGCGCCCTCATTGTTCACAATTATGCAGGTTTTGTCTTGTCTATGTATAGGCCTACGTCACTGAGTATTCTTCTATACAATTATAAAAATAGACAGCAAACATTGAAATTAAAAGTTTGTTGAAACTCTTTTAAGGGAAAGACTCAAAGTTGAAAAGTCTCGCGAATTGAATTTCACCCTTGTGCAGTTCACGCTGGCATATTCAGTCTTTTCTGATTGCATTCTGAATTCTTGCGCAATATGATTGCACTGCTGGTATTCCTTCATTGCACGTGACTCTGCCATATGGCGTTCTGTTTATGTAGTCATACAGTGTTAATTATTCTCAGTATAACATGGTAACAAAGTGTCATTATTTATACATGATGCTAGCAAATGTTCAAACATCACGCCATGTAAAGACATTCCCATCCAATCGTCAGGTATTGTTTCACATGATGTGGGCAGAATCCACACTTGTAAAGTATATTGACCCTAAGTGTACCTAATGAGAAAATCCTTATACATGCAATTAAAAGAAAACGATTTACCCAATCGCTCGCATTTCTTTGACACCCCATTAGAAGCTCTAAGTGTGTTGACCTAACTCATCCCAGTATTTGTTCTCTCTTTAAGTCATAGGGTAACATCTTAAGATGAAGCCCAAGGAAGATAAACGAGGACCCTTAATTTACTTGCCCTACCAGTGTTAATCAATCAATATAAAACTGTTCTGGGGATATTTAGTTTTGGCCTTGTTGACAAAAGAAAAATGCTAACAATCCCAGATATAGATTTTGTTGAACCTCTCAACCATTTTGGGTGCTTGTGTTTCTTTACAATGTGTGAATTTATCTATCATTAAAAATATGTTAATTAGTAAAACCATCTTTTTAAAATATCACTTTGCTTTTGACAATCGTGAAATTTATGATATGATTTTTTTTCTCTACCAGTGTCGTTAACATGTAAGTATCACACGCTGTTATGTACAATAAAACTGAACAGTTAATTTATGGTAAATATGTTTAGATTTAAAATATTTACAGATATTTTATTTATGTTGATACACCTTAATTAATATAACCTTTTGAACAATGTTCATTGTATACAGACTAAGGGTCAATTGATTCGAAGCAATTTATCAAGAACTCAAGAGTTATAAAATCAGAAAAATATTTAATAATTTTCTAAATGCCGACCTTTAAAGAGATATTAAAGGGGCATTCATCTGAGCTCCAGGTTCACTAGAAACTAGTCACTTTCACGGATCATTTCTCCACCCATCCTTTATTTCTCAATGTTTACATTCACTGACATTTTACTAAAGTGGTCTTCATTTTATCGTCTGTTACTACATTAATAAGAATCACAACATTTATGCTCTGCTAGTTTTGGTAACGGTGATTAGCCATCCATTTAATATTGACCCACTTCCATGTTT